>CAMXCT020000774.1:0-212094 GCA_947184155.2 Cladocopium goreaui | reverse complement strand
AGTTGTTCTTTTGGAATTGGAGTTTTCTCTGATCGAGTCATCTCATGTAAGTTCATTCTCTTGTCCTTGTGGTGCCTGATGAGTTCACGACGTAGTGGATCAACCTGCCAGTAGTCACCAGTCACCAAAGCTTCTCCTTCATGATCATCTTGTTTGACAGCAATCTGACTGTACTCAAAGTGATCGTGTTGTGAATAGAAACTCTTGACTTGAGGAGTCTTGAAATGAACTTGGCTCATGTACCATGCTACATCTTGTAGGTCGAGAATGAGATGAGTACTGATGGCTGTCCTCAAAACCATTTTTCTCATGCCAATACGTGCACAGGACAAATAAGCCTTCTCTGGAGTAAGTTCAAATTGAAATCCAAGGTTTCTCATCTGTGGAAGTGACATCAATAATGGGACATCACCTTCTTCGACAATGTCGAATTCTGTAAACTGAGTGTTCCATCCATGATCATACATGAATATCACGAGCTTCTCAGTACATTTTGATTGTTGTGAGTTTGCAAAGAAGAATCTTGAACTTGTTGGCTGAATTTCATACCAGAGTCCACTGTTGGGATGTGAGTCAACATATCTGCAAAATGCTTCAACTGCTCGTCGAGAGCCCATAGCTCTTGTGCATCCAAGATCCAGAATACACACAGTTGGTGGTGCAGAATTCTCTGTGTGAAAAGCTAGTCCATTCTCACATGCCAGATCAGTCTGTACAGTATGAAACGAAAAAGCACTCTGCTGTGATGGTTCCTCTATCTCTGTAGAGCATCCATATGAAAACAATGATGTGCCTTCTGCCAATGGCTTCCATGAAGCCTCACCTTCTTGAAGACCAACTTGCCTGGGCACTACAGCTGGATGTTGTTGTACACCTTGTCGTAGTGCACCGACTTCTCCAACCAGAACAGGGAATCTCTTCATTTCTCTCCTGTTTTGCTGTGCTCTTGCATCACGTTGGTTCTGTCCTCCACGACGAGTGCGTCGTTGTTCATCTTGTGCTGCATACGTGGATGTCAAAACATCAACACGTGCTGGCTCTGTCTCTGCAACATCAACACGTAATCGGTCAGGTGTTCCAAATGAAAAGAAACCATGACCAGAACTTGAAGCTGCAGAAGAATAATGAGCTTGTTGAGTTTGTTGATTCTGTATGGCAGGAACTGATGTGGTCTGAGGTTGAACATAGTTCGACTTGCCTTTTCCATCTCCTGGCTTTCCTCCTTTTCCATCATCGTCCTTGCCTTTCTTGCCTTTCTTTCCTTTTCCTTTTCCTTTTCCTTTCCTCTGCAAGTATCCATGCTCATCCATGTAGTATGAATCATCATAGGCCCAATAGCCTTCATTCCAGGTTTGATCATCGGCCCAATAGCCGTCATAGTTTTCATTCCATTCATCTTCTTGCCATTCATCTTCATAATCTTCTTCACTCACCATGTGAGCACGGCCTTTCCTTCTTCCTTTTCCTCGGCCTTTTCCTTTCCTTGATCGGAAGAATCTTCGTCCTCCTCTGCCTTTTCCTTTTCCTTTTCTCTTTCCTTTACCTTTGCCTCGTCTGATGTATTTGCCTTGGAACCTTCTCTGATACCATGAAGTTGGCGTCATCATAAACCCAGAAAACATCTTCTAAAGCATCCAGGAATCCTTCTGCGCCGTCTTCTTCATCTTCGGCCCAATAGCCGTCGGTTCCTTCTAATTCACCTTCATCCAGTACGAGGAAAGATCTTCTCTGTGCCATGCCAGAGGGTTGCATCAATGGATTGTCAACTGCTGTTTTGGTAGTGCAAAACATTTCCAAAAACAGGTCACGTAGTTCTTGAATGCTGTATCGATCGAGGGTTCGTCCACGATGTGTCATGATACTTGTAAGTGTGTTTCTCTGATCTTGACTCAGGTCAGCTAGACTTACAAAAATCAATGCTAGCAAATTTTCACCCAGTGGGAATGCTTGTCGCTGTGCTTCTCTACGATTTTCCTGAAATAGTCTGAATGCCGCTAGTGCCAGTTCATCTGTCCAAGGAACAGCTACATGGGGTGTTCCTGAGGCTGCTGCTACATCAGCTCTCTCTTGTTGATCTCGTTCATGTTCTTGACGTCGTTGTTGAACAAACAGGATTGCTTCAGGACTAGTCACTGTTACTTCTGGAAGTAAATCCATCCAAGACTCAATAAGTCTATTGCCAGTGAGTTAAATCTAGTCATCCACTTCTGAAGATCCATGGTTCCTCTGTTGAACTTCATGAACTGCATGAAACGGTATAAGAACACGTTCTGGGCACCTTTGATGAAATGAGGTCGTAGAAATCTTTTGAAATAAGCTACTCCTTCATAGGGATCCCTGAGCATTTCTCTGTCCAATAGTCTCTTGTATTGTTGAGCATCTCCTTCCAGTCTATTGCGCAATGCTGGACCACGTTTCTCTGGTTCTAACTACGTAATGTCACACCAGTCATCAATTGCATCCTCAAAAGCAAAGAAGCTGGTTCTCCCATCATATGCTGGAGCAACCTTTGTGGTCATCTGTTGCGTCATATGAATCTGTGTATGCTGGGGTGCTCTTCTCATTGCATAAGAGTCATATTGGTTCCATTCATTTGCATCGACAATGTCGAAGTCATCATCATCATAGCCATGGCTTGCCATTGCTTGGGCTCTACCTGGAGCTCACCCTCAATGAGGGATCACTGCTCCGCTACCACTTGAAGAGGGGCCCTAGCGTCTACTTCAAGATCAGCTAAGGCGTCTTCCCCAATGACAGCACTTGTTTTACTCAGCCTGTTGCCGGTCTGTGCTTGTCTACAGGGTTACTCTATATACCTCTTTTGAGCCTTGAAGGGCGCATATAAATGTGCTCAATACTCATGCATGTACCTATGTAGGTATTAGGTCGAAACAAAAACAAGGGCGCAGCGCCTCCCCCCGCAATGCGTACCAAGAGAGAAGCACATAGGCACAAGTCTCAATGGATATATTGCAAGTAAGAACGACAAGATCAAAAAAGAAGCACATAGGCACAAGTCTCGATGGATATCAGCAAAGATGAAATTAACCCAAATAAACGATGATGCTTATGCAAAAAAAGGAATAGTAGGTAGCAAGGGGAACCGTTTTAAAAATAAAAGCGGGTGGGGGGGTGCAGGGGGGAGGGCGCAGCGCCTCCCCCCGCAATGCGTACCAAGAAAGAAGCACATAGGCACAAGTCTCAATGGATATATTGCAAATAAGAACGAGAAGATCAAGAAAGAAGCACATAGGCACAAGTCTCGATGGATATCAACAAAGATGAAATTAACCCAAATAAACGATGATGCTTGTGCAAAAAGAAAGGAATAGTAGGTAGCAAGGGGAACCGGTTTAAAAATAAAAGCGGGTGGGGGGGTGCAGGGGGGAGGGCGCAGCGCCTCCCCCCGCAATGCGTACCAAGAGAGAAGCACATAGGCACAAGTCTCAATGGATATATTGCAAGCAAGAACGAGAAGATCAAGAAAGAAGCACATAGGCACAAGTCTCGATGGATATCAGCAAAGATGAAATTAACCCAAATAAACGATGATGCTGATGCAAAAAGAAAGGAATAGTTAGTAGGTAGCAAGGGGAACCGGTTTAAAAATAAAAGCGGGTGGGGGAGGGGGGAGGGCGCAGCGCCTCCCCCGGCAATGCGTACCAAGAGAGAAGCACATAGGCACAAGTCTCAATGGATATATTGCAAGTAAGAACGAGAAGATCAAAAAAGAAGCACATAGGCACAAGTCTCGATGGATATCAACAAAGATGAAATTAACCCAAATAAACGATGATGCTTATGCAAAAAAAAGGAATAGTAGGTAGCAAGGGGAACCGTTTTAAAAATAAAAGCGGGTGGGGGGGTGCAGGGGAGAGGGCGCAGCGCCTCCCCCCGCAATGCGTACCAAGAGAGAAGCACATAGGCACAAGTCTCAATGGATATATTGCAAGTAAGAACGACAAGATCAAGAAAGAAGCACATTGGCACAAGTCTCGATGGATATCAGCAAAGATGAAATTAACCCAAATAAACGATGATGCTTATGCAAAAAGGAAGGAATAGTAGGTAGCAAGGAGAACCGGTTTAAAAATAAAAGCGGGTGGGGGGGTGCAGGGGGGAGGGCGCGTACCAAGAGAGAAGCACATAGGCACAAGTCTCAATGGATATATTGCAAGTAAGAACGAGAAGATCAAGAAAGCACATAGGCACAAGTCTCGATGGATATTTTGAAAGAAGAAGAAAGAGAAAATGAAAACCCGAAAGAGGAAAGAGTGAATAAGAGAAGAAGAAAGAGAAAATGAACCCTAAGAAACGATGCTTATGAGCAAAAGGCAAGAGAGTAGGTAGCAAGGGAAGCTGATGAAAAAACAAAAGCGGGTGGGGGGGTCCCCTGCAATGCGTACCAAGAAAGAACATGAAAGAAGTACATAGGCACAAGTCGCGATGGAGATCAATGAAGATGAAATGAACGCAAATAACCGATAATAAGTGTTGACTGCACACATGGTCCTTCCTTCCTTCCTTCTTTCCTTCCTTCCTTCCTTCCTTCTTTCCTTCCTTCCTTCCTTCCTTCCTTCCTTCCTTCCTTCCTTCCCTTCGTTCCCCCCTTCCATCCTTCCCTCCTTCCCTCCTTCCCTCCTTCCCTCCTTCCTCCTTCCCTCCTTTCCTCCTTCCCTCCTTTCCACCTTCCCTCCTTTCCTCCTTTCCTCCTTCCCTCCTTTCCTCCTTCCCTCCTTCCTTCCTTCCTTCATGCCCGCCTGACGCTGATGACTTCCTTCATCCCTCCTTTAGTACTTTCCTCATTCCCTCCTTTACTCTAAGAAGGGAGAAGGTACACCTTTCAGTAACTGAATAATGCAGTCTCCTTTCCTCCTTCCCTCCTTCCCTCCTTTCCTCCTTCCCTCCTTTCCTCCTTCCCTCCTTTCCTCCTTCCCTCCTTTCTTCATGGTCATTTATTTTTTTTGATGCATTTATATTTTTTTTGATGCATCTTTATTTTTTTTGATACATTTTTATTTTTTTTGATGCTTCTCCCGATCGTTCCCAAAGAGGACCAAAACCCCTTTTCACCACGCCATTTGGTGGAAGATACCACTGTGACCGTGAATGTCATGGTCTTAGACATGCCAAGGAAGTTTGTCTGACGCCACGATGTCACAGATGTGGCCCACAGTCAGACGTTCCCCAACATAGGCTGTATGCGATCTCACATGGATATGCACTTCATGTTGATTATGAGCATTGTCGTGATGCGGGATCCAATGGTCCACTTCGGGCCTTCAATCCATGTGCGATTTGCTGCACTGCAGATGATAGACTTGTTATGACTTGTTTAGAGGGCTTGAGCTGAATATGTGGTCAGTGGAACTGATCACATAGGGGGAGTGCGTGTAAGAATTCCATGCATCCCTATTTACCCAATTCTCAAATGGAAATACTTCCACTTTTGCTTTGACTTCAACCCACCGGGTGTTGTCCAGACTTCAACTCACCGGGTGTTGTCTAGGAATCCTGAAGAACCTGCATCTGGGCCGGACCGAAGCCTTTTAGATGTCAAGCGGCACAAAGGTGCGTCAGCTAGCAGCGAGGTGGCTGCTTGGAGTTTTGGGGAAACTTGGTTTTGTTTTTTGGGTTGAAACATTTCTTTTCCGGTTGGGGTCGGGATCTCAGTTGCTGTTCAGGGTTCCAGGACGGTTCACTTGTTGGCATTGGGAGGCTTCAGGAAACACAGAAACCATGGAAACCGTGCAAACTATGAAAACCGTACAGAAATCTTGGACAACAGGGAAACCATGGAAACCGCAGACAAATCATGGAAACCATGGAAACCATGGAAACCGCAAAGAAATCATGGAAAAGAAATGGAAACCATGGAAACCGCAAAGAAATGGAAACCATGAAAACCATGGAAACCGCAGACAAATCATGGAAACCATGGAAACCATGGAAACCGCACAGACATCATGGAAACCATGGAAACCATGGAAACCATGGAAACCGCAAGAAGAAATCATGAAAACCATGGAAACCGCAGACAAATCATGGAAACCATGGAAACCATGGAAACCGCAAAGAAATCATGGAAACCATGGAAACCATGGAAACCATGGAAACCGCAAAGAGATCATGGAAACCACAAAAACCATGGAAACCGCAAAGAAAGTATGGAAACCATGGAAACCATGGAAACCACACAGATATCATGGAAACCATAAAAACCATGGAAAACCACAGAGAAAAATGGAAACCATGGAAACCATGGCACAGAGTGTGTCGCGTTTCAAAATGAGTAATAAAGTCGCGTTTCAAATTGAGTATTATCCCGCGTTCTAAAACGAAACCTTCCCATATCTATCCCTATGGATCCAAGTACCTTCTTAGGAAGTGTTTGGGGTATGATTTGGAGGGTTAGCCGTACCTTCTCAGACAGTGTTTGGATCCATAGGGTATATACATGTATATACTACATAATGCAATCTATATTTGTCCAAATTACACAACCACCAGATGATCACCCAGGGGCGCCTTGCGGCATTGCGCCCCCATTTTTGACGTCCCAGCAGCTCCGTCGGAAGGTCATGGGGTCCATGGAATCTGAATGGCCACCGTCGAACCAACAGTTGGCACCGGCGGAACCTGCCAGCTGGTGCTGATGGTAGTCATCCCTGGGGAAACGCAACGTAATGACCATGATACATCCGTCAAAGTCCATCGAAAAAATGGAATCCCAGATGCTCCATGTAAATGTATGGAATATTTACCTACATAAAAACCCCAAAAATCCACCAGTTTTGTAGGTAAATATTCCAGCACCATGGAGCATCTGGGGAATGGTAAAAATATCAAAAGGTGACTTTTGATAAAAAATGATTAGTCCATGATGATCATTATACATTCAATTGCCATATTCGAAAAAAGTAGACAATGGAATGATGACATTTTTTTCGACAATTCACCCATGTTTTGGCCCTGCTGTGACACATGCAAACCTGTCAGTTTAGAGTTTGACATCCGGATGTTAACCGGAAATGGCAAGTGAACATTGAAGTTTTTCAGTGGATCATAATCTACACATGGCATGTTTTAATGGGCTTGTCATATACAAGTACATTGCTTTTCAGTGAAATGAGAAACACCGCCCCACTGGGAAATTCAAGCAGAATTTCAGGAACCGTTCCTGGGTCCTGTACGTCCTAAAGGTCTCAGCCCCAAAACATCAAGACCATCACTGGTTGGTGGTTGACCTACTGTACCCCTCTGAAAAATATGAGTTCGTCAATGGGAAGGATGACATCCCATATATAAAATGGAAAATAAATGAAAATAAAATTCATGTTCCAAAACATCAAGACCATCACATCATATCAACATCATATCACATCCCCATGGGACCCCATGGGACATCATGGGACCCCATGGCTGTGGCCTCCGCAAAAGACCGCCTTTTCCTTCATTTCCACCAGAACATTCACCACACCCAGGGCTCTCCACAGGTCCATGGCATATAACCTCGACCAGGCTGCCAGCTATTGCCAGCTCCCGAATGCTGGTACAACAGCGATGAAAACAACGCAACATACTCGATGTTGATTTCTGAACAACTTTGGTAACTGACTGGTGGTTTACCCATCCCATACCCATCCCAAAAATATGTCTGTCATCTCAATCAATAGTCCCAAGTCTGGTTCAGAAACATTACAATGATAAATACCAACAACCACAGATTGATATGGCATATGATATGGTTTTGACATGTTTTGACAGACATTGATATGGTGTAACTGTGTAACTTCACCATCCGACCATCCCAAAGTGATACCCAAGCAACGTGTTGCCACCACTCACTAAGATGATGTCGCTTTTCAACATCCTTGGCGAGTTTTTATAAAGTTGAGAGATAGCCAATTTCGAAGCCGCAAAAAACTGTAGCCAAACATGAAGTCAAAAGTCTATCATAGATGGTTCAAATCAAGCAATAAAACAACACATCTGGGGGATTAAACATTAATCATATGAGTCATATGAGTAATTCCCAAGCAATTTAGATGTGCACCATACCAGGTTTTGACCCAGATCCATATTCCTCCACCGGCTTAGCCGTCACAAGCCCCGGGCAATCGTCAGAGGATCATGGGCCAATCCGATCAGCGGAGAACTGGGAACCGGCAATTCCACTACCAGGACCACAGGACTACAGGAATTGATCAGACTGATTCCACTAGTTAAGTCAAAGTTTGGAGTCAATTAGATGTGTTTGCTCCTTTCCTTCAAGCCTCATAACTTTTGATGTTATTATCATTTATTATCATAAATCTCTACTTGTTCAGTGTTTTTACTAATCAATATTGACCCATTTCCAAGCATCGATCCGCAACAACGACATCCCAATCACCAAAAAAAAGTGGCGACTTCATCCACGGTTCTGTTGTCGATCTTCCTCCGAAAAGTGTTGCGTCTCCACCAGATTCACCGGATGGATCTTGACGCCCATGGCGATGAAGGGATCGGTGAGACGTTTTCGAAACCTGGCGTTTCGAGCTTTATGGTGAAGTCATGTGAAGTCACCAAAAGTTCCCGGGGGTCGGGGGACAGGTGCTTGGGGATCATGAACACATTATGCCTTCCAGATTCGAAACGAACTCGAGCCACCAGTCAAAACTTGATGAAAGAAACTCTGAACAGTTAGTGGTTTCAAATATGTCCAAACGTTCTATAAGTGTAACAACCCCCCACCCAACTTGTGACAAACCACGTCATAACAGGTCATTTGACAGGCATCTATATCCGTAGGACTGGCCACTGGTGGTTCACATCATGAAGTCCTTCACTGACTTGGAACCAGCTGATTTGGGAGGATATTCACATTCTTCACTGGTTTTTGTGGTAAACATGATGGCGAGGTCGCCCAATCTCATCCGATATGTGTCTAAGAAATCCATTGGTTTTCCAAGAAACTTTTCCAGGTCGTACATTGGCGTGCCTGGGCTGAGGGCCAAGTTTCGGCAGAAACAGCTCTCAGATTAAAACATGCTTGCCGTGGCCACAATGTGGCTATGGGTCACGACCTATACCCTCTGGTGACTTAACAGTTTGTTATAGACAATTGTTCATTTTGATATACTGTATATATATATATGATATATGTTTACATTGAAATGTTGATGTTCGATACTATGTTAAATTACCAGGGAGTAATTAGTCTCTTTGCGGGATGAACATCCCTAAATCCAAAGCATGTTGATGTGAACTACACGGGTAGCAGGGTACCCAGGGTACTGATAGAGTCTCCTTTGGGGGATCTGCGCGCCACACATTTCCATTCGCAAACATAACACACGCATGCCAACGCTCATGAGCTAACAAAAAAATGTGAAATAAACAATTGAAATCCACAAATCATGGGGTTCAAGTCAAGGGTACTCCAACAAAAGTCATTGCAACCCTGGATTAATAAACCCAACATGGGAATCTGAGCATTGGCAGCCCCAATGATCAACAGCGATCTACGACCATGGGCCATGGGCATGTCTGGGTATCGAATGCATCAACCACACTTGATGTATGAACTTATGAACCTCCAGTCCTCCACAATAAAACGGCCTTATAAAGGCCTGATCAAGTGAACATATATAAACAGAAATGTAAATCCGGATGCAGAACCTATTCACATTCTCATTGAACCAAATGCAAATTACAATCAGTCCAAGACGGGAAATACCCTCCAGTAATCAAACATGGCAATTTGAAAATCTGCAAAAATGAAGGTTTCAATTGGAAAAAACAACTATACATGTTGGATTTTCCATGAAGCCATATTTGATTACCAGAGAGCAACCAATTTTTGGATGTGTTCCTTACTATTTTTTGCTGTGAAGACGTTGTGCCGTCGCCATGATATACCCAGACCTAGTGCAAACAATAATCCTAACTGAGCACTGAACAGTGTCCAAAACTTGGAACATCCCCAGGACAATTATTAATGGAAATTCACAGTTGGTGGAGTATGATTATCCACTAAAAAAGGGTAGTATGTATCAACCATGAACTCATAATTTCGCAAACATATCAATTATGACCCTATATATTTTGCAGGGTTCAAAACACTTCTATGAGTCTATGTCTATGTGGTCTTGTTTTCCCTACAACATAGGTAACTACTAGAACTACTAAGTTACTATTCAGTAAAAAATACCAGGCTTTTGTATCCGCATTACAGCACCTGGTGAAACCCTACTGTTACAGCCCTGTCTACATACATCGTTCTAAAGCAATCTAAAGCCAACCCAATATATATATATATACAATACATATAGGAAGTGTTTGGGGTATGATTTGGAGGGTTAAGTACCTTCTCAGACAGTGTTTGGATCCATAGGGATATGTATATATAATCCCTGTTGGAATTCGAACCAAACCTGGGGGTTCGATTCTATAGGGACTAAAACGAAAACCCAGGACCAAGGGGCCCGTGATTTTCTCTATTGCATAGAAACCCTACCAAGCCAACAGAAAATGGTCATATTGTAATAGGTCATACCCTCTGGTGAACTAACATAGCAATTGAAAATGGCCATTTATAGTGGATTTTCCCATTAAAAATGGTGATTTTCCATTGCTATGTTAGTTCACCAGAGGGTAATCATCAGCCAACCCACTACTGTTCTTTGGCCTTCACGCTTCACCAAGACTAACCAAGGCGCCCAGGTAGGCCAGCAGCAACTTTTCCGGCGGCTTGCCGGTCATCCTAAAAGAAATGTCGGGATGTTGGGTTGGAATCCTCAACCATACAAGGTGGTGCCCCATAGTTAGCTAAGTTGGTTTATAACTCCCATAACTATGGTTTATGGCAGATATAACTATAGTCAATGGGGTTTATAAACCAACTTATAACTGGGGGGCACCATCCTGTAGAGATCTATAGAGATTCTCCAGCAGAACCAAAGGCTTACTCTAGCTGGTTGGTGGTTGAGCCACCTACCCCTCTGAAAAATGATGGAGTGAAAGTCAGTTGGGATGCTGATTATTCCCAATACATGGAAAAATAAAACATGTTCCAAACCACCAACCAGATAGTTACTTGTAAACTTTAATGTTTTTTTAGGGGGCACATTGTAGATTCTGCTTGCAAGATCGGTATTTATATTTATGCACTATGGTGGGGAACATGATCAAAGCAATGACACATGCTGTGAAATCTGTGAACATGCATGAATGGTTGATCCCGCAGCAAGGTTCGGGCAAATCCCACACCCAACTTACTCAGCTCATTAAGGAGCCATCCGGGGAAGATTCTAGCATAGCATAGCATCTTAATATTGACAGAAAATAGACTGAATATTTCCAGAACTTCTCTTCCAAGCTGAACCAAGAAACAGCGTCAAACGTGAAAACATCGCCAGGCAGTGAGACTCATATATGACACAACAACCTTCCCAATTCTACTGAGGTTAACCCCAACTCAAATATCTAAGGCATCTAAGGATGATACTGCCCTTCGTTCACACCAAAATCACTGGTAACGCTGGCTGTTCATCCACCCCATTCTTATGCAGAAATTGCAGGCATGAATTTGCAGGCATGACACACTCCCATACATCCATGGATAATTGGTACCACCCTGTTATTTTTTCGTGGTGAGGCCCCCCAAAACGATAGCTAAGCTGATTAAAAAACTTGGTTAACTAAGGTCTATGGGGGATATAAATATACTTCAAGGGATTTGTTTTTAAAAATGAGGGGGGGCTCACCTTGTCACAGTTGGTTACACCTCTCTTTATTCTACCTAATTCTTCCCTAATATAATCCATGGAAATATGCTCTTAATATCTATTGATCCATCATCAATTTCCGACTACCCTGCGGTAATTTAACACAGCTATTGAACATGGCCCATTTAGTTCGTTGTTTTAGCTATTGAAGATGATGATCTTCCATAGCAAACTGTTAGTTTACCAGAGGGTGTATCCCATTACGATTGGGTGTACAATAGTCAATGGATTGGTTTTGTTGGGAAAATCGCCGGAAACCATCGATTTTCCCAGTAATTAATAGTAATTATGGGCTTTTCATGGCTTTTCCGGTGACAATTTTTCCCTTAAACCAGATTTTCCCAGAAAAGGGTGGGTTTTTCCGGTGAAAATGTTCCCTTAAACCAACCCCCACCCCACAACCGGCGCCGGCGCCCCGTGGCGCCAAGTTTCTCCACCACCCGCGCGCAGTAGCTCTGCGTCGCCATGGCTGCCGTGCTGCCGCTGCCGCAGAGAAAGGCGCGCATCGTTGCGAAACGGACGCGACGGTGGCGGTAGGCCTACTTGGAGGATGACCTCATGAATCGTAACTTGGTTAACTAACCCCCAGCTGCAGCTGGGGTTTATAAGTAACTGGGCTAGCTGGGGTTTATAAGATTTTATAAGTAACTGGGCTTATAATACTTATAAGTTTGTTTATAGTAACTGGGTTTTTTCTAAGTAAACCCATTTTAAGAGGACTTACTAACCATTTTTTTATAACCACTTACGAGTCGCGAGATGATCCTCCAAGCAGTTTTCAGTGAGTTATTGAGTGTAATTTATCATAATTTATCTATGTATATATCTATAGTCAATAGTTCCACAACTATATGATATTATAAGTATGAAACAAAAGTGGGACACTATACAATAACTGCTGGTAATATTAGACTTATCTAACTATAATTTTCCAATATCTTCCGTTCACCACAAACCCTAGTTGACCTACTTCTAAACAAACTTGGCTAACGAACTGGCTTGCAATGGTTTCAGACTTCAAGCTGTGAGTGAATCAAAAGGGCGTTCTGTGTTGGTTCCTTGATGTTCTTTGTGATGTCAAACACATGTGTATATCAACCTCCATGTTAGGATAGAAGTTGGTAAAATCTCACTAATTGGATTTAGAATCGAACCTTTTCGGCCTCTTTTTGAAGGATCACTTTCTAGATATGTTTCGAGTTTCCTGACCCAACCAGGTTGGGGACCAGGACCTCTTTCCAGTTGCTGCTTGTTCGAAGAAGCTGCGGTCATGAATGAAGTATTCCATTCCCTCTTCATACTAAGTTACTAAACGCCCCCCAGAAACCAAAGCTTTTTCACATGAGGTGAAACCACATGTTCAAGGGACTTTTTGGGGTGGCATTTTTTTTTGAAGGGGGGATGGGATTCTCACAAACAAGTTGTCACTTCAGAGCTATCCGATCCCAACTTTGCTGGGGAACATCTAACTTTTTTAGGTGGGATCAAGAAGAGGTTTTAAAAATGTCTCATGGATTTTCTGTGATTTTCGTTGACATAATTCAAGTATATCTTTAAAACAACGAAAAAACTATGTTCCATTGATACAAGATTTCCATAGATATCCGTCCATAGAAATGTACTTAGAAAAAACATGTTCCATACACAAATAGCGATAAGGACCACAGTTTAATCATATCTATTTTGGGGTAATACGGTGTACCACATTTTCACAGACCCCGGAATATCATATCATGTTGGTTGAGCATGTCCCATCGATTCCCATCATACCCCATTACCCTCCAGTAATTAACAAGTCGACCCTGCCAGATAGGGGTTGGTTCAAATGAGTTCCACTAAGCATGGGTTATTTTCAGGGTCGAACTGTTCATTTATCAGAGGGTATATCCCACCAATTCCCATGAAATACCTTTTATTCATAGGAAAATCACCATTTTCAACAAGGTGAGCCCCCCAGCTATGTTTGTTTAAAGAAAACAATAGCTAATTCATACAAGTTCCATATATCCAACAGAAATCAACAGAAAACACTGGGATTCAGCAAGTTCTTTATGTGGTGTATCCAACATAAATCAACAGAAAACACGGGGATTCAGCAAGTTCTTTATGTGGTGATGATGAGTCAAAACCTATGAAATTACATGCCCATTCTGGATCCAAATGCTACCTGAGAAGCTACTTGACCCCCTAAATCAACCCCCAAATACTTTTTCAGAAGGTACTTATTAAATCCATAGGGATGAAATTAGATCACATTACATCATAGTACATCCGATGTCCTTTTGGTAAAAATAGAGGGGCCGGTTTGGTATACCATCTATCATCATTTACTTGCTGTTAAAGGGGTAAACAAACAAACCCCTCTAGTAATCAACCAACCAATGGGAATTTGGGACATCTATGGTCCATCCTACTGTGGATGAAAGAAATCCTACACCAGTTGATAGGTGGTTTATCCCATGATTTATAGGGTTTCAACCATCCAAGGTGGTGCAGGAGTGATTCCATCTATGGTACCCTCTGGTAAACTAACAGAGCTATGGAAAATCACCATTTTTAATGGGAAAACTCACTATTTCTATGGCCATTTTCAATAGCTATGTTAAATTACCAGTGGTTTATCCCATTATTTATAGGGTTTCAACCATCCAAGGTGGTGCAGGATTTATTCCATCTACATCCCATTAAACATCCATAGATCATTCAGCTGCCTTGGAGGAAGGCGACACGCCGCTGCGCCAGCTGATGGGGTTCGTGGCCAAGATCTTGGATCAGGCAGCCCGAGGTTCATGGTCTTTTTTTGAAGGGCTTCAAAAAGGGCCCATTATAAAGCCAACCCATTATATATTTATATATATAATTTATATATACATATAATAAATATATATTGTCATGGCCACTCTGGCAGAAAAGAGAACGTGGAGCATATCTGAGAGTTTACTCAGAGTTGACATAAATATATATTATTTATGGATCCAAGTACCTTCTTAGGACGTGTTTGGGGTATGATTTGGAGGGTTAGCCATACCTTCTCAGACAGTGTTTGGATCCATAAAGGTGGTTAAATACGGCGAAAACATAGTTCAAACTGGTGGAATAGTTGTGAACATCTTGTGAAAAAAATGACTCACCATTGTTAGTATGGCTTCAAGAATGCCGACCATTGAAATGGACACTATCAGACACTATATGGATAATGACGATGGAAATTGAGCTAGGGTTTATATGGTGAAACAGTTGTTAACCATTAAATAGTGACTATAGTGACTAGCCGTTGTTAGTAGAATGGTTAACTGTAAATGATTGAAAATAGTGACTATTGTAAAACAAGAACTATGGTAACGAATTGCTAACCATTGAAATAGTGATTATAGTGGCTGGCGATGGTTTAATTTCAACCATTATTAATCAATTGGTTTCCATAGAAGTGGCAATGGTTAATGAATCTATTTAAATTGCTAATGTTGACCATCGAATGATCAAACTTTGTTGATGTTACTTGTTAAGGATTGTTCCATTAATGATTAATTCTCAGGCTTAATTAATGAATCAGCATCAAACAATGAGTTCATTTCAAGTAACGACCTATCGGGGATTCATTTATCTAAGGGATGCCGGTCATTTTTCAACACAACTCCACCGCCGCCAAGATTCTGCGCAACGTAGCCGAAAAAAGAAGGGATGCTGGCTCTTTTGGGACTCTTACACACATCTCGGCGCACACACGATTTTTTACATTTATATGCTATTTATTTTTTGAATAGATATATGGAATAATGCTTAAAGTTCATGTAAGGTTTTTTGAAACTGTTTCGAGTTGGTGTACAGTGTCAATTACGGTTGGTTAAGAGTTTATTCAGGATTGGTTTGAAGTTTATTTAGGATTGGCTCAGGATCTATCTAGAGTTGGTTTAGAACCTATTTAAGGTTGGTTTAAGGTTTGTTTAGGGTTGGTTTGAGAGCTATTCGGGCCATGTAGGGTTGGTGTAAAGTTTATTTAGGCTTGGTTTAGAATCTATATATTTGGGATTGGTTTAGGCTCTATTTAGGGTTGGTTTTAGGTTTTGTTTCGGTTTGGTTTAGGTTCTGTGTAGAGTTGTTAGTGTAGGACCTACTCAGGGTTGGTTTAAAGTTTAGTTTAGCGTTGGTTTAGGAATTCTTTAGGCCTGGTTTACATCTTTTTGGGGTTGGTAAGGGGTTTATTTAGGCTTGGTTTAACATATATTTGGGGTTGGTTTAGGATCTATTTAGGGCTGGTCCAGGGTTTATTTAGGATTAGTTTCAGATTTATTTGGGTAATGCTTTGGGTTTACTTGAGTTGTTTTAGTGTGTTTCTTTGGTTTGGGTTTTGTTTAGGGTTCACTTAGGGCTGATTATGATGTTTTTTAGGGTTTATGTACGGTATGAGAAGCAAAAGAAAAGCAGGGAAAAGCAGAGAAGCAGGTAAGCAGAAAAACAAACAGAAAGCAGAGAAGCAAAGAAGCTGGAAAAGCAGAAAAGCAGGGAAAAGCAGAAAAGTGGAGAAGGAGAGAAGCAAAGAAGCAGAAAAGCAGGAAAACGCAGAAAAGCAAAGAAGCAAACCAGCAGGGAAAAGCGGAGAAGCAAAGAAGCAGGGAAAAGCAGAGAAGCAGAGAAACTGGGAACCAGAAATCCAGAAAAAAAACATTAAAACGGAGGAAAAAAACAGAAACTAACCCTCCATTAGTTACTGGTATTTAGGGTTTGTTTATAGTTTTTTGTGGTTGGTTGAAGGTTTATTTGCGGTTTATTTAAGGTCACTTTAGGGTTTATTTCGGGTTGGTGTAAATCTATTGAGGGACAGTGTCTGGTTCATTTGGTGGTGATTTAGGGTTTATTTTGAATTGGTTTAGAGTTTACTTAGGGTTGGTTTAAGGCTTATTTAGGATTGGTATAGTGTTAATTTATGATTGGTTCAAGTCTGATTTAGGGTTGGTTTAGGGTTTATTTAAAATTAGTTTGGGGTTATTTGGAGTTGGTCTATGTCTGATTTAGCGTTGGTTTAGGGTTGCTTTGGGATTTGTTTAGGGTTGTTGGGTTGGTGTAGAGTTTCTTTAGGATTTATTTACAACTCATTTCCGGCCTATTTAGGGTTTATTCCGCAAAACTACACAATGTAGAAACTAATGATCTTAACAACCCCAACCAAGAACCTCCGGAAACGAAGCGACACGAACACTGCGGAAACCTACGGGGTCACATTTAAAACCCAAACAAGAAACTCCGAAAGCAAGAAAACGAGAAACCTAGAAACCAAAAGACCCAGAAACCAAGAAACCCAGAAACCAAGAGACGCAGAAACCAAGAAACCCAGAAACCAAGAAACCGAGAAACCAAGAGACCCAGAAACCAAAAAAAGCAGAAACCAAGAGACCAAGAGACCCAGAAACCGAGAAACCAAGAAACCAAGAAACCAAGAGACCCAGAAACCAAGAAACCAAGAAACCAAGAAACCCAGAAACCAAGACCAAGAGACCCAGAAACCAAGAAACCCAGAAACCGGGGGAACAGAAAGTGAGAACCATGGCTCGTTGCAAAATGAACGGAGCGGCTGCACGCACGAAATATAGACGCGAAGTAACAGCCCTGGCGCGTTGAGAAATGACCCCTGGCGCGTTGAAAAATGACCTAAATACCGCGTTGTAAAATAACAATTTTCCCGCGTTGAGAAATGACCACCCTTCCTTTATCTAGCAGGGATTCCAAGTCACAGAATAGTTTTTAATCCCAAGGAAAAAAAGGAAGTAGTTTCGGTCATGTGGGTAAAACACGGTAAAACAATATCAAAAAAACCATCCCCCAGTCATCAGCATTTTTATAGATATAGGTGCTATGGTTACCAGTTTCACCATTCCCAGTCATGGGTGGCACCCATGACTCAGCAACTCAACTCCCGGGGTCCCCCCTTTCGTGGCCATGCCTCACGGCGAAGTTTTTTCCAACCTCGTCCAGCATGGAAGATCAATCCACAGACCACCACCACCTTGAGACAAAAATCCCATGACTGGGAGGGTGATGGAAGCAACTGTGCTTATGGTACAAATACCAATAATACATGTATAATCATGTATATATATATAATTGTATACATGTATAGTATACATGTATGTATGTATGTAGGTAGGTAGATAGGCAGGTAGGTATGTAGGTATGTAGGTATGTAGGTATGTAGGTATGTATGTAGGTATGTAGGCATATACGTATGTAGGTAGGTAAGTATGTATGTAATGTATGTAATGTAATGTAATGTAACGTAATGCAACGTAACGCAACGTAACGTAACGTAATGTAATGTATTGCATGCATGTATGCATGCATGCATGGATGCATGTATGCATGCATGCATGCATGGATGTATGTATGCATGCATGCACGCATGGATGGATGGATGCATGCATGCATGTATGTATGTAATATGTTTAGAGCTAAAAATCTTAGAATACCAAAGTTTGCCATCCAAGGTTTTTCCAGTGGGATATGGAATCATTGATTAACGTTGACTGGAAAAGATGCGACCCAGGAACGCTGGCTAATTCTAGATAGCTTGCAAAAAGCTTAGCTTTCAGCTGGGTAGTACATACTACAGAAGGTAACCCATTGAACATCATTCAACTCGCCAAGGTTTCCAATTGGATCAACGATTTGCCAAATAAATTTTGTGGTTGCAATGAATCACAACCCACGCGGTGTCATAAACCTGGTAGGAAATTCAAAATCCAAAAGCAATGGTGAGTTACAGTATATCTTGTAATAATTCTGTAAGGTTTCCATAGGTTTCCCATAGTGGCTATAATGAATCATGACAACCAGTACATTGGGGCAGTATAGCCCCCTCATTGTTACCAACCAATCATGATTTTTGAAGAAGATCCCCATATTTTTCATGGTGAAAACCAGCATTTAGTACAGGATGGGGCCCCATAGTTGGCTAAGTTGGTTTATAAAGCCCATTAAGTATAGTTATATCATGTTATATCTACCATAAACCATAGTTAAGTCACTTATATCTCAACTTACCTATCTTGGGGGCCGCATCCTGTACTAAACCTTGGTGTCCAACTGCTCATTTGTCAAAGCGACCAGCACTCCAGGTGGAGCCGTCCTGCAACGAACGGCTAAACGAAAGTCGAGGGTTGACCAAGAAATGGAGGGTTGGAGCCTCCCAAGATGTTTTAACGTTATCTTATGGAGATATAGTGGGATATATCTTGCGGATTTTTCTAATGGATGTGTTATGGTGTGTTCAAGAATGGGACAAAAAAAACAGCTGATTTTTTGAACTAAGCTACCAATAGATTGGCGATTGACCAACAAGACTGGCGACTTCATCAGCAAAACTGAGGGTTTAGGCATCAGGCCCTGGAAAATAGAGATGGTCAGATGGTCATTCTTAGGGTGGTAAACCAAGAATTGTTTGGGCATCATTGTTTTACCTGTTTTTTCCTCATGCTTGCTTGCTCAAGACCCATGCATTTAGCTGCTGATTTGGAAACATTCCAACAGTTTCCTACCATCTGGGACTGGGATACGACTTGCAAAACCAATGCATGGACAAACAACGGTCTTTGAATGAACTTCCGCTGTGCTCGCTATTCGATTCTATCCTGAAACGCCCTCACTTACAGCCATTCTGTGATGTAGCTTGATGGCCAAGTATCGATTTTGCTGGTTGAATACGATGAAAGAGTCCCCGTTTTAAGGAATGGCTGTTTTCCAATACAATCGATTTGTGAAAATAACTGCATTTCTGGTCGCCCAATCAAACCAAAGGAGTTATTCAGGCATGATGCGGGTTAAACCAAGGTCTACCCATATGGTTTTGTCTGAAAACTTCGGGAAACCTCAAAAATTATATGGTTTATCATCATTGTCCGTCATTTTCCCCAGTATATTTCCAATTTGGGACAAAATCATCCCATTTTCAGTCTCACACTCACAGTAGCCGCGAATCTTTGTTGCATCCCATTGTACCCCCGTTGTATCCCTAAATCCAATCCAAATCCCATTAAAATCCCATTAAATCACATTAACATCCCATGAAATCACATTCTGTTGGTGACATCCCCATGAAAACATATTAAAACTGTCACTGCGCTGGTCCTCCAACTGGAGATGCTGCAGAGATCTGTGGCGCACGCTGATGGACGCAGATGTTTCATCGCTTGGAAGATGCTCAAAGGGACCTGGAGCGCAGGAAACGGCCTGGAAACGGCCTGGAACTTGGAACCATTGCACCATTGAAATGGGAATATAAAGCCATGAATGGAATTACTATGGGGATGTAATGGGGGGTATAGTGGTTGAGGTGTGTTACAATATATATATATATATATGTAAATAAATAAATAAATAAATAAATATATATATATATTGTCAGGACACATAAATGGAAATTCACAGGTTGCGTATGATGGGATATAAGCAACAACAAATCAAAGATGGCTAGCGTGAAATCCTCCATAAATGATTACTTCAATTGTAAAATCCTTGGCACATATTGATGATTTCACGGCCACGTTTGATTACCAAAGGGTAAACAACTCAGCCTGTAAGAAGTTCAAATTCGAGACAATGAACAACATACAGTAATGTTGACACCTGATTTTTTCAGACCTTCAAATGTGATTAAAACCTTGATGGATTTCCTTGTGTTTTTGTTCCTATTGTATAACATTGTATAACACGACTGGTGTTCTAGATTGTGTTCAACCAAAAGCCTCGGAAAGCCAACAAGCATGGGGTAACAAGAATGTTGGATTTCAGCATCGAAGGTGGTGGCTAAACGGCCAAAAACATTCGTGTTACTTGATCCACTAGTTGACTGGAATTCTACCTGCTTGTGGTTTTCAACTGCCAGAAACATCTGTTAGGTAGGGCTGTTCTTCCCGCAAAAGGACGGACGAATCAAGCGAGCATGGGTCAGAACTAGGTACTGTAGGCACCCAAAAGAGTGGAGTGGCTGTGCCTAAGAATGGGGATACCAAGCAAAATTTTGATAGGGAACATGGGAACATTATTATTATGATAAAATCATGGGATTGTGGAATCCCCTATTCTCAGAAAAAACACCATCAGCCAATTCTACTTTACGGACTCAGCGTTGCATTGTCTAGCTCTGTTCAACACGAGACCAACTATTCTCCTCGTCATCTATCACCGCCCAATTATGCCCAACTTACAACATTTTACAACAATCTGGGTAAATTATAATAATTCACTACCTTAACCTGAATAGTTCGGCCATTTGGGGATGATTGCCCTTATTAACCATGATTCCAGGGTTCGGTTGCAGTGAGGTCGTTATAATTTCCCCAGAACAAGAAACTTAGATCCCATATTCATCCTCGTGATGCTAATGATTCTGGTTCATGATCCACATCCTCCTCATCCCTATTCCCATCATGTTTTGCTCGAAACCGCAAGTCAAACCTCCAATGTTTAAGGATTTTATACACGTTATACTTGGATTTGCTTAAACTAAGGGGTCCAAAAATAAAACATACTCCCTTAATCGATTCCCCTGGTGGAATAATCCAAATCACCAGCCAAACAAATCTACCATTTATAGAAAATCCACCATGTATCCAGATTTATAAATAGTTTCCCTATTGAAACCTTCATATTCTTGCTGGTTGATACCATTTTTTCGCTCCAAAAAAAACAAAACATTCCCCTGTCCGCCACAGCGCCGTTTGCCCGGCGAGATAGCCGTGGAGGAAGCGCCGCGCGCGACTGGGAAAGGGATCGATCTCCTCTTGCCTCGAGGAATCAAAGGAATCACCGGGACCCGACGTCGATGGGGATGAAACATGTTACAGCCACTAGATGTACAGGGATTTCATGGGATTTCATGGGATTTCAACATTTTTCTGCTCATTTTTGTGCCAGATGAAACATAGCTCAACTACACTTCTTATTTTCCGCAGGTGAAGTTGAACGGGCGCGGCCTGAAATTTTTGAGCAAAGTTGGGGATATTGGGACATCTTGGGACTAGGCTCATTGGACCAAAAAAGCTGGGGGAACATCATCACCAAAAATTGGTCATTCACACCAAGCAAAATGAGGGAAACAACACATAAACCATACATGAAATAGATTGCAATAGATTTGTATGGTACCAATAGCTGGTAGCTCTATGATCATTTGGGACATTTGGCAGCTGCAAAGCCACAATGTGGTCACCCTCCAGTTCTGTTTGTTGCTTGTAATATCCATGAACTATAGTTGTAACTATCATAAACCATAGTGAAACTGGAATTATTTGCACCAACTTAGCTACCGTAAAAGGGATGCCACACTTTTATATATATATACACACATATATATATATATATACGTATATATATATACGTATATATATATTATCAGATGAATGAGGACATTAGTAGGATATAAAGCCAACACTATGACATTAACCCCCCCATAACCAACTAAGCTATCGTGCCCGGGGGCACCAAGTTCTATAGTTTTTCCCATCAGCTGGGCTCCCCAACAACAATCTGGTCAGGTGCATCGTGCCTGGAGGAAAGAGATGCTGAGTGAAGCATCGGGGAAAAACACCAGAAATTCATAGATTTGTTTTTTGCATTTTTGGGATATAAAGTGGGTGATCAAGTTCTAAGTTTTTGGGTGATCAAGTTCTAAGTGGTTCAGTGGTGGAATACCCTGCTCGCGCCAACAAGGAACGACTGCCATGTTGGGATGTTCTCAGTCAGGCCAGGCGTACTATCTAGGTCGATTTCGATCATTTTTCCAACTTTGATCCACACTTTGCATATTACTATCCATAACTATTTTAAATTGTGATTTATGAGATTTATGATGGTTTATGATTTATGATGGTGAATCCTTATGTGATGGTTTATAATCCAGATCATCCAGATTTTTCTTGCAAAACAACCTCTGGGATCATCTGGATTCTGAAGCACCGGCCTTGGCTGTGCCCGGCGATGAAGAAAGGCCTGCAGCTATGGCTGTTTTGAAACCCAAGATGATAGGCTTACCAGCATGAACTCCCCCATAGGACATCCCTATGATTTTTAAGATTCCGAAATGGTGCAGTTGTCATTAAATATCTACAGATGAGGTTCTCTTCTAATTTGGTTGTAACAAAGCCGTAGGTACTCATGTTGTCCCAATACATTGGGGGCAAATACTAGTTAAACCAAACTAAGAAAAGGGAATAGAATCTCCAACAAATACCTGTTCGAGTGATTTCAATATCCCCAAACACAATCAAAAACGGACATTGACCAACCCCAATGAAATTGTAGGATGATTTATTGGATAATCACAAACCATCCTCAATTGTCTTATATACTTGGGGTGTATGAAATTCGCTGTACAACGTGGTATTCTCCCATTATATATCCCAATAAATCATTGCAGAAGATCACTGTATAAAATATAATTAAGTATCTAAAAAACTGTCTAAAAATCATGAGAAAAAACATAAAATGAGTATTATATATCCCAGTGGATCCAAATACCTTCTAAGGAAGCGTTTAAGGCATGATTTAGTGGCGTATTATGTTCTTAAGTATCTTCTAAGGAAGCATTTGGATCCATAGGGGTTTATTATGGTTAGTGATAGCCTATATAAGAAACACACATAAAACACAAAATTAATGACCCCATGACAATAAATTAATATAAATGATCAATAAATATAAATGATATAATAATCCATAAGAATTGGTACCCGGTACCCCAACATAGATAACAATAATATACTATCATCAGAATCATGTTTTTTAACGCCCGCCAATTAACCACTGGATGATTTCCCCCCGGAAACGCCTGCCCCTCGTCTCCTCGATAAAGCGCACAAAGGCGCGACGGACGTCCTGGTATGCCACTTCCAAGGCCTCGCGGGGCGTTTCGTCAAAGGATATTTCTGGGGCATGGCATCACCAAAAGTCTGGGATTCTTGTTGATTTTACCGTAACAAAATGGGATTTAATCCCTAGAATTGCATAAAATTGCGAATTTCAAGAGAGTTTAACAAGTGTTTACACCTTGGAACACTGGATTTGAACACTAGAAATGAGGATCCCACTGGATTTTACAACCGGAAGTTGCTTCCTGAAGCTTGGCCATTGCGGCCACAGACAAATTAGGTTACCAAAGGCTTCCTTCAAAGTCCAACGCAGCACTTAGTTTCAACCGCCCTGGAACGCACATTTCAGAACACGGGTGATGAAGCACTCTACCCAAAAAAAAACCGTCAATGTATGCATGCCTGCTGAAGGTTCAAGGAAGCAGGAGCTATTGAGATCAAGAAATGTTTTAGCTGGAACATGGCTGCCAAACGGCCTATAACTGTTACTTACTGTACATTAGATGCTGCATGCCACTGCGGTATGTCAATATACTTCATTCATCCGTTCGATTGATCGTATCAAATTGACATTGTAATAAATGGGAAACAATTACTTTCAAAGCCATCATGGCTAGATTGCCCTTACCCGAAAAATAGGGGGCTGTTTGATGTGACAAGGATCAAGCGCTGCTATCCCACAAAACCGCCTGCTTTTCTCGAGCAACACAGGGCAAAACAATGACTGCAATCGGTCAGTTGACACACGTCTCTCATTTCACAATAGCACCGTGCTACAAGCTTGCGATCTGATCTTGGACAGCAGAGCTGTCACCACCCCGATCGGGATCTCCCCAAGTAACAACGGATCCATCGGCCAGGATCGCGGCGAATGCGGCCCTTGATGCCTGAATCCGCTTCACATTTCTGAGCCTATCTTGCACTGCAGAGCTGTCACCACCAAAGTCTGGAGAACCCCAAGCAACAACCGATCCGTCATCCAGGATTGCAGCAAATGCCTTCTGTGTAGCTTGAATCTGCTGCACATTCCGAAGTTGATCTTGGACGGCAGAGCTGTCACCACCCCCAGCTTGGTCGCCCCATGTGACGACTGCCATGTGAAGATCAGCTCAGGAACGTGCAGCAGATTCAGGCCATCGAAAGCGCTTTCGGTGGCCTGAATCTGCTGCAAGTTCCTGAGCTGATCTTGGACTTCAGAGCTGTCCCCACCGTCACCTGGATCGCCCCACGTAACAACCCCTCCATCTGAAAGGATTGCAGCAAATGCATAATTGGACGCCTGTACCTGACACACACTTCTGAGCTGATCTTGGACTTCGGAGCTGTCACCACCAAAATACGAACAACCCCACGTAACAACCGAACCATCAGCTTTGATTGCAGCAAACGCCTGCTGTGTGGCCTGAACCTGCTTCACAATTCTGAGCTGATCTTGGACTTCCAAGCTGTCACCTCCAAAACCATCGAAGCCCCATGTAACGACTGACTCATCTGCCAATATGGCAGCAAAGGCAGCTGTTGTTGCCTGAATCTGCTGCACATTCCTAATTTGATCTTGGACGGCAGAGCTGTCACCACCAAATTCTTCATCGCCCCAAGTAGCAACCGATCCGTCATCCAGGATGGCAGCAAATGCCTTGGCCGCGGCCTGAATCTGTTGCACATTCCAGAGCTGATCTTGGACTTCAGAGCTGTCCCCACCGCAATCTGGGTCTCCCCATGTCACGACTGATCCGGCTGCCAAGAGGGCAGCAAATGCGCGACCTGTGCTCTGAACCTGCTGCACATTGATCAGCTGATCCTGGATTTCGGAGCTGTCACCACCACCGTATTCATTGCCCCAGGTGACGATCTTGTCCCCTCCGCAACACCACAAAGCAAAGGCTTCTGATTCGAATGCTTTTGTTACTGTCATCTTTGCCTGAAGCGCGATGGCGGTTACGTGGTCACCTTCGTGAACCCCTGCTGCGTGCAGGGATTGCATCGGATCAATCAAGGGATGTCCGTCTGCAGTGACAAGCCTCAGGAATCCTAGTCTGAAAACCTTTTGGGCCAGAACCTTCAAGTCCCCTACTTTGGAGGACTGCTCAGCTGCGAAGCATTTTCTTTTGCCACTTGGCAAAGCTATGTTGATTTTAAGCATTGTTGCACGATGTTGCACGAAAAAGATTAATCGTACCTTGAGCCGACACTAGACATCGCGGACAGGGCACATAGAAGAGGCCATGGGAGGATTTCTTGAAAAAATATGGGATGGGTGTCAAATAGGTACATGCTCACAAAATGGAAAGACACGTTTGCACAAATTGCAAACAAATGGAACATTGCATATACATCTATGATGCTAAGTATACATTTACGGTGCTACACTGTGAACATTATTATCATATATTATCATATAGAAGTTTCAGTTTGAGCTTGAACTAATTTAAACCTAATTTAAACCATCAACGGCATCCCATTCACGATGCTTTCCGTGACCTTCCTCATCCCCACCAGGGCCTGTTCGAGCTGCTTCCATCGCGCAAATGGAGATGGAGGCATCATTAAGGCGATGCACATCACATTCACCTGGACTTTCAGAGGATGTGGGATACTCAATGGAAAGTCACAATATGTCACAATCCATTCATGTTCCAAAGCACCAACCAGATATATCCAGATATACATTCATAAATCACCATTTTCCCATGGGTTTCCCATGGTTTTCCCATGGTTTTCCCATGGTTTTCCCATGGTTTTCCCATGGTTTTCCCATGGTTTTCCCATGGTTTTCCCAAACTAATCATTCACAAACCACTGAGTGGGCCCATCGCGCCAGCGCCTGCCGGTACCGCGGAGCATAGATCCGGCAAAGGCGGTTGAAGGGCGCCGCGCCCGCCGCCACCCGCAGGTCGGTCTGAGGCGAAGGTGGCTCAACTGAAAAGCCATAGGAAAACCATAGGAAAACCTTGGAAAAACCCATAGGAAAACCTTGGAATGTCCAGGTCAAAAGCTTAAGTTCTAGAAATTGGAGGAAAATTCTCGGATCATATTTCAAATGCTCATCCATTTTAAAGGGTCACCCTTTGGATTGTTGGCATCCCATGGCATCCGCACAATAAAAACAGTGGCGTGATATGTTTTGTGTTGAGCCATTAAGCATTGGGCGAACACCTTCAGGGAGAAAGATGGAGAAAGTCAAGTCATAGTTTCTCACTTTTTCTGGTGCCTTGTGACTAACACCAATCAGTTGAGCAAACCAGGCAAACAAAGTTTGTTCTACTGGGAGTTGTAGGGCGATCGCATTATCTCCTAAAACGATGACTTTTCAGAAGATAAATTGAATGGGCAATCTCAGCCCTGGGTCTCCTACTAAAGTTCAAACTACAGATCTGAGTGATCTATGGGCATCGGTGGAAATCCTAGATTTCCACCATTTCACAGTCTCACTTCACTACCTGTACGTCAATGGAATTTGGATTGTCGCTATCATCCTGGCATCATTTACGATCGACCTTGCGGACACCGGTGATGGCATGGATATGAAAAAGAAACACATGTTTGCTGGAATCCTCAACATCCACAACCTACATTATCATACATTACCAACATTGATCAGAAAGTTTGTCAATTGCGTACATGACTGGGTCATTCAATACCTCGTTGTACTTTCGAGCGGTGCCTTTACCAGTATCAAATGGGCTTTTAAATGTGTCCAGCTGGTGAAATCCCACTGATAAGTAACGGATTATACTGCCGTTCAAATTTAGTTAAACCCATTTTCACCCCAGCACTACAGAAATTGTATTATATTCCAACCACATCTGGCACCGGGCGCACCATTGTCGACAGCGGAGTGCATCCCGACTAGCAAGTGGTCAATAAGCGTTATCAACTCAGATATTGTTTGTTTTGTAGGGATATATTCCATGGGTTTCTTTGAACACGTGGTAATTTCATGTAATTTCCCCATTCCAACGGGGGCCATACATGGCCATACCTCGTTTTCAAACCCAAGTGGATGGCTGGGTGACTTGTTCATTGATCTTTGACACCAACTCTGCAGGCTCTCGAAGTGGCGCGTTCCATCCTCGGGGTGAGACCACCGGCCACCACGACCGGCACGGATGCCATCACCGGGACCCGGTGGTTTTAGGGGATCTGAAAATTCCTGGTTGTTGATCCCCTGGAGTAAGTTTAAACTTACTGGTAAACGGTGATTTTCCATTAATAGCATGGTGATTTACTGGTGGTTTAATGGGATCTAATGGGATTTAATGGGATTTATCGTGATTTACCTTCTGGTAAACGTTTACTAAGAACTACGGAACATCACCATGCTATTAATGGGAAAACTCACTATTTCGACTGGGCCATTTTCTATGTCGCAAACTGTTTGTCTACCAGAGGGTAACTTTTAGTCTTTTAGTTTGGGCATGTGGAAAATCAAAGTGTATTGCCATGTAAATAATCCATCCAGAATTGGTGCCTCCCAGTTAATATCAGTTATAACTTGGTTTATAAACCCAGTTCACTAGTTTGATCAATATCTACCATAAAGCCCAACAATGAGAAAATATTTTTATTTTATTTGCACATACTTTGAAACCAACTTAGCTAACAAACTGAGACATCCACCACCTTGTAGAATATATCAACTATTCTTTAAACATGTTTAAACAGAATTCTCACCTCAGAAAAAACCCAAGGCCGCCATTCTGGGAAGATTCCCCCAACTCCAAGCGACGTGGCGGCGTTCCGAAGGGCGAAGAGATCGCTGGAATCAGGGTGGAATCCTTTGCGAGGCCGCGGACATGGGCAGTGCGAAAAAAAACAGAGTAAAACCTCTTAGGAATTCTGGTTTAACCAAAAATGATCACTCCATCTATGGAATTTTGAGGGGTTCAGCATGGTTCAGCATTAGACTCGAAAAGCACCCCCAAGAATTTAGGGATAGTTTTGTGATTTAACCGGTCATCCGAATGACAAAAAGAGACCAACTTTGGTGGTCCATCCGTGCCCCAAGTTTGAGCCATGGGCGTCTGGATACATAGACATGGCCAATCTCAGATACTCAGCATTTGTTTTAGCTTGTTCATATCTATCTATCTATCTGTCCGTCTGTCTATCTATCTATCTATCGATCTATCGATCGATCTATCTGTCTATCTATCTATCTATCTGTCTATCTATCTATCTGTCTGTCTGTCTATCTATCTATCCATCCATCCATCTATCTATATATATACATATCCCTATGTATCGCAAAACAATATGAAGTTTTGAAGTACCCACCCAAGGGTAACCATGCATAGATCGTCTTTTGAACCAAGGAGCGTGCACGAAGAAACAATCCTCAGGAAAGGTGGCTATCGGAGGACCAACAGAACTGATTGTCATATATAAATGGGTATAGGAACTGGGCCATTGCCAGACTTAGATATCCGCAAAAGTTATATGTTCTATATATAACCCCATATATTAGCTATATGTTTTAGCTAGATAGTATATCACCCCATCAAACGAGCCAACATAAACCATGAACCTACCATGCACCAGGTTTGATCCAGTGGCGTGGGCATGCAACACGTGTATATTCTGGGCTAGACATCTATAGACAGTATAGAACTTTAAACACAACATTCTAAACACAATGTTATCATACTCTATCATATTCCAACAATTTTATATGAATCTGGGTTGTTCCTGACCTAAAAAAAACATCAAAGAGGTAAACTTACAGAACATGTTCCAGCAACAGTGGCTATTAGTTTCCCCAAATTGGTTGGAGCTACCCTAAGGTATGACAACTCAAACATGACAAACAACATATTTTGAGATAATTCTATCATCCAAAAAAAACAAATCCAACACATCCAAATCATATTAAGCTACAAAACATGTAATGTGGGTAAACCAATTTCATAAACCATCCCCCAGTCATCACCCTTTTATTTGGTGGTATGGTTACCATCAACATATGGCTGGTTTATGACATTGTTTTACCCACAATAAAAAAAATCTCTGGTAAACTAACATAGCTATTGAACATGGCCATGTATAGTGGATTTACCCATAAAAAATGGTGGATCTTTCCATAGCAAACTGTTAGTTTACCAGAGGGTAGGTACTGTAGCCTGAGCCTCTGTTTGTGCATGAATTTGCACTTGAAACTTCAATTTTGGTATTTGAAAAAGGGTTTTTTTTCGGTGATTTTCCATAGTTATGTAAACGTTTACTAGAGGGTAGTTCATCTTCCAAAATACCAAGCGGCGTCAAGCCATGGTGGCTTTGCTGGTCATCTCATCCCGTCCCCGATGATATTCCAATTTTGATCCTGCTGAAAAACATCCCATAATGTTGGTAAAACAGCCATAAACCACCCATGTTGTTATGGTTTATATCACCCATAGAAATGGTGATTTAGGGAATGGTTTATGATTGTTTATACTGTTTCAGCCACACGATTCTTGATTTTATCCCCATTGTATCCCAACTTTGGCCATCTCGACTTTTCCGAATGGGTAAAACACTAAAACTATGGGGGAAAATATCTCATAGGGAGGATATACTGTGGATGGAAGAAATCCTGCACTACAGTCTTCTGAAACACTGTAAAATTACTTTACTTCGTGTGATCCCCACCATGACATTTATACATTTTGTTACTGGCAAATCTTCTGGCATTCTATCTGACATATTTTCTGGCATTCGATCTGGCATTCTATCTGGCATATCTTCTGGCATTCTACCTGGCATATCTTCTGGCAGATGTTCTGGCATATCTTCTGGAAGATGTTCTGGCATATCTTCTGGCATATCTTCTGGCATATGTTCTGGCATATCTTCTGGCATTCCATCTGGCATTCTATCTGGCATATCTTCTGGCATATTATCTGGCAAATCTTCTGGCATTCCATCTGGCATTCTATCTAGCATATTTTCTGGCATATTATCTGGCAAATCTGCTGGCATTCTACTATCTGGCATATCTTCTAACATTCTATCTGGCATATCTTCTGGCATCTATCTACATTCTATCTTGGCATTCTATCTGGCATACCTTCTCTCATCTGGCATATAACATTCTATCTGGCATCTTCTGGATATGTGGCATATCTGAGGTTTGGCGTGGATACTCGCGGTTGAGGTCCGGCAGGGAACACTGGGCGTGGATGGTCGTGGTTGAGGTCCGGCAGGGAACACTGGGCGGGGATGGTCGCGGTTGAGGTCCGGCAGGGAACACTGGGCGTGGATGGTCGTGGTTGAGGTCCGGCAGGGAACACTGGGCGGGGATGGTCGTGGTTGAGGTCCGGCAGGGAACACTGGGCGTGGATGGTCGTGGTTGAGGTCCGACAGCGAACACTGTGGATCGCGAGTCGCAGTTGAGCAGGAGGACGAGGAGGACAACGAGAGGAGGAGGACAACGAGAGGAGGAGGAGAGGAGGAGGAGGCGGCAGGAGGAGGAGGAGGAGGACCAGGCAACTTAGATAAAATCTAACAACCCTCACCTGGCAGGTGGGGAAAAATGGGATTATCATGGGATAAATTATCTACAAACTGGTGCAGGATTTCTTCCATCCACAGTATCTCAAAATAGTGTAATATCGAGATGTTCTTTCTCATAATATCCCCAGGCCTAGGGCTACAAAAGTGCCATAATTGTATGACTTTTGGAGGGTCTAGGTTAACCATTTGTGCAGGGGTGGAAAAATGGGGTATACCTATGGATTCTAACCTCAATAAACAATGGTCATATGGGGCCCCTACAACTATGGTGCAATACATAAGCTATCGTTTTCATAACATGAAATATAGCTATGCGTATAGCTGAGGAACACGTTCTATGGTTGGTTACATAACACGCAACAAACTTATTCATTGGATTGGTTTATGGGAAAATTTACAGGAACCCCCACATGGTGAAAACCATGATTCCGGCTCAGATTTTCCCTTTCACCAATGCAATGTATATATGGAGGTGTCCTAAAATAGGGGTACCCCCAGTTCTCATCCATTTTAGTAGGCTTTTGCATGAAATCAACCATCCAGCTTGGGGTAACCCCATGACTATGGAAACCTCCATATAGTCTATATCTCCATATAGTCTATATCTCGATATAGTCTATATCTAGTTAATAGTGATTAATTAATAACTTATATCTAGTTATATAGTTGGCTTTATTACATGTTAATGGTCATCTGGCTGGTAGTCCCACTTTCTCTCCCAGCTTCACTCACTGAATCGCCAAGCATCGCAGGGCCGCAGCTTTGGCGGCACAATCGTCTCATCCGGGAGCTGGCGACACATGGATTGTCGCAGGGAGTGCTGTCGATTTAAGGGAATCAGCATCCAAAATGGGAATCTATCTACTGTATCAGTGTGTCTATCTATCTATATCTATCTATCTATCTACCTATCTATCTATCTATCTATCTATTTATTATCACATATGATCATTCATATACACAGATTTCAAAATAGATGGCTCAACTCAAAAACCAAAATATCCATAAGATGGCACCGCGCGGTGAGGAAGAAAAAGGCGCTATTTTAGATGCGTGTTGATGTGTGAAGATGGTGTCTCCATAGATGCAAAAAGCATTGGACTTTTCTTGCATCTTCCCAGAGGCCGGATTTGATTCGTCTTGTAATCTGCTTCGCCCAATTACAGGGTGGTGCCCCATAGTTAGCTAAGTTGGTTTATATGTCCAACAACTATGGTTTATAGGTGATCTGGTTGTTGGTTTCAACCCCTCTGAAAAATATGAGTCAGTTGGGATGATGAAATTCCCAATATATGGAACAATAATCAATGTTCCAAACCACCAATCAGTGATATATCTATAGTTAACGAGATTATAACCCATTTACAACTGGTGGGGGCACCACTTCGTACAGTTCAACACATCCAAGTCTTCCACCGGCGCTCCGATCGTAGAAGACGTTCCAGGCTGGAGACTCCCACCATGACGAAACGGTCCAACGGTGGGGGGCTCCCTGGTAGTTCTCCAAGCATCTTGTTGCCGCTTCCATTCATTTTGCATTGGTATCTCAAAGGTCTCAAAGCCTAGCTCTAGAATCTGTCTTTAGCGTCCTAGTTCTATCTCTATGGCCAGGCTGAGATGACGCTCATTGGGATCATCATCAACCAAATGTTTAATCTTCATGGGCCTGAAAACAAGGTGAAAAGAGAGGGTGAAGGATTTTTTCAACATAAAAAAACACAATGTGGGGGACAACTACTGAGTAAAACACAGAAATCTCTCGTGACCATGACCTTTTCTTTGAACACAAAACACTATTTCAAGATAGTTCACCACCAAATAACATATCTCAAACCCTTACAGTGAAACGTTGGAGACTCCTTCAGATGGAAAGCCCCAATTATCAATTTATAGAGCTATCTAATATGTATATATATATAAGATATATCTGGTTGGTGGTTTTAACCATCTTGAAAAAATATTAGAGCCAATGGAAAGGATTATCCCATATATGATGGAAAAATAAAAATTGTTCCAAACCACCAACCAGTATATATACATTATATTACACCATATACTTTTGAACCAGGTGGTAGTTGCTCAACATTCTAATGGAGGGGGGCTGTTTACTTTTAAACTTTGCAACATATTCATAGCCCATCAGAATTACACAACATTCCTGTACTTGGTTAAATTTGAGTACATTGTATTGCTAGATTTATGTACCGTCAATGTTACATGATCTTTGAAATCAAACAGTAGTATAAATCACTATATTAGATTAGAATCAGTATCAGTATCAATTGTTTTTTTTTGAATCAAATTGACACTGCATGCATTTTACAATAATTGTTCATTTTCCTTTCATTTAACAGGGTTGCTCCATCACCCCAGCTATAGAGGTCAATGTTCATCAAATTTCCTTCCCTCTATCATTGGCTATCATTTACCTACCATCCCTGGTGTTTAACGTCCAATAGTTATTGTCATTGTGATATCAAATGATGATATAGTGATATTCAATAGTTATAAAACCACTCCAATATACATTATATATCATTGTTATCCAATAGTTATATATCCAATAGTTATAATGATTGTGATATCCAATAGTTGTATATCATTGTTTTTTCCCGGACGTCCGCACGGCGGCCCGACCTTCAAATGGTTCACATCTTCCACTGCTCGACCGGGCAAACGCTGAGGATGGGCACTCCAGGACTGGTTTTCGAAAACAGCGATCGAGCCATGGGTGAAGTAGTGGCTTTATTTGGTGATGAACTCACAATAATGATAAGGTTTAATATGTTTTATACCAATAATAGAGCCAATGAAATGGTTCTTTAATATGTTGTATACCAATAGATACCAATTATAATATGTTCTTTAATGATAAGGTTTAATATGGGGATGGGTCAAAACCCTGGTACCGTGCCGTGAACCCCAAGTCATAGCTGGGTTAAAATGGATGTGAATAACCCACTAAAAATGGTATTAATAGGTATTGACCCATACCCATATGTTCTTTAATGATTAATGTTTTTTGTTAATATGTTTTATATGGGTTTATATGGATTAGTAGGGATAATCGTGGAATTGCAAAGGGATATTAATAGATACTCACGGGAGAATAATAGGACATATAATCAGGAACCCTTTAATAGCAATTAACACATACTAAACCTACTTGATAGAAATAACATGAAATAGATTGAAATAGATAAACAATGCATTACAATGTTTAAAGCTAATCAACAACAGTTTGCAATGACATGTTGTATAACTTATTGTATGTATATATATATATATATATGTATGTCAGATAAACAAGTGAGGATTCCTGTGAGGATATTCACTTTCATTTCGTAAATGAAGATGTCCTATAATCATTAACACCTTTCCTTGACAGGGATGCACCAAGTTATATCCCTACTTCTTGAGCTTAGAATCCATAGTTATCAATGAATACACACTGGCTCGAACATGAAGAATTCACCAACCTGAAATGTCTGTGTGTTTAATATTAATGGGATGAACTATGGATAATATATGATAATATCATATAATATCTATTGTGCGTGTTGGTGTGTCATCCCTATTAATTTCATGGTATCACTATTAGTTACATTCCATTATCCATCAATCATCATATCAAGACATAATTTGACTCACTAATGGCCATGCTAACCATTATGACTAGTCAATAGATGTAACTATTATTCATGACTAATTCTGAAAAAGTGATCTGGTTATATAAGCCATCACCTAGATCTAAACCATTCCATCAATGAGTCATTAAAAAATATTATATCCTATGGTTAACATCACTAATCACTAATGGATGATTAATATTCAACTAATCACTAATGTTAATAGATGTTATACTAGACTTAAATATATAAACATTAGTGATATTTATATATATATATTAATCATGTTAAATCACTCATGTCAACCATCCTGGTGACTTTGGGGCGCCTCGAGCTTGGAATAGTCTGGAGGCCTCTCTTGTGTTTCTCGTGCCTGGAGATCGTGGCTCACTACCCACGAATCGTAAGTGGGTGAAAAAAACCCAGTGATTGATGTGGATTAACCCTACAAAAATCCCATATAAATCACTGGGGTTATATCCCATTTATAACTGGGGTTAACCCACTTACGATTCGTGGGATGAGTCTCGTGCCTGGAGATCGTGAAGACTTCATCGGTGGTTTACGCAACACTTGGGGATTTCACTCTGGATTTGATACAGGAGATGGCTGGCTCGGATGTGGGATTTATATCATGAGATGTTGCAACATCGATACGGATACTTAACAATTTACCAACATTCACCCACCTGAATTCAAGCCCTTTTTGGATATTTGCCCCAACTTTTTATCATTATTTCTAGCGATGTCGCAACATAAGGTCGAAACATAATCCAACAAAACATGGGCATTGCACTGACAAACTCGTCGAGATTATCTGGTCTTCTGGTGAAGTCCACTCGTTGCGTAGCTCTACCAATACTACCCATGACTCACATGACTGTGTATAAGCACTGACAATGCCATAAATCCACCTACCATTTGGATGGTGTTTACAACCCATTTATGGAAAATTGGAGATTACTTGTTCTTGGGTTTACACATCATAAGCTTCGGTCACTTTTTATGAAGAATTGTATGTAGTCTGAAAAACATATGGGACACCATACTGTACCATGGTCACAGATGAAAATTGCAAAATATTGCAAACTGAACTTACTATTGGATAGTACCTCGCCATAAATGTGGTCATTCAATTTTCATAGCAATTCACTTTGATACTGTGGTCTGCATCCCTGGAGGTCACCTGCTGCAGGTGTCGCCCTTGGGAATGTGGTAAATCACCAGAATGTCAGCATATTTAACAGGTAAAATCGTCTATACATGCGTAGCTTTCCATGGGTATAATCAAACATATGACTAGCTGGGAAATCCCCAATCAATGGACATTTAAATGGGCAAATCATCTTTAGATGGGCCATGGAACTCCGAATATGTTCCATGGCAAAATTCTTCGGTACCCTAAGTGTTGGACCGCTACACATAGGTCATGGATCCACCAAAAATCCATTGATCTTCATTCTGTTCCAATCAGTTTGTTTTGATTCTGATCTCATCTTGCTACCCATCTTTAGATGAAATCCTCAGATATGTTGGTAAAATCCAAGAATAATCGCAGGAACGACCCCTGCAGCCCTGCAGCTAACGGCACCATGCCTGAGAATGCTTGGGGATGGCTGCCAAAATGCTTGGCATTTGCATCTGGCGACACAGAAAAAGTCACGAAGCGTAACGAAACGGGGGAGGTTGGATGCTCAACATGTAAAAGGATGGGTAATATATTCAATACATTACATCTGCCTAAAGAGCATGTAATTTCTATAGATAATCAGACAACTATGACTATGTATATATGTATATATACGTACGTACACATATCTCTATATATATATATACACTACATACAAATAGACTAATGGAAAATCAAGCATTCATCTTCCAAGGTCGTCCATATCTTTCTCTGCTATTTTACCAAATGTATATCCATAAAAATAATGGTCCCAAATATCATGTCAATTTGGTTACATATCAACTTCTATCCCATGATAACCACCATGCTAGTTGGTCAGTTTACCCAGACTAAAACTCATTATCCTATAGTTTTCCTATAAATTCCAGCGAATGGACACATGACTTTGAACCCCTTCGTCATCCCCCAAAAAAACTGCTTGTTTTTTTCGAATGTTCCCGACTGGGTGATATCGTGATCCGCGTAATGATGGGTAATGTACCCATGATCCCATGATAGAGGTAAATACCTAGCAAACATTGAAAAAACGCCATTGCCATTGGAAGATTTCTAAAGTGGGTTACCACCTATTGAAAATAACCAACCAACCCATTACTAACTTACTCCCAAAACTCTCCAAACCCCCTCTTTCAGCCCAGTTGGATTACCATAAGGGATGACCATAACCATAAACTGTCCATTCATCGTAACGTGCAGTAACCCAACTTTTGACCAACATGGTCACTAATGATGTCATATGTAATGTGATCTACCAAATGTTGACATGTTTTGGTCTATATACATTTTTTTTTATGCATTCATATTATGCATTCATTGGATATGTGAAGTTTCAAAAAAGGTATGTCCCACAAGTTTCAAAAAAAATCGCATAAGATTCTAATCATCCAGTAGTCATGAGATCATCATAATTGGGTACCTGTTCAACAGGATGATTAATGGTCGATTGATTTTTGTTGTGAATGTGGCTGAACTATCATGACTAACTAACCTGAAAATAGCTGAAAATACACAGGCGTTGATTTCGGGATCATTCCCCGAAACCGATGCCCATCATTCCAGAATTCCGAGCCGACTTGAGGTCATTTTTTCAAATTCATCCAGAATAAATGGACATATACCCTCACTCGCAAACTTCGTAAACTCTATAACATGTAAAGAATCCACTATTTGTAGATCATGTTCCGAACGGGTTTCGCCATTGGTTTTCCACATCTATGTGAACGTTTACCAGAGGGCATTCACATAAAAAAAAATGCAATTTAAATATATTATGAAAATCCATGATATCATCATTAAATCCCACTAAAAGGATGTCCTTTTTATGGTACCCTGGTGGCCCACCAGAGTTGAGGAGAGCAATCGAGGACGCAGGATCCGTAGCAAGGGAATGAGATCCACCCGGAGTTTACCTCGGATCTCGGATCTCCAGACGGGAAAAGGCTGCCCTGACCATGATCCAACTAGCAAGGTTATAGCATGTTATATGATATATATATATATACCAGGTTCTTCCCAATGACCTTTTGATAAGATATGTATCAAAGGGGCACTATCGATAAACAGTATATCAAAGGGTCACTTAGACTAATCCATCAATTATCAAAGGGTCACTTAGATCCAAAAGGGGTAACTTAGAAGATAAGGTTATACCCTTAATTGATATTGATGGGTGATACCCAATCCATCCCTTCATATCCTTCATCCCTTCCCAAGCGGCTTTCATCGACCTCTTCGGCGACTCCATTGGTGAAACCATCATCGCAGTGGCACAGGTCAGCTGACCAGATGGGAAACTGGTGGTGCTATATAGTATATTATAGTATAGTTATGTATAGTTGTAATTGCCAGGTTCTTCTCACTAATCTGCTAATTTATAAGTGAAGTATAATAATGAACCCCAATCATCTGGTGGGCAGCTTGCGAAGCCACCTAACGCATACAAATGATGCCCACCTTTCAAGAACTTGGCGTCCTAACAGTCTCGGATGTGCCATCACAGCAAAGGCCTTTACTTTGCCAACCTTAGATGCACATTTATGATCACCTTAGAGTTTAAAGACCATCATTTATACACACATGCACACGATGTAAAGTGCATGCTAAAGCACTAGATCTTCGTCCCCATATGTTGATGTCAACATTGGTGAAAGTATCGGGGCCTGGTCGATGCAGATATGGTCCAGCCTTAGCCAGAGCCAAGTGTGTTGTTTGCGTGTGAAGTGTGTGTGTGTGCAACACAAGTCTATCTATTGCATATCACACTTAGCACCAAGAAGCTTGTGTAATTTTGGTCTGATTTTCCATCGTAGCAGGCCTTGTGACAAAGCCTCTTGAGCAAGCCCTCAGCTAGATCATAAAAACAACTTTCAACATCAAATACTATCTCATTGAACTGCATGCATCACTTGAGCCATGTTACAATTCAGCGACGCGTGAAATAGGTAATTCGCAGTGAGCAGCTTTTGCAACACCCCTTGTGACAAGATCCATCCATTTGACGTAGAAACACACTGACGAATAGCCACCGCATTCAGAAACAGAGCTGCCCGCATCCTAAGCTAAGTACAGGTTGTGCTTGTACAATCTTGTGCAAACATACATGTCACATGCATACCTGTGAGAAAGAGATTAACATTTTTTGTCAAGTAACTGTGCGTGCTCATCCTCAGGTGCCTTCTCTGCAACTGCCATAGTAACACCCATCAGCCAGCGTGCCAATATCACAGATTCCTAAGTACTAGGGTAATCAGTTCCTAAACAAAGAAACAGGTATTGAACAAGGAAACTGCAGGACAAGAGTAAGCTAAGATGTAATCTGTACCATTGAAATGCTTCTGCGCTAAAGATGGGAACTTGTTCTTCTCCACCATGAGCTGTTTCCTAAGACCAAGCTGAGTACATTGGAAACTTCATGCATGCATTCTGGCATTCTGCCACATCAAAAGGTTGCTGAGTTGTAAGTGCAACAAGGATACAAGCTGAATACTTTGCCCCGATTTCCTGAGTCTGTTTGCTGGTAGTAAATTGTTAATACCAACCCATGTTGTCATGCATATACCTATGTTGGATCTAAAGCTCTGATTTTGTTTTCGCGGCACAACTTCACAAACTCCACGTGTGCATTCCGTAGTCTTTCATCAGGAGAATTTCCAGGCCAAATGGCATTAGTTTCAGTTAGCTCCACAAGAGCCTTAGATGACTAGATGTAAAATGGTGTACTCCATGCATATGTACAAGCCCACATGATATGCAATGCATGTTTATGTTCAACCTAGCAACACTCGCTGCAGCATCTGGAACCAATGTCAGATCAAACACGTGGAGCAAATCATATTGCAACTGCTCTGGATGAAAGCCCGGAATTCGAATCCATGGGTTTGGCCGGCAAAACTTTGTGATGAAGCAGTCAATGTCACATATTGTGTTTCTATGGGGTGCACTTGGACCAAAGTAGGTGTACAAGTTCCTGGAACTCCGAAGTCTAGAAGCACAGCAGCGCCAGCACACTTGCTCAGAAATCCACGAGACCTTCATGTTAAAAGCCTTTTGAATTGCTTTCTCATCTCCACGATGGCATACTATGATGCCCCTGTAGCCATTTGCTATGAACTGCCCCCCCTTCTCTTTTCTGTCATCTAGCTCTTCAGACCAAGGCCCATGATGAAACCATCGACCACATTGTAGCTCCGTATAGGCCCAAGCTAGCCATGTGTCCAACCCAGTCATCGTTTCACTACAAACCATGCTAGTGTCTATGACGTAGGACAGAAACCTGTTGTCCCAGGGGCTACAGCCATGAACAAGTAATGATGCAAATGACACCACTAGGAAGCTGCGGCGTCTGTGAGCATCTGCGTCATCAGAGTGAAGGATCAATGGAATACATTTCCGTAAATCCGTTTCCTAAGTTAAGGTTCAAATGCAGATTCGACTTAATTTCCAATCGGTTGGAAGTAGAATGTCATAAGTCATAAGTGCTGACCAGTTGCTGGAGATGACAAGATAGGATGCTGCTGAAAAAAATCAGTTGGCTTCAAAGCTTCCCAAAATTCATCAATGGCCTTGCAGGCGACTGGGATGAAGAGAAACCAAATTGGGATCACACATACCATCCATGCAAACTTAAACAATAGCTGAGTTACCCCTTCTTCACCCAACATTCTCTGTCTAAAGAGCTCGAAGTCATAGTTGTAGATGCACCCAAACCTAGAACGCATACATTGGCATAGAACACAGTAACACTAACACACAAGAAGCATGCATAGCACACCGGAACAGTAATACAAGAGTCATAAGTTGCTATCAAAGTACACTTCGGATGGTAGGAATACATGCCATGTGTCGATGTAGTACTGCTGTTCAGCCCCCACATCTTGAAGGACAACTCGCACCCTTAGTTAAGCAGAACTTGAAAGCATATCAAATTAAGACGAAAAGGTTGTTAATGAGAAGAACCTGGCATGGACATACTAATGCTGATGAAACACCCCCTTGGTTTTGGCAGCATTTTCCTCCAGCTTTGTCGGTCCACCCACCTCCACAAGTTCCTAGGTGCATTCCTATTGTTCTCCTTGTGCTCCATCCGCAGTAGATCCAATAAATTGGGCCTCATTGAGCAGAGTCTGGGAGTCTCTACATTGTTATAATATGTGGGACAAAGGCTGAATCATACCATATATGAGGTTGAAGTAAATGCTGCCATAGATACGGAATGAGTCTTCGTGGAAATCTCCGTTTGATGATCTCAAGGAATGCCACCAAAGTAGAAACACTAACCTCAGATACTTATCGATAGGTTCATTCATGTAGGGTAGATTCATCAACTGTAAGTTGTCTACTGTAAGTCAAAAAGCTTTTCGGCCAAGCTCTAGAAACTCTTCGACCAGATCCATTGCTTTGTTTGGAGCCAGCGCTTGTAACACCAAGTTGATTCATGTTATCATTTCCACCAATGATGGTTTCAAAAATTGTGTAATACCAATGATGTTGATTCATATGATATACAGTATCATTTCCACCATTGATGTTGAATCATATGGAGCTTGAATTTGTTCCCTAGGTTTAATGGTGCTTTCAGTTTGGTTTGATATGCTCAATCCCCCTTGAGCAACCCCCACTACAGCCCCACCCTTGAAAGTTTTCCATCATGCTGCAGGTGGCATCGTTCAATTCCTGATGTGGGGTTCCAAGTGATTTTTGTTATCCCTTTATACAATTGGGTTTTACTGGACCCCTTTGTTTGTACTATCATAATCATCCATACTATAAAGGGAAGACAAAAGTCACTTGGAACCCCACAGAAGCCAAGTACTGGTGAACAACAGGCCTGGCTGGGCGTGGCTGGTGTGTGGCATTGACTTTTTGCCCCAAGCTGTTGATGAAATCTCTCAAAGGTTCAATATGCAACACTTGAACAGAGTGACATCTCATCTCCGTCACGGCACATCATGCCATGTTCTAATGGAAGCCTACGATAGACAACCCTGTACAAGTGGCAAACCCCATGTTTCTGACTTGGCCCACTTGGTGCATTTTGGAAACAACAAATTTCCATTGTTGAGGTATTGAATGACACTAAATAATATAAATGCCAAGTATTGGCACCAAAAAGGCAAATTGCCCCACTCTGCAGCTACAGGGTTTCACCGAAATTTCATTTGAGAAATTGAAGCCAGAGTGAAAATGGCAATCATACTGTACGCTATTGGTGAGCGCAGGTGTGCCATAGGCATCATTGCCATGGCCATGACAAACCATCCAGTGGCAGGGGTATATTGATCAATAGAAATCATTGATTATTTTTATCTTCAACAGTTGTTGGTATGTGCAACATATCAATGAAACAAATGACAAATCTAATAGTTAATATTCAATCGCCACCAGAACCAGACCCAGATCCATCCTCACTGTCCCCATCACTGGCACTGCCTCCAGTAGGCTGGGCCTTCTTCTTTGGGACCGCCCTCTTGACCAACGAGATTCTACGCTTGGCATCCCGGATGTCAGTTTCCACAGTTGCCAGAAAGGGCTTGCATGACTCAATGAAAGTATGAATGTCATCAGGAATAACCTCTGATAACGCAAGATTTGCCTTTTCATTGGCAGCATCAAATAAGGGAGGAAGGGCATTCTCATGAGCCTTCAACACTGTGACCTTGGTTGGATGCCAAATCAAAACAAACATATAAGATATAGATCTCGATAGATAATATTGATTCCAAAGATGTAGTCAAATGGGATGATCAATCATTGATGACCATGATCGATTGAGGTACCATGAGATATCAACATATGCTATGTTGTAACTTTCAATGGGGAGTTGAAGCCAAGGTTCCAAGTCATCGGAATTTCGGACCTCCAAGTCTTTGATTTGAGTCAGGCACGATGGAATATCATTGATTGCCTTTTTGTACCTTAGGTGACCATCAGGTGACCATCACAACCTGTTATGTGAATCTTTTGAACCATAAACCAGACATATCCAGACATCACCCAAACTTAAGAATTGCTGTTGACAAGAAACTTGTTCGCCAGTGTTTTGGCTTCCTGGAGGGCAATCTTCTCAACAGGTTTCTCCTTCTTGGGTTTTTTACTAGCGATTCTTCCTGTCTTCAAATTCATTTGGGACTGTCCCTCCAGCTGACCCATGGCAGCCCCCAATTGTTTGGCAATCAAAGACTTGAGATTCGCATCACGCACCCTTCCTCCTGTGCCCAGCTCCAACTGTGATCGAGATCCTGTTGAGGTTGTTTCCAGGACCTCTTTGAGGACCTTATACATCTTGGCGCTCTCAAGGTTGGGGCACTGAGGATGGGGAACTCCGACTTGGCCTCAGAAGTGGCTGTATATGCACCCCGGGGGAACTTATTGAGTTTAGCTATAGTTGGTTTCTGAATGTAACCCAGTAACCCTTGCACAGTTCTTTGACGAACTCCTTTGCCTCCTTTGACTTGCCATAGAGTTTGTAGAGCTGGAATTTCGTAACCTAAGGATGAGAGTTTCTTTTTACTAACCATTACATACCATTACAGTATAAGATGCATAATGTGATAAACCAAATCAAGGTGTAAAATCAGTTTGCAACCCAAGTACTGTGACATATCTGTCACTTCTTAACTGCTCCACCCATTGACTGTACTTCTCTTCCACGGTTATCGAATCAACGCTCCCATCGCTAACCAGCCATTGCTTGAGCATGGACCACCTATGAAGCTGTGCCAGGCCAATTGTAGGGTCATATAGGGTCTAACTATAGTTGTTGAACAAAACCAGTATTGCATAATAAGTACCATGCATGCAAATTAAACAAAAAATGGGAATGGCACCTCTCCCCATCGTTGCATAGTTGAAATTTTGCCAGCAGTGCTGGCTCACAGCTCTTGGCGATTGCTCTACGCATCGCACTGTACTGTCTTTTACGTTCTGAGGGGTCCATGCATGAGGGGGAAGCCATAGATTCAATATCCTCCTTCTGCTGATCAGTCAGCTTTAGGACCCGAGGTTTCCCAGTGGTAGCTTTGGAAGAAGTAGGCATTGATTCCTGCACTGAGCAGTCAGTTGAACATATCAATATGGTATCCCTGGGAACTCCAACATTCGAATAACTAAGATTGAAAATGATTCATAAGCTTAGTCCTGAGAACCAGGTGAGGTGAACAATGGGCTCTTGCATGGTGGGGTCTCTGGGACAACCAGCTCCAAACTTCGCATCGGTTTGATCTTCTCCACAGGTGGCTCTGGTGGTTCGAAGTCAAGTCGAGAAGGCTTCGACGTGAAGTCAGCCTGGAGAAAGGGAGGAAAGAGGGATTCAAAAAATGAACTCAGGCTAATCTAAATCCCAATCCTTTGATTGATATAGATCGATATGTTATGTTAGTTTGATTTTTTTTGTATATTGCAGCTAGGTTTCATAATTAGATTTCATAACCATTTGAAGCCCAGGGGCCTCACTGACATCATCATCTTCATCACCATTGCCTTGCTTCACCTTTTTCTTCTCTGGGCTTTCTCCTGTTGCTCCTGCATTGCTGCGCTTTGCTGGCTGCTTCTGGTCTACATCTTTCTTGGCCTTCTTCTTTGATGCTGCTGCTGACGATGCAGTTGTAGAGTCTTCTGAGGCAGCTTTCTCCTTTTCAGATCGCAGTCCGAACCATCCTCAGCCTTTGCTCCATCTTTTGAAGCTTTCTTCTCCTTCGCTGCCTTGTCTTTCTTATCTTCCGTCTTGGCTCCATCCTTGTGAGCATCTTGGCCCTCAGTCTTCTTGGTCTGACTTTGGTCCTTGGCTACTTTCATGTTCTTTTCATCCTTGTTGGTGTCCTTCTTCTCTGAAGTCTTCTCCTCTGACTCTGTGGATCCTCTTGCCTTCTCTGAAGTCTTCTTCCTCTTCTCCTCAGCCTTTGCTCCATCTTTTGAAGCTTTCTTCTCCTTCGATGCCTTGTCTTTCTTATCTTCCGTCTTGGCTCCATCCTTGGGAGCATCTTGGCCCTCAGTCTTCTTGGTCTGACTTTGGTCCTTGGCTACTTTCATTTTCTTTTCATCCTTGTTGGTGTCCTTCTTCTCTGAAGTCTTCTTCTCTGACTCCGTGGATCCTCTTGCCTTCTCTGAAGTCTTCTTCGTCTTCTCCTCAGCCTTTGCTCCATCTTTTGAAGCTTTCTTCTCCTTCGCTGCCTTGTCTTTCTTATCTTCCGTCTTGGCTCCATCCTTGGGAGCATCTTGGCCCTCAGTCTTCTTGGTCTGACTTTGGTCCTTGGCTACTTTCATTTTCTTTTCATCCTTGTTGGTGTCCTTCTTCTCTGAAGTCTTCTCCTCTGACTCTGTGGATCCTCTTGCCTTCTCTGAAGTCTTCTTCATCTTCTCCTCAGCCTTTGCTCCATCTTTTGAAGCTTTCTTCTCCTTCGCTGCCTTGTCTTTCTTATCTTCCGTCTTGGCTCCATCATTGGGAGCATCTTGGCCCTCAGTCTTCTTGGTCTGACTTTGGTCCTTGGCTACTTTCGTTTTCTTTTCATCCTTGTTGGTGTCCTTCTTCTCTGAAGTCTTCTCCTCTGACTCTGTGGATCCTTTTGCCTTCTCTGAAGTCTTCTTCGTCTTCTCCTCAGCCTTTGCTCCATCTTTTGAAGCTTTCTTCTCCTTCGCTGCCTTGTCTTTCTTATCTTCCGTCTTGGCTCCATCCTTGGGAGCATATTGGCCCTCAGTCTTCTTGGTCTGACTTTGGTCCTTGGCTACTTTCATTTTCTTTTCATCCTTGTTGGTGTCCTTCTTCTCTGAAGTCTTCTTCTCTGACTCCGTGGATCCTCTTGCCTTCTCTGAAGTCTTCTTCGTCTTCTCCTCAGCCTTTGCTCCATCTTTTGAAGCTTTCTTCTCCTTCGATGCCTTGTCTTTCTTATCTTCCATCTCAGCTCCATCCTTGGGAGCCCCCTTGCTGTCCACAGTGTTCTCGGTGTGATTTCTGCCTTTGGAAGCTTTCCCATTCTCTGGTCTTGACTTTGTTGCAGCCATGGTTTCATCTATGAGAGCTGAGTTCTTGGGTTTTTCGTTCTCATCCTGTTTTGAAGTTCGTCCTTTCTTTTGGCTTTCCTTCGTTCTTGCCATTCTCCTTCCCATTGGCTGGAGTGTCTAGTGGGATGTAGTGGGCACAAATCGAACAGTGATCATGGATATCTTCAATTTGATATATCGACTGGTATGTTGGCTAGATTTGATCCGCTCAATTCTCATAGTCTCCTGAACTGCGAGCTTGGCCAAATCTAGCAAAATGCTAAGAAATGAGCCCGGGCTGACACGCAAGTGACACGCAGAGGCTTCGATAATCTAAGTGACCCTTTGATACTTTAAGTGACCCTTTGAGGGGTCTAAGTGACCCTTTGATAATTTAAGTGACCCTTTGATTTTGGCTTCGATATGTGCACTGACACGCATCTGACACGCAATGACACGCACCATTTCTACTTTCCCAGCTTAGTGTATGATCGTTGCACGAATTGGACACTCTAGTGTCAAAATATTGTAAAGTTCGATCATGAGTGAGCACCCCACTCAAAATCATCAGTGGGCACCAAACACAAGTCTGAAACACATATTTTTTTCAAGAAACCATATGATATATGTAGACTTCACAGTGCCATCCCTTTTCAAAAGCTACTGGGATTCGCAAAATTGAGACTCGGCCTTTCGCTTATTATCATTAGAAACTGTAGTGATCGCAGGAGGTGGGTCAAGGTCACATCGGCAATCTTTGCTTGTCACACATAGTGCAAGATAGTCTTCCCTGCAGGGGCTCAGACATAGAAGGCTTACAAGATTGTGGTGTTCACTAATTCACAATTTGATTATGTTGAAACCTCACCAGGCTATTTGATATCAATATATGGGAACCCCAACCTGTGAAGGAAATCCTTCAGCCAGTAAGTTGCCGCACAGCTGGCACAAATTCGATCATCCTTGAGGGACTCCAAGTACTCCACTTCTGCCAAGAAGCGCTGATATCGGGCCGCTCTACTGGGCATTGTTACCCAATCTATATGTATACCCCAAGCTTAAGCAGAAATCCCAGCTGTGTAACATAAACATTCTCAGCTGCATTAATCAAACATATTGTTTCAATCGATCACTGTTTGTTCAAAGCATTGACAATGAGGACAAATGACATACCGATATATCAAGGCAAATCGCTCTATTTTTTCCCAGATTCCATAAAGCTCAAAAATCAATGGGTCTCATCCCCTGGCCACCTAGCGGAGATCCCGCCACGTGGCAAATTTGCGACCTTTGCGCAGGTCAGCAATGCAGTCGCCATCGGATTCCTCTGGGTCATCGGATTCAACTTCGATGTCCTGCAGGGACAAGGTAGGAGCCCTGGGTTTCACTGGGTGTAAAATGATGTAAGTGAACAATTGAATATTTCACCAATTCCTTTGTATATATGGGTTTTTAATTTTATATCAAAACCTTGTTGTAGATATAATGAATATTCATCATCACCATGTGGTAGGATGAATGATCAAGTCAAAAACGAAAAAATAGTTTTGTCATTCAAACCAGTCCACTGAAGCTGCTGGAGCCCCATGAGGCTGAATTAGTTGGGCTAGTGCCAACCCAAATCCCAGAGGGTAATGAGCTGATTCCCTCAACCGTTTTGCATTCCCATTGACTCTCTTTCTCCCAGACTTGGTCTCCACTGTCACGAGATCCGATTTGCCATTGATCCTGGCCATGACAGGTGTAATCCTGAGAGGCTATATGGAATCTAATCTAGGGTGTTTCAAAACAACCATGGGATCTTTGCAAATATCTACAGTACAGCCTACATGGGGATCAAAAGGTAAAAGTTCAGAGTGACACATCCCAAATTCAGAAACTAGGCCCATCATTCTCTGAACATTCTCCTTTCGAGGGATTGCTTCAGCAATTTTACATCCAGAGGTCGGTGGAGCAGGTTGACCTTGGGCAAATTGCTCCATATCCTAAGTACCAAGTCGGAGGTTGGACATTTGTGTAGCATTATTTTCTGGAATTGTTAATATGGTAGCCAGTGGTCATAGTGCAGAAAAGGATCACAGTCATTTTCAAAGTATTTGCACCAAAAGCCCCCATAGGGAATGAGGTCCTCCTGGTTGCAAGATGAGGTAGTCCCCAAAACATTTCCTATCATTGGTCAGCCCATAAAATGATTGGTACATCCTTCAGCATATATGCAAATATTGAGCATACATCATTGATCAATATAACCCATCAAACAAGACCCAAGCTCCTGGATTGAGACCATTTTAGGAATTTCCGCATTGGTGGCCATGACCACAAGACCTTACCATTGGCCATGCATGCTATCAACACAACATGTTTGATTCAATACTTGCTTCTTAATCAAAATTGAACTGGTTCAGCCAATTGGGATGAGGAGCACTTGAGATGGGCTGCTCGATCATGATGTAAAGGCCCCGCTTGACCGCAAAGAAAAGACTTAGATTGCTTAATCGTCCATAGTCAAACATCAGGAGTTCAAATAATGCATCAACAAATCCTGTACCATTTGCAATCAATCCTGTTGGATCAGTTGAAAAAACGTTCAAAGCTAAGACACATATATATCATCCGTAGTATGAACACGTTCGCCAGAGTCACGAGTCTTGAACCATTTCCCTCTGGCTTGGACCACTTGCGACCAGTCACAGAGGAACTTAAAAAAATCCAAGTACTGCAGGGTGGTGCGAAGAAGATCAACCCCCCCGGTTTTGTGTTCCATACCTTAGCTGTGTAGTCATATAGGCTACAATGCCGAAATTATTAACTATCAATATTTGGGTGCTGGACAGCTGAAGATTGGACAAGAGCAAGACAAAATCTGCAATGCCACCCAGTCACTGCTGCCAATATCGCTATGAATCCCACCGTTCTCATCAAATCGTGATTTGGCGAATATAGAATCTCAGTTGCATCAGCTGTGGATTTTATATTTTGATATGGATAGCCATATGTTGAGTTTGTTTCAATAACCTGGCCATGACCTACTACATTGGGCCAACTATCAACATTATCCAGCCTAGAAGCATCAAACTCTTTCCCCTGCCATCCAGCCATCCGCAGGCCCTTGGACAGATTGCCGCATCCTGCACAGACTTCTACCTCAGAGGCAGAGACTATATTTTGGTATGGATGCTGGTTGTCCCAGCTATATTTCCCTTCATCTTGGTTGCAATCAGGGTGCAAAATCATTGTGGTTGGATGGCAGCTTCAGCTGGGATAAGACAACCAGCACAGGGAGCAAATTGGAAACCTTCATCAAACGCACTATGCGATGATAGAACAAATTGAGCCATCAAATTTCTCATGTAGTCACAGGATTCGGATATCTATGATTTGCCCAAATCACATTGAGATCATGAATGATTAAGATCACATTGGAACAACTCACTCAATGCATGTTTCGATTGTGTGCCTTTTTTTCCCCATTCTCGAATGGCTCCAATGTCCATGGCTCACAATTGAAATCCAAGTTTGATGCGCAACCCATTGGATTGTACCGAAAAGACCCACTGTCACAACCACAGCTTTGGAGTATTGGGTCCTGATGTTTAATACATATAAATCAAATTTTAAAAATGGAGCTGTGATTGTTTCCAAAACCCCTACATAAGGTCAACAGGCTTGACAAACCGACGCATCAAAACCATGTCAAATTTTACTTTTCAAAGGTCAATCTACTCTTGCAACACTATTGATTTGGAGGTCCCTACTTCTTTTTGCGTCGGGTCCTCCTACCATCGGTGGACGCCTGACCCTGAAACCCACCTTCAGAAATCGCTTTGTTCAACGAATAGTATTTTACTGAGTCAGGGCTGATATACACCTTGTACAACCCACCTTTCAGTTTCCCTGACATGCGCTTTCGGGTCTCCACTTGCCAATCCTGGACATTGACACGCTCAACAACTTCGAATTTCCTTAGCTAGATTGCATGCCAGATGGTGGCTAGCTGAATTGACAACTGAACAGGGTGACATATCAAGGGTTGATTGGTATTAATTTACTTGAAATAGGCTAAGAAAATCATCATTGCTAGTGAGGCCAAAGTGAGGACGATTGTGATTTACATATGATATTTGATATCTAGACCAAGCAGGTGTTATAGCTAAGATTCAATCGTTCCTCTTTGCCTTTCTTAGACCGTAAGAGAGCCAACTGATCTTCTGGACATGGTACTTTGCAATTTGCCTTTGACAGAGCCACCTGCTGAATCCTATTGATCACTACCTGGAAAGACGATAAAGCAAAGTCCTTGTACTTCTCAGTTTTCACCAAGCTGTTCTTTTCAGAGTCGCCAGGTGTGACCTTTTTCTCCTGCATAAAGTGATGGATAACACATGTTTGGGATTAGTTTGATACATTCCCAGCAGGTGTCTCAAACATTTATCAGCCCCATCTTGGCTCGCAGGCCCACATGTTCAACACTGAACCTACAGACGAAAAAGACCAAGGTGCCTCCGGCTTGGCCTTGATGATGGTTGGTCGGACTGGCATGGAAATAGGGCTTCCTTGGCCAGAGGTGATCAAACAAAATAACACCCAAAAAACATAACCTGAGTTCCAAAGTGAGGACCCAAGGACCTTCCATGGACTTCCATATCAACTATGTAAGGATCATGCTAGACTCATGCATTTGTTGTATAATCAAATATCATAGCTGATACCAATTTGTCACCAGGGTTGATCACATATATACATCAAATACTGTAGATTCCCTGTAGCTTGATCCAGTACTGTAAATGTTTGATCATGTGTATCGAATAGATTATATATAATTTAGGAGGTACCATGGTTTTGCAACTGGGTATCGGGAGCTCTTTGTTCGACGTCGGTGTGTCGGCACAGGGAGGGTAGAAGGCAGTCCTGCTGCTCCTCCAGTCTTTGCTTTCCCCTTTGATTTTGGCATCGCTGGCTTCACATCACCTGTCTCCTCATCTTCCTTTGTCTTTGTCTCCTTACCTTCCTTTGTCTTTGTAGTCTCATCTCCCTTTGCCTTTGTCTCCTCACCAGAAGGGTGGGAAGCAGTTCCATTGTGAATCCCCTTTGCATGTCTAGTGTTTTCTCGTGTTGTGGTCCAGCGTCGAATGTTGGATTTTGGGAGTTCAGGTCTTGGAGGCCAATTCCCAGCCTCTGGAGCTTTCTTTGAACTCGAGGATCCAGTGTTGGAAGTTGAAGAAGATGTATCTTCTTCATCGTCGGAGCTCTCGGAACTGGAGGTGTCCAGTTTGAGCGGGCTGAGGGTCCCAAGTGAGGAACTTTCATCATCTCCATCATCTTCTCCACCATGTGCACACTTAGCCTTGTCCTTTCTTGTTACTGGCTTCTCCTTGGGTGTCTTAGCCCTTGTGCTTTCTGGCTTTGCTTTTAACTTCTCTAGCACCTCTTTGTCACTCAAACCCATAGTGGAAAAACCACAGGCAGCAGCACTTGGGCGATTCTTCTGTGCCTTCTCTTCCATCTTCTGTTCCTCGTGGTCTTCTTCATCCTCTGCTTCATCCTCCTCTTTCTGGCTGGTCTTGTCTTCTGGCTTCACATCTTCCTCGCTGCTGTCATCTTCTTTTGTCTCCTCATCATCAGCTTTTCTTCCCTTTGGCTCATCACCTTCATCTTCGCTTGTCTTGGCTGATGCTGCTTCCTCCTCTTCCTCATCGTTTGTCTTCTGCGCCTCTCTGTCATCTGCATCCTCTGCTTCATCCTCATCTTTTTGGCTGTTCTCATCTTCTGGCCAGACATATTCTTCTTCGCTGCTGTCATCTTTTTTCTCCTCATCTTTTGCCTGGTCTTCTGCCTCATCTTCTTTTGCTTCCTCATCGCCAGCCTCACTTCTTTCAGGCTCTTCACGTTCATCGTCAGTTGTATTGGCTGATGCTGCTTCCTCCTCATCCTTCTCTTCCATCTTCTGTTCCTCGTGGTCTTCTTCATCCTCTGCTTCATCCTCCTCTTTTTGGCTGGTCTGGTCTTCTGGCTTCACATCTTCCTCACTGCTGTCATCTTCTTTTGTCTCCTCATCATTACCTTTACTTTCCTTTGGCTCATCACTTTCATCTTCGCTTGTCTTTGCTGATGCTGCTTCCTCCTCTTCCTCATCGTTTGTCTTCTGCGCCTCTCTGTCATCTGCATCCTCTGCTTCATCCTCATCTTTTTGGCTGTTCTCATCTTCTGGCCAGACATATTCTTCTTCGCTGCTGTCATCTTTTTTCTCCTCATCGTTTGCCTGGTCTTCTGCCTCATCTTCTTTTGCTTCCTCATCGCCAGCCTCACTTCTTTCAAGCTCTTCACGTTCATCATCAGTTGTATTGGCTGATGCTGCTTCCTCCTCATCCTTCTCTTCCATCTTCTGTTCCTCATAGTCTTCTTCATCCTCTGCTTCATCCTCCTCTTTCTGGCTGGTCTTGTCTTCTGGCTTCACATCTTCTTCGCTGCTGTCATCTTCTTTTGTCTCCTCATCATCAGCTTTTCTTCCCTTTGGCTCATCACCTTCATCTTCGCTTGTCTTGGCTGATGCTGCTTCCTCCTCTTCCTCATCGTTTGTCTTCTGCGCCTCTCTGTCATCTGCATCCTCTGCTTCATCCTCATCTTTTTGGCTGTTCTCATCTTCTGGCCAGACATATTCTTCTTCGCTGCTGTCATCTTTTTTCTCCTCATCTTTTGCCTGGTCTTCTGCCTCATCTTCTTTTGCTTCCTCATCGCCAGCCTCACTTCTTTCAAGCTCTTCACGTTCATCGTCAGTTGTATTGGCTGATGCTGCTTCCTCCTCATCCTTCTCTTCCATCTTCTGTTCCTCATAGTCTTCTTCATCCTCTGCTTCATCCTCCTCTTTCTGGCTGGTCTTGTCTTCTGGCTTCACATCTTCCTCACTGCTGCCTACATCCTTTGCCTTGTCCTCCTTCTCTTCAGCTTCATCTTCACATTTCTCCTCATCAGTCTCGTCATTAGAGACTTGTTCTTGGTCTTCGTCAGTGTCTTGCTCAGAGCTGCTTTGGGATGAAGCTTCATCATCACCTGCTTGGCTCTCAGCATCACGAGATTGGGCTTCTTTCACAAGTCTGTCCCACTCTTCACTGGTTATCTCTGGCGGTTGGACCACTTCATTTTCCCGATCACTTTCCTCACTTTCCTCACTTTTCTCACCTTCCTCTTCATCCTCAGTGAGTGGAGCTTTTCTCTTTAGTTTCTTCCTTTCTTCTGCATTGTCCTGGCCACCAGGGAGGTTGTTTTCGTGTTTTTTTTTTTTAAGGGGGTTCATGTGTTGATATTGGCCCAGGTATTGTACTTGTATATACTGGATGTGAAACCAGCCTGGTCAGAACCCGGATCAGAATCTGAATCAGTGATACCAGGATCTTCACCAGAAGGGTCACCACCAAGATCAGGAACGGATCCATGTCTTTGCCTTACATTGGTCACATGTTTACTATATAGGCTGAAACATATCATTTCTGGTTTGCTGGTTGAGGAACATGCTCATGTTATCGAGCAACTCAAACTCCATCGGAAGAGTGTCAACCTCATCAGGGTTCCTCGGTTAACACATTGTAACACATAGTGACCTAGTACCCTAGTTCACTAAGCAAATGCCACTTCAAAGTATCATAAGTTCATCACAAGCCACTGACCACCCAATGTGCTGCTTGAAGATGGTCTACCCGATAATTTTTTGTGTCGTTTGATCACTCGATGGCATCTGGATGCCTAAGATCAAACACAGGAAACCTTCTATGTTCCAATGATTCTATTCAGATTCAAGCTATCTTAATATATCATAGCCATGACACCTGTTCACGAATCCATGCATCTCGAAGATCCTTTCGGGTATGGGGACCTAAGATATTCCAATGTGCGACATTGGGCGAACATACAAAGGGGAAAATGAATATTTTGATTGAATTACCAGCTAATAGAATTCAAGGAACATATATCCATGATGTTGACCAGCTGGTGGATCACCTTCCTAACTTCGTTTTCCCTCGGCACTCGTAGAGCCTTGCTTTCAACGAAAGCATTTCTCAACCAGATGTTCCCTCCAAGACGCAAGTCACCCCCCGGCACTAGCTCTTGCTCTTCCTTGCAAGACTCTGGCATATGGTTTTGCATAGCTTTACGAAGACGCCTTGGGCCGAACTACAAACCAGACAGAAACAGTTGATAGGACCCTTCTATTCTAAAAGGGGTATCAAATTGTCCAAGAAACTGTCCATCTGGTGATAGAACTTTGAGTTTTGTTCCAGGATCCACCAACGAGTCATCAGCCATGGCCCAAACGCTTAGAGTGTGGACCAAGGGTTGCGCTGACAAATTGCATGTCATGTTTCCTCAAAACATGTTTAACAGTTGTGACTAAGGTCCATGTGGCATTCATTGTTGTCCTATGTCCTTTTCCAGTTAGGAGGTCTGTATTCTGCAAGATTCACATGATCCCATGTTGAGCCTGCCGCTTTGCAGGTGCTTGGCGATGATCATTGCACCGAGATCGCCAACCTTCTCCTTCCCTGCTCACCCTTCCATTTGGGCAACCATTCCCTCATGTTACCATAAGTGATTTTGATACAGGCTTCGATAATCCCATGTCAAAGGGTCACTTAGATGCATCTTGAGAGGTTAAGTGACCTCATTTGGTTTTTGGCTTAAGTGACCTCCATTTGAGGGCACTAAGAAGATGCTGGTATATATATATATGATATATATATATGATATATATATATATATGATATATATATATATGATATATATATATATAAGTAAAGCTATCTAATATGTGTATATATATATATGATATATCTGGTTGGTGGTATACCTACCCCTCTGAAAAATATATAAAAATATGAAAGTCAATGGGAAGGATGACATCCCATATATGAAATGGAAAATAAAAAATGTTTGAAACCACCAACCAGTATAGTATCCCCAACAAATACTTTGTATATACAGATTTATACTTGAAAGTGATGTGAAGAAAACACAAAAAACTTTTTTTTGTTGATTTGTTGCTTCTATATCCCATTACATCCCCATTAAAATCATTTAAAATCCAGAGAAAAATCCTATAACATCACAATCTTTGCTGCTTAAATCACCATTTTTGTTTAATGTTAGGGGATTCAATCCAGGGGCTTTTTTTTGATATCATCTTTATGCAGAAAATGTTGATGGATTTTATATGGATATTATGGATATTATGGGATGTTTGCTTACCCTCTGGTAAACGTTTACAAAACTATATGGAAAATCACCATGCTATTAATGGGACAACTCACTATTTCGACTGGGCCATTTTCAATAGCAAACTGTTAGTTTACCAGAGGGTAAATCATCTGTTTGCTCAACAATCCATAAACTCCCAACAGATTTCGACCATTGTCGACCCACCCATGGCGCCACGGCACATTTCCGCCCCGCAGCAGCATCGGCGCCGACGTTGTCATCCAGGTCCCAAAGCAGCGGCGCTTCGACGTCGACGTCGTCGAGGAGACCGGACTCCGCCATGGTGGCAAAGGAGGGTCAGAAATCAGCGGAAAGTGTTGGATGATATGAATTATTATGTTATATACATATACATATATATATATATACACATCAATCAATCAATCAATCAGTCAGTCAGTCAATCAATCAATCTATCTATCTATCTATCTATATGTTATGAATATTTATGAAGACTATTTGGATGTAGTTTCAGATTGGGATCGTTGATTGATTGATTGATTGGTTGGTTGGTTGGTTGGTTGATCAATTTGTTGGTCAGTTGATATGTATATAATATGTATATCCTCCAAACTCTTTGTAAACAGGTCTTCTTATTGGGATCCGCTTGCCAGTTCTGATGTCAACAACGATCAAATGATATCTATGCACTCTTGAGGTCGCCAGCCAGTTTTTGCTACAAAGAATACTGGTTGGTGGTTTCAACCCCTCTGAAAAATATTAGTCAGTTGGGATCATTATTCCCAGTATATGAGAAAAAAACATGTTCCAAACCACCAGCCAGAATAGTTTGGAGTCTCGAGCAGTGAAGGATATACCTGACACTTCCAGCATGGACTACTAAACCAGGACTAGCGTCCCTGAGCCAAGCCACATACAACCTCCCTTGGAAGCCCCGAACCATGGTCTGGAGATCTTCGACCTATTTCTCCATCAAAGCTGGGAAAATCTGTGGCCCAAATGGTTTTTTGGATGGGGGGATGGTGGACACAGCCTTGCCGAGCTGTTTGACCCAGCTTAGGTACAAGGCATTCCACCCTCCAGTGTCAAACATGGCAATTGAAGACTCTCTGATTGGTGGTTTTGAGCCCCACCCCTCTGAAAAATGATGGAGTTCGTCAGTTGGGATAATGACATTCCCGATATATGGAAAAATAAAACATGTTCCAAACCACCAACCCTTCAAGGATTTTCCCAGCGAACTAAACCTCTAAACATCCACCTTCGTCGAGTTTTCCATCCTCCCTGAACCGTTTTTGGAAGTGGGAACCACTGGAACCAGTGTCCCCGGATGTCCCCGGTATCCCAACGGGGTGCAGTGGAACCACTAATATACATGCGGGTGATGTAATCAACCATAGTTGTTGGGGCCCCATATCCCAACTTATGGAGGTTCAAATTCCATAGTTATAGTTATACCGTTATACCATGTTATACCCGTATCCACTGAACATCTCTGAACGAATCCCGGTTATTTCTGGGGAGAAGTCAGCTACCAACATCCTCAAATCTGCCGCGACGAAGTGAGATGGTTGGTAGTGTCCATGAGTCCAATAAATTGGCAGAGGACCACACATAATAGTTGGTCATTTTCTTGATTCTAGAAGCAATAAATGACAGTGGCTTCATCATGAGGAGTAAATGAATGTTTGTGAAATCTACTTCTTCATCTAAATGGCTGTTGTTTTGTGAAAATTTCGACCCAGCCCCAAAAAAACTCTCAGGCTTCGAGGGCTTGGGCCCCAGGCGAAGCCGGTAAACTCGGGCCAATCATGGTTGATCTTGGGGGTCGTTGAGTTGGTAAGCTGAAGCTGCTGCCTGTTTGAAGCTTGGGTCAACAAGTGAACCACTACAGCGACGTACATGGCTGTCATTGGCTGTCATAAGCATTCAAACACCATCTTTGCTTTGTGTGTGTTTGCCTCCATTTGGCCATTTGGCTCATTGGCTAATTCAGGCATATTCAGGCACATTAGGCTTGAGAAGTCCACCCCAATAACTTATGGATATACAATGATATATATATATATATGTATATAGCTGAGATCAACTGAGGCCACTTTTTGGTTCCCTTCCCATCGATGCGAATGGATAGCTATGGCAGGTACTTGATGGAAACGGCTTCCAGGATGGATCCGGAGTATGGTGAAGATTTTGGCGACCCTGGCCATCATTGAACGATAAAACCGACCGGATCCGACACCGGTCAATGGGTAAAAAGGGAGCATCTGGGATCGGTAGGATCAGTAGAATTGAGATACATTGAGATTTGAAGCCACCCGAAATCTAGAGAAACCTCAACAATCTCCTCGCTCAGAGATGGGTTCAATTGATGCCCAATGTTTCGACCATGACCATAGTTAAGTGGGCTGATCCATAGCAGTATGCCTCCAACAAAATGACCATGTATTTCTGTATATCAATATATTGATACAATTTTATACATGTGTACGCATACAAAGATATACAGATAATGATATATATATACATATCATATACATATCATATACATATCATATACATATGTATATTATATATATACATATGTATATTATATATATACATATGTATATTATATATATATATACAAAAGTATAGCATCATCCACATTATTTCCAATCACGTAACTCGGTACCTTTTCAACCACCCAGTCGCCATGTCAGTCGCAACCCTTTTTTTTTCCGCGTCGTGAGTCTGGATCCACTTAGATCACTTCGATACGCAGGGGCCCTTGGTCAAGCTGTCCATGTCGATACAACGATTTCTTATCCTGTAACTATGTATGTCTGTATGTGTATAATATATATATATATATGTATGTGCATATGCACATGTGTATGTATATATATATATGATTGTATATGATTGTATATGATTGTATATGATTGTATATGTATTACATGTCGACAGTATGTATACGTACATGGCTTTCTTTCAGCATGTATGTCTGTACAATTTCGAGATGGGAAATTTCAGGAAGAGAAAACTAACATGATCCACCTGAATTTCATAGATTTCATGATGTTTTTTTGGGATACGATTGGGGGACCATCCCAGTTACTGACTCTGGTTCAGGGGGATGCTCCTCTGAACCGAAAAATACCATGGTAAAAGTTCCGTGTAAGTTGGGCCAAGTAGCAATCACTTACTGGTTGGTGGTTGAGGTATACCTACCCCTCTGAAATTTCATGGAGTGAAAGTCAGTTGGGATGATGAAATTCCCAACTGAATGGAAAAATAAAACATGTTCCAAACCACCAACCAGCTTAATATGGCCAGCGGGCTAGACTGAAAATGCATTGAACATTAGTGTCTGACTCTACGTATGCATGGCATTGGGCAGATTAAATCGACTGTACACACAACACATAGTCCCACATACATATTACCCTCTGACAATGTAACAGTTTGCCATCAAAAAGGGGCCGCTTATAAATGATGTACATTGATTTACCTGCGAATTGGAAATAAATGTCAGCTATAAACAGCAGAATCATGATTTGGTTCGTCCCTCTAGTGTCGGAACCCGCTGACAAAGGGCCTTCGGAAAATATTGGAACCGCAAGACTTTCTCCAACTACTTTGTAAATAGGACCACATGACAGGTGAAATCTTCAAATCATCCATAAGCTGCACATTCAGAATATGTCACATCCCAATTTGGACATTCTGAAGTTCTTCACTTCCAGGTATCATCCAAGAGCGCAATGGACATTGCATGGATTTGCCAGCCGTGTTCGAGGATGTATCTTAGCCAGTCATGGGGCCCTCTTCACCTTTTCTCCAGGCTTAAATAGTTTCGCCTTTCTCTGCAGCACCTAAGATCGTGGCAAATCAGGCTTACCTCCCACCAAGAGGAAATTGGGCCAAATGAAGACGCTTAAACCAAAAAAAAATGGATATCATAAATGTCATAAATCTCATGAAGTAGATTCATTTTCCCCCTTTTTTTTGGCTGCTCAATTCATGGTTTTTAGCTGTTTTTAGCTGTGACTTTTGAGGGCCGATCTCCATGGGCCACGAGGAGATATCCCCCCAGAGTTGGGAGATTTCACGGGCCAGGATTCACCAGGTCCTATTTAAACAATGGTTGGAAAAAAACATGATTAAACAATGGAAAAAACATGGGTTAATAATGGTTAATAATGATCATAATAATGGTGATTCATGATGATTAATGATTTTCTGGTTGGTGGTTTCAACCTACCCCTCTGGAAAATATATGAGTGAGTAACAGTTGGGATGATGAAATTCCCAATATGAATGGAAAGTCATAATCCAGTCATGTTCCAAACCACCAAGCAGATTCATATTGTTATTCCAATTGTTTAACCATTACCATTATTAACCATTAACCATAGATTAACCATAGATTAACCATAGTTGTTGGGATCAGTATATACAGTTTTTGGATCATCTTGGGATCCGAAAAATAACCACCATATAACCACCATATCCGAAGAACTCAGTCGGGTCATTCCGCTGATTTTTTTTCCCCCAATTCACTGGGCAGTTTCGAACTTCATGGATCACTCAGGGTGAGCAGCTTTCTCTTCTGAACCTACCCTCTGGTAAACTAACAGTTTGCTATGGAAAATCACCATTTTTAATGGGACAATCCACTATAAATGGCCATTTTCAATAGCTATGTTAGTTTACCAGAGGGTAGATGGGTTTGTTTGAAAATGAAGATGTTTTCTACCCTGATGGGAAAATTTCGGGGGGTTAAACTATTACTACAATTGATTGTATGCAGGCATGTTCAGCAATTTTCAGACGACACCTTTGATCTGTCAAACATTGTCAAACTATATCCTGAAGAAACCATGGAAATCCTAAACTAAACCCATACTTGTTCACAAGTCAAAGAACACACAGCGCCGCCACCAAATCGCCCCCAAATCGCCCTTGGATGATGATCCCGACAGGTGAAGAAATGACTCATGACGCGCTGAATCAACCTTTGGGGGACTTATTACCCTCTGGTGAACTAATATAACTATGGACAATCACCATTTTTTAATATAGGGAAATCAACTATAAATGGCCATTTTTAATAGCTATGTTAAATTACCAGAGGGTAGTTCGAGTGATTTGGCAGTTTCAGCAGTTTGTTTTGCTTCATATTCTGTTTTTGTTCATCTTTGGTAGACAAAAAGGACAATAATGGATGGACAAGACCAATTCTGCTGGCGAAATCCTGCTGTCTCTTAGTCACAAATCCCTCAATTCCTGATATTCCTGTTGCCGAAATCCAGATTTTTGATGAAACCTCCTTAAACTCAAGTTCTGCTGATGAAATCCCCCGTCACCCGATTAGTAAAACCTTGATATTTCCGAACATTTCCAACCAATTTCCAACATGTTTCACAACTCACCAGGTCGGGTGAGAAAGCGATGTGAACGAGCGACGCTTCTCGGCGGCGTCCACGGCTTTCTTCACGTCCGCCTTCATCTTATCCACGGTGTTCACGTCCACCCTGGCCATTGCAGTAACAGTCACCACCAAGGACTACATTCAAAAAAGTCATCTGGATAATCATGGAATAGGTTAATGGATGTTAATGGTATATAATAGGATATGAATCAATATGGGATTTCTGTAGAACCATCTTAGTCATCTCTGACTTTAACTTGATGACTTGATGACCTGATCAAACATGGTGTCATCTAACAGTTTCTCTTGGGGACTACAGGAAGGGGTCCCAGTTCATTGTAAGTTTATAAGTTGTTGTATATCTCTAGCTTTACGGATGGATCAGGGTCTATGGCAAATCTATACTTAGATGGGGTTCTGAATCAACTCATAAGTAGGAGGCCCTTTCTGTAGCATCAGTTCGATGGGATTCTACCAAAAGAAATGAAAAATGGTCAACGGACATAGATTTCCTAACCAACGGAAACCGGCCCCTTCCTGTGAGGATTCTGAATTTGGATTCCATCTGGATTTGATGACCTCAAAATCCCACATGCCAGCTGTCATGTCTTAAGTTTTACTGGTTGGTGGTTTTAACAATCTTGAAAAATATGAGTTCGTCAATGGGAAGGATTAAAAAAATGTTTAAAACCACCAACCAGGTCACTATGTTTTTTCCCATCAACATTGCCAAAAAATGGCCAGGTTCCCCATGTTCTGCCCAAGACCGTCCCCACCAGACCTTTGTCGCTTGAGACGGAAGGCCACCTTCGCGAAAATCGGATCGCGCATCAGACCTTTCAGGCGTTTCGCCTGCAGCGCGAGGATTGGTTGATTGATGTTGATAAAAACTGTTGATATAATCATCAACTGCCAACAAAAACCATGGTCAATCTTTGGTAGTCCATAGGTACATCCACTATAAATGTGCCATTTTCAATAGCTATTTTGACACAACCAGAGGGTACTGTTAGCCACAAACAAGACACTCATCTTTTGCTGTTTTTTTATCTTATGAAACTATCCAGGCCCAGTGATGGGAATCCCAACACCAGCCATCAAGGATGTCACTGGTTTCAATAGCTGGTAAATTCAGATTCATCCCAGCATTGCACGCGTATCATAATGAATCATCATTTATGATCATGTATCCTGGTTGGTGGTTGAGCCCTAGCCATCTGAAAAATGATGGAGTTCGTCAGTTGGGATGATGACATTCCCAACTGAATAGAACAATAAAAAAAAATATTCCAAACCACCAACCAGATTTATTGTTATTCCCATTATTAACCATTATTAACCATAGATTAACCACCAACCAGCCATTAATATGCCATTAATATACCATTAAAAAGATGGAAACTATGATTTGTGGTCATCCCATAGTGAGAATCCTGGATTGCTCAGTGTTTCTGGCAACTTTAAGCGACACCAAATTTCGACTTTCGACCTGAGTCCAGTAGGAAAATCTTTGAAACATCACCCTCCGGTGATCAAACCCGGATTGCTTGAAAATCCCACATGTCTAGATGATTGTCCTATTAAAATCTCCATTTAAAGATGTATTGATATGTATTGATATGTATTGCTGCTTCCAGGTTAGTTTTTAGGACTTTAGGAAATACTTCAGAATGGCCTCATTAACCCAGGATGTTTTTTGATTGGTTCCACAATTTACACATCATTGTTTGTTTCCTTGATATGGAATGTCCTCCATATCTCTTGATTGACCCATTGTGATTTTGCATATCTATACTTGCAAATTACCAAAAGGGTAATGACTAACATAGCTATTATTGAACATGGCTTTATAGTTGATTTGCCTATTCAAAATGGTGATGTTCTATAGCTATGTTAGTTTACCAGAGGGTAACCCCAGGGGAAAACCCAACATGGAACTCCAAGAAGAAGCTATCCACCGGACGATAGCCCAAGATACAAGCAAGGTAAGGACAACAAAAATCATCAATCACAATCCCAAAAACCCGTCTTGTCTGGTTGCACCCTGGTACAATCACCCCAAATTCCGGGTCTTTGGGACTACTATAATTCATCTATGTTAGATCCTACGTTTTAGCGATGAAATTTACAGTTTGGCTACTTAAAACATAATATTTGTTGGTTAAATCCCAGATTTTATCAAATGTTGCTACATCCCCATGTTTGTTGATAAATCCCCAACTTTTACCATCATTTTTCGTGTCTCAAACTCCAAAGTGTGGTGGCATGTGGTGGCCTAACGGCCACCTTTCCTGGGGCACCGGCAGGCAAACCGGTGCCAGCGCACTTCTGGCACACTGTCTCGCCCACACCGTTGCATTCGGGGCCTGGGGAAGTGTTGACTTTCTACTTGGAGGTTCATCCGGGCCCATGGTCCTCGTAAGTGCTTGATAAATGTGAGCACTTAGTAAGTCCCCATTTCGGTCCCAGGCACATTTATGTCTGAACTAACCACAGTCACTAACCAAGTGGTGAGGTGATCCTCGAAGTAGGGTACATGAAAGGTTTGTCACAAATTAAACTGGGTGACATGAAATACAGTATATCCCAGAAGAATGACGTGGCGGAGCAAAGTATAATGCTGCGCCAAAGGGCTCAGTTTTTGGAGTCACAATGTTAAGGGAAACATATGGAAACATGTAATGATACATAATGATATATATATATACTGTATATATATACACTATATATATACATACTATGTATATATACTATATACATATAGTATGTATATATATATATATATTACTATATATATATATATATATGGGAGTTTCCTGAAATGGTTGTACCCCGATAGCTGGATGGTTTGTAGTGGAAAATCCTATCAAAGTGGATTATTTGGGGATAGCGGGATACCCCTATTTTAGGAAACACCACAAATACATATACATATATATATAGCTATATATATTATATAACATATATATATATATATAATTATATAGAATGTTAATCTTGGATTGATACCTGGTAGCCACGGCTTACTAGTTGTTTTTTTTGGTCCGTTCCCATACTTGGAACCATCACCACTTTGACTTTGTCTGATTAGTGAACTGGGGTCTTTTAATTCTGGGCTAAGATTATAGATTCAACCAATGCATTTCTTCCTTAGGGAGTGGTCGCTGGATTACAACGAATGTTTGATAAATGGGTCTGGGCCAGGCTTGGATACCTCGCTTGGATACCAAAGTTAGTGGGTCCAAACTCTACGGATATGGTGCCTGGCGCAGAAAGACGGCCGGCTGTGGCCGGGTGTGGCGGACTTTTGAGCGATAGAACACGTTTGGAGATTCGAATGGCATGAACCTCCAGTCTGCCCAAAAAAGAAGGACATCCTGTTGCAGGGTTCCAAATTGGGCCCTGGAAGGAAGCCACAAATCATCACAAATCAAACACAATGGTAGTTCAACAAGTATTTTTTGAGAATGACAGCCCCCAAACAAGAAAGGTTACTTGCTTGGTGTCCATGTGCAGCGGCCGCTCTTTGTTGCTGCGTCCGCTTGAGCCATTCGGCGTTCGAACGGCGGCATGATTGATTGAACCCAGCTGTGCACGGCAGTCAATTGGTTTGATCACCTATGTTGACCTGGATGTCACCTTCAATTTCACACGCCTTAAGTTTTGTAGGTGTTAAATCGATTGACTGACCGCGCATGACTGAATCCAGCCCATCATGCTTCATCCCTTTTGTTAAGGGATCTGCTACCATGCGATCTGTGCTCGTCCACAAAAGCCTGGTTGTAGCATCGCCAGGGATGTGGTCAGTGAGGAGAGGGTCGCCCACCAGTTCGCCAGGTGCTCGCCAAACATGTTGTCGGATCTGGGAGAGGTCAATGGCCAGTCTCTTGTCTGAGACCACGCTCGCACCAGGTTGATTGCAATGCTCCCACAGGGATCGGCAATCAGTGAACCAGTCGACGCAAATTGCGTCTTGGGCAGCCACTTCCCAATCTTGTCCACGTCCATCAGGATGCCATAGTCCATAGAGGGAGAAGCGTAGGTGGTCAGCTTCTTCAGCTCCATGAAGTAGGCTGAGTGTTTCAGCCTGTAGCGTGCTGCGGCATACTCGCTTCAGGACAGTGGAATGCCATTCGATCGGTAGCAAGACACCTTTTCGGGATGTCTGAAAGCTCTTGTCGGCCAGGAAGAGAAGTCGGCCAGATTGGCTGCGATGTCCCAATCTTTTCCCCGATCCACTCACGTCATAGTCAGCAGCGTGGGAGGCGTCCTGCACGGCCACAATCATGAGGTTGTTGAAGTCAAAGCAGCCAGATGGATAGAATAGTCCCTTGGCCTTCGTCTTCTGGGCGTAGCGGATCACACCATTGGCGTACTTGACGTCGTCCATGGTGGCAGTGTGCACGGTGCTCTGCATACGGCAGACAGCGTAGCTCAAATCAGGGCGGCACACTCGTGCAAGCCATGCCAGGGATCCAATGATGCTGCGCAATTGGGATCGGATGTCTTCTGTCACAGGCTTGGAAGGTTCTCGCCTGTCACCAACTGAAAGGTAAATGGGCTTGACCTTTTCGATCAGCGTGGGGCATGTAATGGATATGCCTTCAGCTGTTCTCTTCACATCTCTTCCACAAAATCTGAACTCGTCAATCTCCAGCTTGCCAAACTTGAACTTCTGGCAAATGCGGTCCATCTTGTCCATGATGAACTGGTTGCCAGTCCAAATCATATCATCCACATGAACAACCATCATGCCTGCCAGTTGCCCATCATCATCCAAAAGGGTGTAGGCGGCTGGCTCAAATGGCACTTGTTTGAAACCTTCTTCCTTCACAGTCCCATCCAAGACCTTGAACCATCCTCGGGGAGCATCTTTCGTTCCGTAGACGGTGGAAGAAACGATGTAGTACTCCTCCTCATAGTTGATGGTCCCATCATCATTGGGAATTCCGCCCTTTGGCTTTGAGAGTACCAAGATGCGGTCGAGGGTACTGCCTTGAAGAAAGGCTGCAGAGATGTCTCCTGCTCGGAGGGATGTTCGCTTGCAAGCTGAAAGAGCGAACACGCAGTTCAGCATAGTGGTAGATGCCGTCGGAGAATCTGTCCTCATAGAGGTAGCGTTTTCCAAATCACCTCGGACAACCAGCCTGGATTTGTATCGAGGCTCTTCGTCAGTCTCTGACTTGTTCACATCCACCCATCTCGTTGGGATGACCTTCAAGGTCGGGTTGTCCTTCTTCAGCTTCTCCAACTCATCCTTGCTAATGGCCTTGACGTCGGTGTACTTGACCCAATTGTTCCATTCTTTGATCCTCGCTTGGATCAGCTCCTTCTTCACCGCGTCGTCTTCCTTCTCAAAGTTCAGCTCTCTTCCGGCTCCAGCTTTCTGTGGTTTCTTCTTGACCTTGCGCTTCTTGTTCTCAGAGCGGTTGGCCAGGAAGCTGTACATGGAGCGGTTCTGTGAACCTCTCGAAAAATGGCCGTCAAGCAGATCCGGACTCCTCCGCAGGGCCTGACTTAAAGAAGTCGTTGTCGGCTCACCTGCTGGCAATGGAGTGTGCCCGGCAGCGACAGCAGAGGTACTTGTTGCCGGAGTGACCTCTGGTTCCGGTGGACTGGGTTGCGCCACGGTGGGAACTTCTTGTTGATGTTGTCCCGCAACCGGTGATGATACTTCAGGATCACCATCCATCTCTTCTGGAAGATCGAGTCCAGGAGGTGGTCCGACTGCTTGTGCGGGAAGTCCAGGAGGTACAGGTAGTCCACCATGTTGAAAAAGTCCACCTTGTAGGCTGTCGGATGGTCCAGGTGCACCAAGTCGAGGTGCCACAGTCCGACCTGAATCATCTTCTTGTAGATCTGCATATGGCGATTGGCCTGGGTCACGTAAGTTCTGGGCGGTGACCAAGTCCTCGTCGAAGGGCATTGGATCATCATCGAGCTCGTCCAGGTAGAGCATGCGCTTCCGCTTGCGTGAAGGGCGAAGCTCCAAGACGTGCTTCTTGAGAATCTCCTGGCTTGTTGCTGGTCGGCAAGCTGTCTCAGCAACCAGAACGGTGACACCATTGTGCACCAGCCAGAGACTTGATCGTCCTTCGTTTGCAAGAACTCGTGCAGGTCCCAGCCATCGATCCTTCTTGAGGAATGAAACCAGATCACCAGGTTGATACGGTCCTCTCATAGGAACGCTTTTCCTCAGAAGACTTTTGCGGATCTTCTGACAAGAGTCGGCTTCCATGTAAGCCTGTTTGGCAAATTGCCTGAGCAACAGCTGCTTCTGGAAAACATCTTGGGGTCCCCTTTCATCCTCCTCCATTGAAACCAAGTTCTGGTGGACACCCATGTTCTCGTCGAAGTCGCAGCTGAAAATGCTTGTCTTGTCCTCGGGCATGAAACCCATGACCCATTGCGAAGGCGTATAGCCAGCATGGTTGAGCAGGCTGTTCTTCACCTTTGCGGCCTCGCTGCAGAGTGCAGCGATGTCATCTGCTCCTTGAAGTTGTCGTTCATGAATCACACGCTTCATGATCTCCTTGAGTAGTCCTCCGTGTCTTTCTCCAACTCCAAGTTGAAATGGCGCACGAGCAGCAGTTTGTCTGATGGTCGTGCCATGGGCCTCAAGCAGATGTGCCACCTTTCCTCTGTTGTGTACTCCTTGATCACAAACAAAGTAGTCAGGCGCTCCTGCCCATGAAAGCCAGGTGGTGTTGATCATCTGGGCACAGATCCTTGAGCTAGGAACACCACCACCACCAACTCGTCCAGCCACATGGAATTTGGTGGCAACATCCACCAATGAAAGAACGCTGTGTCGGGCTCCTGCAGCATCATGTACTTCAAACACATCAGCCGACACCTCATAGTTGAAACGTTGCTGGTGCGCTGGCCTTGGTGGTTTGGTGACGTTGGCTTTCTCCTCCTTGGCAGTCTCAGCGCAGACTTGACATTGGAAGAACTTCACAGCTTGGATCACATCTCGATCGCTGCCAGATGCCTTGAGCATGCGTGTCATCGCAGCGTGAGAGCAGTGGCCTGTCATGTTGTGAAGTCTCCTCAGAGCTAATCGCTTCTCTCTGGGCAGTTTCAGCCAATTCTGTCGTCGATGTTCTTCTTGTTTCATAGCCACATCAGGCATGTCAGCCATAGTTGCATCCTCCTGCATCTTTTCCTCCATCACGAAGTCAGGGTCATCAGTCCTTCGTCGCTTTGGTAGTGGAGCAAGATCATCTGGATTGAAAACTCCATCCAATGGTCCTTGTTCTTGGTGTTCTTCAACCTCCAGCTCCGCAGGGAAGGCCATGTTGAGGTTGCCATAAATCATCTCATCCAGAGCTCCTCCAAGAATTTGTTCGCAAAGTTCAGGAGGCCATTGTTCGGCAGTCTTGCTGATGTTGGAGCCTTCAATAGGTCGATGTTGATGGTCTTTTCCACAACGTCGTTGAAGTCGGAGTTTCATCCATTCAGATGCAGTGAGAAGGCCAGTTGCCTTTTGAAGAGCAAGTCCTGTGCTGGGGTCTCGAAGTCCATATTGGCACTGGTCAATGTGCATCAGTTCCAAGTGCTCGCCGGTCAGGGCATTCTCCGGGTTCTCGGCCATGAGGTCGTCGATGCACTTGAGCTCCCATAGAAGTCCATAGTACGGGCTCTCCAGGATCACTTCTCGACCTTTGCCAAGTCGGTCCTTGATCAAGTTGACGATCCATTGGATCACAGGGTACCATTTCTTCCGATCTTCCAAGATCTTGGCTTGAGTTTCTCCTCCACGTGCCAAGTTGATCCGTTGCATGGTGCTCCATGGTCCACAAATGGGCGCAAGGCTCAAAAGAAATGGATCTTCCACCTGAATTCTTCGTTCAACTTCAGCTCGATGTGCAGGCTTCAGGAGGTCATAGTTGTAGAGGCAGTCAATGGGTTCGGACACAGGCAATCCCCAGGAAGCGGCCATCCAAGTCAAAGTAGCAGCTCCTGCGAAGATCTCCATGAGGAAAGTGCCACAGCCACGGCTCAAAAGCCGTCGAGAAGCTCCAGGTTTGATTGGCTTCTCTGATCTCAAAGTAGACCACAAAGCTGCGTCCTCCTTCTCCAGTCTCCAAAGATTGCTGCAGCTTCTTCTTCTGGCCCTTTGTCATGGCCTTGATGGAACACTCCTCCAAGGAAAGATAGCCCAGCGTGTCCTCCTCTTCAATCTCAGCTTTTGGTGAGTCGCCGTCGTTGGTGGATTCCTCCTCGGTGTCCACATACACAGGAGTCTCGTTCACGTCAGAGTGGAAGACGTAGTCTCCTTCTCGATGTTCACCAGGAAGAAGTCGAAGAGCAGGTAGTCCACCGCGGTTGATCACCTCCAAATCTCCATTCATAGTCTTGCTGTAGATGTTGACATCCTCGTCATGGTCGCCCAAGTCGATGGTGAGGCCAAGTGCTCGTTGTGCACGTGTGCTCAACAGAAGTGGGGCATCGCTCTCCTCCAGCTCCGTTGAGACAATTGTTCCATGTCCTTCTCCACCATCCTTCAGCTGGAAGACCACAGGAATACGTCGCTGTCCCTTCACCTTGATCTTTCCACCAACTCCCAAGTAGTTGCCGGTGGTCTGCTCCAAGGGGATGTCGAGGTTCATCATCTTCTGGTAGGAGTCGAACCACCTTGATCCATGGCAGGTGTTGTTGCAGCCAGTGTCAATGACTGCAAGCATGCTGTCTTCAGGTAGTCCTTCTCCATGTATGGCCATAAAGGAAGCATCACCTTGGCGCTGATCCATCAAGATGAGGTAGCGGGCAAATTCAATCAGGCTTGGTTCTCTGAGTCCACCAGTCTGGTACTTCTGGACGATGAAGGCGCAGTAGCGTCGGTCACCACTTCTGACAATTCCAAATCGGACTCCACTATGCGCACCACTCTTGAGTGTCTCATCTTCCCATTGCTCCAGCTCCTCGGCCTTGACATCTCGTGCCACATAGGAAGAACTGCTTGCCACAGAAGTCCTTGATGGCGTCGGTGAAGGCGGCGCCGATGAAGCGGTTGATCTTGGTCGCGGTGGTGAAGTCGGAGTCACTGTCGTCGGAGAAAATCGGTGGGATGTAGTTCCAGATCTTGACATCGATGCCGTCGGGTCAAAGCTGGTGCCATAGACTCGATTCCGGCACTTGTTGTAGATCACATCCAACTGCTCCGCACCGATGGGATTTTGGTTCGTCAGGTCATACTGGACACCGATGGCAATCTGCATGAGTTCGATCACACGGCCTGGTTCATCAGTGGCATGCGGTGAAGCCGGACTGGGAGTGTAGCCAGAGCTTGACATAGGAGGCAACGACGGTGGCGTCGACGTGTCATAAGCTCTCCAAGCAGCTTCTCCAGTCTGTCCAGGTTGCTTGTGGCCAGTCCTGGATTCTCCACAGTCCTTGCATGTCCACTTCCAGCTCGTGCCAGTAGTCCCACGGAAATCCTTTCTCACATGCGGGCATTCATTCCGATCTCTTGTCTCCATGGAAGCGGCAGCTTCTCTTGCTTCAGACTTCAGCAGCTTTCCACAGTCCAAGCACTTCTCACGCTGAATGTGGGCATTCGATCCTTGCTTCGTAGTTCTCTTGTGCTCACATTCACGTTCAGCAGGTCCAGAAGGCGGTGTAGAGAAAACCTCAGCAGATGTAGATCTTGCAGTGGGCGTTGGGCTCGTCGCTGCAGGTGTTGGCATTCTCATTGGTGTAGCCGGTGCAGGTTGTAGAGCAACTTGCTGTCCAAAGGCAGTGAAGGGAGGCGTCATGTCGTCGTAGTCCATGTCATCCTCAGGAACTGGCACCAAGTGCTCGGCTGCACGGTGATGCACAAGCTGCATATCCGGTGGCAGTTCATGAGGGTGAAGAGCAGCAGGTTGGGCAACAGCTTGATGAGGTACTCCACCATGTACAGGTAGTTCAGGAAGTCCACCAGGAAGAGCATGAGGGTTGGTCGCGGCAGCAGCTGCAGCCAATTGCCTTGCATGATGTTCTGCAAGAGCTTGATCCAACATCTCATCAGCAGTCAGCTCTCGTCCACCAGGTGTAGGGTTGACAGCCATGTAGGACTCCGCATTCTCCGATCCATCACCATTGTAGCCAGTGTACTCATTCACAGTGAAGTAGACCATGCGGGGCTTCGGAGATCCTTTTCCAGGGCTTTTGCCACCTTTCGGACTTCCACCTCCAGAAGAAGTCGGTGAAGTAGGTCCAGCTCCCTTGCCATAACCTTGTCGGTTCTTCGGACAAACAGCATCCGTAGACCAATGGCCTGTCTGTCCACATCGGCGACAGACAGTTCGCTTCTTCAAAGCTTCGATTCTTGCCTTCTTCTCATCGTTGGTCATACGGCTTTTGCCTTTGCCTTTGCTCTTGCCCTTGTCCACGAATCCTCCAAATCCAGCAAGTCCTGCATGTTGTGCTCGCTTGTGGGCGAAGTAGATCTCACCTTCAGCTTGGATGATCTCGGCGGCATAGTCCAGGGCCTCGGTGTTGTGCTCGTCCAAGCCATACTCCACAAGGTTGGCATAGGAGTCGATGTAGGGATCCGCATCGTCGTAGTGCTCCTCAGAGTTGTAGGTCTCCCCATCATAGGTGCTCATCGTCGATCCATAGTAGCTGGATTGGGCCTCATCCTCATAGCCACCCAGCGATTGCGATGAGTTGTCCCATGATTCTCCATGCCATTCTCCATCATCTTCAGCGTGGTATGACTGCCAGGGTTTCTGCAATCGAGAGGGGTAGCGATTGCCTTTTCCACGTCCTCGTCCATGACTGAAGTCACCACCACGTCTCGCCTCGATCTCGTGGATGCGGCTGTGCTGAGCGATCAACTCATCCATGACGGAGTTGACCGTGATTCGTCCTTGAAGTGCAGTGCGGATCATCAGCTGATGATCATAGTTCAGCCCAGCGCACACCAGAGTCTGCTCGGCCAACAGGTTGTCGGGCAGCTGCAGGGAGTCGTCAAGGTCGCGCAGCATGGCATACCAAGTCCGTCTCCTCAGGCAGAAAGACGTCATAGATTCAGTGGGTTGCCTAGACAACACACCGTTGGTCTGAGCTCCAGCGTTGTAGAGCTCTCGAGCTTCTTGATCTCGTCGAGGCTTGAAGGCTTTGTAGAGCGTGTCCACCAGCAAGGTCGGTCCATCGTCAGTTGCCAGCTTCTTCACATCTAGTCCTGTGGCGACTTGTAGAGCTTGTCCACGAAGTCCTTCAATCAACCTCAAGCCTAATGGCCCGAGTTTCTTGGCTTCTGTCTGGTCCATGGCAGCTGTACGGGCTTCCATCATTTTCACCCGGAAGCTGTACTCGGCCAACTTCGCCGCCTCGCCGTCATAGCGTGGCACGCCATTCTTCCCCTCAGTTCCAACCAGGTCGTCGGAGGTCTGGTTGAAGTTGCGCCAATGAAGGCATTCCAAAGCAGACATGGCTTCGGAACCGTGACCTAAGGTCAGTGCAAGTTGTTTTGGGGCCCACCTAGCAAACCGGTCAGTCAACCAACGTTGCCAACAGGAAACCAAATGTCCCCAGGAGCCGACGCTCCGCTGCCAGTTTGAGAATGACAGCCCCCAAACAAGAAAGGTTACTTGCTTGGTGTCCATGTGCAGCGGCCGCTCTTTGTTGCTGCGTCCGCTTGAGCCATTCGGCGTTCGAACGGCGGCATGATTGATTGAACCCAGCTGTGCACGGCAGTCAATTGGTTTGATCACCTATGTTGACCTGGATGTCACCTTCAATTTCACAATTTTAACGAGCCCGAAGCCTGCTATAATTCAGCAATCAAATCTTGTACCTCGGAGCAGTCTCCAACAGCACCTGGATGTCCCCAGCAAACAACCGATCCATCAGCCAATGAGGCAGCAAATGCACCACTTGATGCCTGAACCTGCTTGACACTTTTCAGCTGATCTTCAACTTCAGAGCTGTCTCCACCCAAACCTGGATTTCCCCAGCAAACAACCGATCCATCAGCCAGGACAGCAGCAAATGCACCACTTGATGCCTGAACCTGCTTGGCACTTTTCAGCTGATCTCGGACTGAAGAGCTGTCTCCACCCAAACCTGGATTTCCCCAGCAAACAACCGATCCATCAGCCAGGACAGCAGCAAATGCACCACTTGATGCTTGAACCTGCTTGACACTTTTCAGCTGATCTCGGACTGAAGAGCTGTCACCACCCAAACCTGGATTTCCCCAGCAAACAACCGATCCATCAGCCAGGACAGCAGCAAATGCACCACTTGATGCCTGAACCTGCTTGACACTTTTCAGCTGATCTCGGACTGAAGAGCTGTCACCACCCAAACCTGGATTTCCCCAGCAAACAACCGATCCGTCAGCCAGGACAGCAGCAAATGCACCACTTGATGCCTGAACCTGCTTGACACTTTTCAGCTGATCTCGGACTGAAGAGCTGTCACCACCACGAAAAGGATTGCCCCAAGTCACAACGGATCCATCAGCCAGGATCGCAGCAAATGCGGCATCTGACGCCTGAACCTTCTGCACGCTGTTGAGCTGATGTTGTACGGTAGAGCTGTCACCGCCCTCTGTTGCATCTCCCCATGTAACAACAGATCCATCTGCCAAAATAGCCGCGAAGGCTCTATCTGTGGCAGCAATTTGTTGGACTTTCTTGAGCTGATCTTGGACTGTGGAGCTGTCACCACCAGCATCTGGGTCGCCCCAGGTAACCACAGATCCATCTTCCAGGATCGCAGCGAAAGCAGCTCTAGTCGCTTTGATTTCTTGTACGCTCCTGAACTGATCTTGGACTTCAGAACTGTCACCGCCATGATTTTCATGGCCCCATGTGATGACTGTGTCACCACCACAGCACCACATGGCAAACGCCCTATTTGTCGCCGCGAGCTTTGCGCGTTGCACAACAGCTGTGACATGGTCTCCATCTTGAAGACCGGCTGCTAGCAGAGATTGCTGCGGATCCAAAAGAACCGTCCCCATGGCAGTGACAAGCCGCAACAAACCTTGCCCGAAAGATTTCTGGGCCAAACGCTTCAAATCCCCAACTTTGGAGGACTCATCGAATTCAAGAGCCTTTCTCTTTCCACTTGGCAAAGCGATGTTTAAACGCAACATCTGCCACAAGAAAACACCTACAAGGTGACGCTCCCCAATTAATCCAGTTGGTCTATAAACCCATTAGCTATGGGTTTATCATGTTATATCACCCATAATCCATATTACCCAAACTGTAAGTCAACTTAGTTATCCCCAAACCTACTTATAAACCCTCAGACACCCTAGTTAAACAAGTTCATAAGTCTACTTAGTTAAACTTAGTTATCGTAAACGGGGGCCGCACCTTACACACCAACTCCGCTTTAGATCAGCATCTTGAGCCAAACGGTCCATGGTGTTTCACTGTTTCACCAGATTGGTTCCACTGGGGTCTATATTCAACCCCAAACTGACTCAGAGATTGGTTCCACTGGGTCATATTCCATGTCGCCCCCTTTCCAACCGGTCAAGGAGAAAAAAAACACATGACTAATGTCCGGCAGGACTTCACGAAAGAGACTGGTTGGTTTGTACGTCGTTATCATTTAGCCACAAAAATGGTTTCTTTGGTATCTCAAAAATAGCCACGTCTAGATAGCACCATTTTTTGACCCGTCCCATCCCATCCCCATGATGCTAGTTGCCCAAGGGATCTTCCGCATCACTGGAGGTTACTTTTTGCGTGCCATGGTCATGGTATATGGATGTTTTTTGTGGGTGATATATGGTTATGTAATGTTATATAGTCATCCTCGGGGAATGGTAACATCATGGGTAATTATCATTAATTAATAGTATCTATATCCCCGATGGATTCCATATGCCATCTCTTCTATGGGAAAGTGTTTCACATGTTTTGACCATGGCACATATCTTGATCTGTTCAAATGGCATTCACTGAGGATCCAGACAGGTCACGTACTGCTTCACTGGCATGCCTTGAAGGACAAAAAAACATCGGTGACTTGTTAGAACATCGCAGACATATTATGTGTAATATCACATATATATATATTAAACAAATATAATATATAGCCATTAATAAAACAATTTCTAATTCAGATTATGTATATATGCATTAATGATGGAAACCAAATGCCATAAACCTACCATGACTGGGGATGGTATGAACCCTCCAACAAACATGGTGGGATTGGATTCAGAACCATCCCATCAATCACAATCCATATTCAACATCAATATTCATTGTGTGTGACTGACATGGAAGAATAAGCCCGAAAATTACATATATCTTTGGATACATTTAGTGTATATTAATGTTTAAATGGGAATATGATGATTAAAGTGTGGATTTGGGGCCAATGTGCCCCATTTCTGGATGAACCCAAGTTAAAAGGTGAAGCTTTGCCTGGCGGCTTTCAGGCGCTTTTTTTCTTCGATCTTCAAGAATTACCCGCTGTTTATTTAACTTAGCCATGGAAAGCTGCCCATTTATATATATATATATATATGTATATATATATATATGTATATATATATATAGATCATTTATCATGGTTTATCATGATTTACCTGGTAAAAATGGTGATGTTCCAGTTCCCCCACGGTTTCAGAAAAGCTAATCGGCCAATCCGAATCCGATGCTCCAGGAGTTTGAATCAAAGTCTTAAGGGGTGGAGATGGCTGCGAGACTGGGAACCCTGGGAACCCTGGGAACCCTGGGAACCCTGGGAACCCTGGGAACCCTGGGAACCCTCTGGGAACCATGGGAACCCCGTGGCGCGTGGCTCCGCAGATGTTTTTCATGTGGTTCAACATATTTCCAATGGAACAATGGAGTGACCAAAATAAATGGAAAAGACGATTATGTGAGGCTGGATTGACTATCTGTAACCTGCCATTCTGCCAAAGAACTTTTGTGAATATAGATATCCCGTGCAAACCCGACTGACCACATGATACCGGACCATAGTAAGTACACCAATAAAAACACCACCGAACTCCCACAGCATGTCTTGGAAAGGTTTCCCACAGGTGACCCAAAATAGTACGGGCATTTGTTCAGGGCTTAAGGGCTTATGAGCCACGATTTTTTCAGTTACCCTCAGGTGAACTTACAAAAAGCTATGGAAAATCACCATCTTTAATAGGTAAATCAACGAACTAAATGGGCCATTTTCAATAGCTATGTAACCAATTACCAGAGGGTATAATCAATGGCAATTTCAGGAACCTAAATTGGAGGTACCTACCTTTATTTAAGGCCTAATTTTCAGGGGAATATCCCCAGAAAATATGGCCAGAAATATGGTACGTTTACGTACCTCCATCTGTTGGCAAATCTCAACCACCGATTTTGGGCGGCTGTCAGCTGATGCTGATGGTGATGATATTAGTGATGATCTGAGGCCAAACATCACCAAGGATACATTTTGTTGTCCTTCTTGGGGCTGCTGTTCCACTAATAAAAGGACTATATTTCACCATGCAGGGACCCCATATCCCCATATCCCAACTTCTGGAGCTTAAAATCTCATATTTATCCATATTTTATTATCATTTATTATCTATATATAGCATTATACAGTTATAGTTACCCTCTGGTAATTTAACGTAGCTATTGAAAATGACCATAGAAATAGTGGATTTTCCCATTAAACATTGTGATTTTCCAATGTTATGTTAGTTTACCAGAGGGTATACTGTTATGCCATGTTCTTTCCACCCCGGTTCTGCACCGTCCCAGCCGTATCTTCACCCTGAAAAATCACTGAGGCCAGGGCGTTCCATATCTGTGCCCCACCTCGGCGTTTTCGCTCAATTTACCATCTGGTTGTGACTAACATAGCCATGGAAAATCACCATTTTTAATAGGAAAACTATGGAAAATCACCATTTTTAATGGGAAAACTATGGAAAATCACCATTTTTAATGGGAAAACTATGGAAAATCACCTTTTTTAATAGCTAAGCCATCTATAAATGGGCCATCTATACCATGGCTATGTTAAATAACCATATGGTAAATATATCATCCCTCCTCAAATGAAAAACACAAACAAAATCAAACAAACAAAACCCCTGAAAATTAATGAATCTATATGAAACTATATATGTATTTGTTACTTTTGGGGGTCCCCTATTTGGGATCTATCATGATCTATCCCATAGGAAGTGCGAAGTATCAACCGATTCGTTCAGAAACGTTAATCAATCTTTGTTTACGCACCACTTTCAAAAGCTCTGGTGGGAGCATCCCTACTCCTGACGAAACAGTCTCAGTTCCCGGTTTCTCAAAATCTAGAGCACCATTTCGATATATTTCAATTGTTTACCACATGGAAATTTATCTTTTTCTTGGGGGCAGGTTGGATTTATAGACTTGAGTCCTTCTCAAATGATTTGGGATCTGGTTGGTGGTTTCAACCCCTCTGCAAAATTTTAGTCAGTTGGGATGATGACATTCCCAATATATGGAAAAATAAAAGTCATGTTCCAAACCACCAACCAGATTTATTGTTATTCCAATTATTAACCATTATTAACCATAGATTAACCATATAGATTAACCACCAACCAGCCATTAATATGCCAGTAATATTCCATTACCAGTGATTGGTTCTGTGACTTTTGGATCTGATGAAAAAATTCATCACCGTTGTGAGCTGAGGCGATCAAAGCCATCGGACCGATGAGCTCCGTGCGTTCGGAATTGGCCCGTGCCCTCACACATTTGACCTGGCGCATGACGAGGGCTCAGCCGGAATCGTGGGGGGAAACAAAACACACAAGGTGAGGCCCCCGATGTAAGTTGTTTTGAAAACACCATTCAGTACACTTAGATCCCCTATTTACATCTATTTACCCTAAACAAGTTATAAATGAACTTAGCTATCTGAGACTTACGTTGTGCATACGTGTAGTGCAGCTATCCTCTTCCGTCAGTGATATCCAGTTATTAAATAGCCTAAAATAACATACTATATATGTGTATATTATATATAACGATGTATATACATAATACTGTACATATAATATATATTATATATGGGTGGTTGAGCCACCCTTGAAACAGATCATTACTAGTCATTGGGGATTACTATTCCGTTTCTAGAGTTAAAGATGAACAACGTTTGAAACCACCAACCAGTATAGTATATTCCCCTTGTATCATTGATATCCACGTAATCTCGACATCCAAATGGAATGTATGGGAAGAACAAATTCAGATCTTTTTCATCAGCCAAACTCTGTGAAAAACTGAGAAATCTATGCCCAAACAGCTATGAAGTGAGGCCTGGTATCCTCCAGATCAACAGCCGGTCGTCAACAAAAACTCCAAATGGACATGACGTTTTTCAGTCGGCCAGCTTGAATCGTCCTGGGGGCACCAAAGCAACAGATTTGTGGTTTGTTCTAATCGCCAATTCTATGTATATACTTAATATTACTTACCCTCTGGTAATTTAACATAGCTATTGAAAATGACCATTTATAGTGGATTTTCCCATTGAAAATGGTGATTTTCCATAGCTATGTTAAATTACCAGAGGGTACTCCATTGGTAAAGCCACACGTATAGCTCAAAGCTAAGCCGCTAAGCCTTGACCCAATTGAACATCAGCTACAATCAGCTACGGCTGAACATGACGTAATCCATTCATTCATATTCATTCCCCATACCCTCTGGTAATTTAACGTAGCTATTGAAAATGACCATAGAAATAGTGGATTTTCCTATATTAAAAAATGGTGATTTTCCATAGTTATGTTAGTTTACCAGAGGGTATTTCCCCTTTTTGTTGGAGGTTTCCTAATGGCTGGGGGAGTTATCATCCAGTCGTCATGGATGCCCATGGACTTGGAGATTCCCCACAAAAGTTGTCCATGACTCAGCCCTGCCCCACTAGGCTCCACTGGGTGCCCTGAACAGCCAACCAAGCCAGTCGAATCCTAGGCATGGGTCTCAATTCATCCAAAATCACTAAAGTATTCAGTATGAAATGGATGATACACCCACCAATATATTATATGAATGGATGTATGATACTATAGTCATCTATTATATGAATGGATGTTTCTATCCTGACTATGAATATGATACACCCAACAAACAAGGCTTCTTCCCTGCAAGTGCTTTAGATTTGCTTGTGGTTTCAGTTTTCAGAAACCACCTAAAGGTGGCTCAATGTGTTCCAAAATGATGCTCTCACAGAACAACAAACCAACTGTTGGGTGATTTGGAAACCTAGTCCTGGGTGCACCAATGTTATCTGGTTTCCACCTAGCCCCAATCAGCCCATGTGAGGATATGGAACGTACAGTGATACGTTGACAAGGACCAACTGCAGGGCTAAGCACCTCAAAAAATCATCATTTCAGATCCATAAGTGGCCTAACTATGGTTTATGGTAGATATATATATAACATTATATAACGAGCTAATTGATGGGGTTTATAAACCAACTTATAACTGGGGGGCACATGGGGGCACCATCCGCCTGTATCCACAGTGGGATAAGACATGCAACATGTATTCGAAACATGGCTCACGAAGGAACTGTCAACTGCTGGCCTCGCGACAACTGTGAGTTTTGTGATATACGACTCATATGACTTTGACAGCTGCAAGTCCCTCCTCTGGATATATTATGGCTTTAATCCTGACGTTTCGTAAACAAACTACCCAAATTCGCCATTTTGATCCATTTTGTGGATGAACATGATGACAATCTCATCTGAATGGATCAATCATGATACATATTATACATGTGGGTTATTGGCGTTGTCTGCCATAAAAATGATATAATTTAGGGGTATATGCCATTTTCAGACATATCTCCATATCATTGGTCAAATCACCATTTTGTCCGGGTGAACAACTATTTCACTGCTGAAATCATGGCAATTCATGGCAATTCATGACAATTCCATATATCATCATAAATTCATCATATATCACATCAATCACATCAATATCACATCTTCCACCATGTTCTTAAATCGTATATCATATATCATGTGGCTGAAATCAGTTGCGGGCCCTCCCTGGCACCCCATTTTGGCACACCGACGCACTCGGTGCACCCAGTGGTGGAACGTTTCAGGTTCAACTGGCGCCGTCCGGAGGAAATCGCTCGGAAACTGCTGGGGATGTTGATGGATTTGTTTGTGTTTTGGACCTTTTTGGACCATTTTTGACCCATTTTTTTTATTTTGGATGTTATGTGTTTGCATGTTTTGCGCTTCTCGCATTTGTTTGCATGTTTACTGTGTTTTGTTTTGTGATTGGTTGATGTCTTTCCTGATTTGTTCAACGCATTGGTGGGGCTTGGTGCCAAGGGTTTGATTCAGGGGTGGAACCAACCTGGGTAGTTGCAAAATTTTATTCCGCTTCGAAAACATGGCAGTGGAAATCAGCTTTTCAAAATGTTTCAAAGCTGAATTGTACATGGTCAGAATGCCAGAGCTTTTCAAAGAAAATAAATCCTCCAAACCGCGGCTACGAGGGGAATCAGGACGATGTAACTTCCACTCCAGATTTGGATTGCTCTTCACGACATGACCCTCTGTTCATTTGGCCAGGATATGGGGGGAATGACCCCCCAATCTGGGGGGAATGTAATCCATTCACCAGCCACCGTTTTTTACGCAAAGCCATCTGGGGTCTTCATACCATGGTTTAATAGAAAATTGCAATTTTGCGGACCCGTTTTTTGGACAAAGTCAGGTGAACTCATATTTCATTGTTGGTTGTAGCTATTCCCATTATATATATATGTATAACTCAAAAAATGACTCAGAAAATGTCCCCACAAAATGCTTGGTTTTATATATGGTTTTCTCTAATAATAGGGTACCCCTCAAATGATGGTTTACCATCATGTTCCCGATTGACTTGGCCGTTTCATTGGGTGTACCCCATTCTCAGACACACCTAAAAATCTGTTGGTTAATCCCTATGCTTCCATCATATTCCCATCATATTTTCAGACAAACCACAATTGTTGCTTTTATCTCACCATTACCCTCTGGTAAACTAACATAGCTATTGAAAATGGCCATTTTTAATGGGAAAACTCACTATAAATGGCCATTTTCAATAGCTATGTTAAATTACCAGAGGGTAAATCCCAACATTGATGAACCCGCCCAAATCATCAACTTCCTCACGAACTTCCGGATTGATCCGCACCCGGCCCCCGCAACCGGCCCCCGAAAAAACGGCCAACCGCACCACTTCGTAGTCTGCAAAGGCCGCCCCTCCGCCACAGGCCTGAGGATCATCCAATGGCCAGTGATAATTAAGCATGGATAATCAGGTGATTATGATGAAGATTGGTGGATTATCCATGGTTTTTTTGAACCATAAAATATTTCTATGGATATAGATTGGAAAAACACCCATGGATAAGCCAACAATATGGGACTTAGTAGGGTTGCATTCACCACTTACAAATCTTCCTAAAAGAAGGTGGGATCATCCTCCAATTGGCACCCTGGTGAACGCCAACTGCGTAAGAATGGAGGTTCATCAGTTCATCAATTCATCCCCTCCATATATTTGGCATAATGATGCATAATAGTATATATATAACTGTATATATATATATAGTAGGTTCTGATCATTCTGGGAAAAATGAATGCATATGATGGAACATATACCCCAACATGACGTATGTTCTGACAAACCCACTGCATAACTGGGTAATGAGCAACAAACATGAAGAAACAACTTTTCAAAACACATTGGTTTGATGATATGTATCAACAAAAACCTGCAACCATAATTAGATGGACCATAGATGATGAGAACTGAACTGCACTGGGGAAACATCCCATTGTATAGTAAGCTTGACCTATGAGTTCCCCCCTTATCAATGGGATAACCCCACATAGGGGACTTACTGAGATTGCTAATGGCCGCAAGTGATGGACCCCCAGTTCCCAACGTGTTCCATATATATATATATATGTGTATATATATATATACATATATATATATATATTAATATGTATATATATATATATATTAACATGTATATATATATATATGTATATATGTATATATGTGTATGTATGTGTATATAAATGTAAATATATACATATTTCACTCCCATAAGAAACCTCCTTCTCCTCCACTTTCAGACAGCTTTATATCCCCATGTTTATTGGTTTTGCACAGAAATTTTGTTGGCAAAATCCCATTCAATCATATGGGGGGTTCTTAAAATGGGAGATCCCCAGTCCCAAAAAGGCTTAACCTATACTAAGTCACTGTCGGCCCATGACTTGGATGATGTGGGGGCACCCCCAAGACATAGGAAACCACAAAATTCAACTCTCAGCATCCCATAGAATCCCAAGGGTTGTTGGCGCCCCGGCCGAACACACGGCGGCAGAGAGACCCAGTGCGGCACGACGCTGCACCTTGGTGACGCGCGTTAGTTGTGGTTGGGTGAGGTACTTGGGGGTACAGTTGAGGTTACAAATGAAGCATAGTCTGGTTGGTGGTATACCTACCCCTCTGACAAATATGAAAGTCAGTTGGAATTAGTATTCCCAATATATGGGTATGGATCAATACCTATTAATACCATTTTTAGTGGGATGAACATCCATTTACCAGCTATTTTGGGGTTCACTAGGTACCAGGGTTTTGACCCATCCCCATATGGAAAATAAAACATGTTCCAAAGCACCAACCAGTAGTCAGGAGTGATTTCACCCCCATAACTTGGGTTATACCTCCTATAACTATGGTGACATATAGAATCGACTGGATCATTGCATCTGCACCAAGTAAGGAATGTCAATACAGCAGTGCAGTGAGCGGACTACTTTTGTGAAACCAAACTAAGTAATGGACTAATCCTAACTTGACATTAATTGATAATTGCATACATTGGCACCACTAACACAATCCAAGAAGATCATGAGACATATGTTATAACATTATACAATCAACAATATGGGGATATAATAAGGGTACAATTCTTGGGATCTCTGACAAAGAATTGGGATTTTTACATGATTTTACCAGTGAATAAAGGACATGGATGTGTCTAAAATAAGGCGTGTCGAGGTATACCAGGTATACGCCCCAATTGTGTGGCTATGTTAATGGGCAAAATGATAAGAAACCCTTGGATTTGGGAAACGCATTTTCAGAGCTGCATGGGAAAACAAGAGAAACCCATGGGCGTTGACCAATCGAATTCATTTTGTATTTCAATGTATTTCATAAGGGCTTTCGGAAAATGAATTGTGGTAAACTCAATCAACATGACGAACCCTCCAAAAACAAAATCAGGCTGCGCGGGTGAGTACGTAATGCTACTTTTTAGGTGATTACTAGAAACATCATGAAACATCTGGGTTTGTCTGAAAATAGGGTATATTCCCAATTATAGCCATTTCATAGGGATAATGATCATTCACCATTGGGTTTAGGGCTACACTATTTTCAGACACACCCATATAGTAAAACCAACCCCAAGTGTAGTTGTTGGGAGTATCACACTGGGCAAAAACCAAACATGGGAGTCATGGGAGCATGCCTCCAACTTCTGGTGTCCACCATGGGATCGAGTGGGATACTGCTGGTAGGCCAAATGCGCCCATAGCAATCCCATCATGGAGAAGATCTTCTATGTGGTAACTAGCCATATGGTAGACCTCTAGCTCTTACCCTCTGGTAATGACTAACATAGCTATTGAAAATGGCCATGGATTTTCCCATTAAAAATGGTGATTTTCCATAGTTATGTTAGTTTACCAGAGGGTAAGTGTGGCTCCAAAATGAGTTTCTTGACGAACTGTCCATTGGATCTGGGTTGTACCTTCATTGTTCTGGATCACTTCAATTTTCCTTCGAAGCCGTGAGGATAGAAACGCGCGAGTAGATCTTCATCATTTGCTGAGTAAAATCCCCAGTCGCTGGTTAAAGTTACCCTCTGGTAAACTAACATAGCTATGGAAAATCACCATTTTTAATAGGTAAACCATCTATAAATGGGCCATTCTCCATGGCTATGTTAAATTACCAGATGGTAAATGTCATTGGTGATACTTAGATCCCAAGTCTCGGCCTGTGAACTCCATCTGACTCGACTGGAAGGAACTCTACCCCAACAGATACTAGTTTCATTCATTTTTTTTTGTACGTTAAAGGCTTAAATCCCCTGTTTGCTTAACGCCTCTTCTATTCTTGGGGAAAGCATGCCAAAGTAACATAGACATGCAAAGTGCACCATTTGTAGATGGCCTTGTAGATGTGTGTTTCTCATGGACTCCCTGGCGCCACCATGGCTGGTCTATGACTTGGATGATACCTGGATAACTGGATCGATCAGAAAGCCTGAAAAAATGTCGCAGATCTAAACCCCGGGCCCCGGGCCTCTAGAAAGTTCTGGGCTTCGGCCTCCTGTGAGATGAAAAAAGGGGCGAAGGTGGCTGGTGATTTCACCATTGTGGGCTCACCAGCGAAAATGGTGATTTTTTTCCATGATCAAAGCTGACAAAAACGGCATAACCTGAGAGATCTGAACAATAATTATATTCAAGAATACCAGTAAGCTGTGATGAACTGCATGCAACCAGTGTTTTCCAAGCCATCGCCAAACATCTTGGGCTGTCGGTGGGTCAAGCCACTAGGGTCCCTGTTGAAAAAACAACAAATGGCTATCGCCGAATCCATGTCCGGCTGATGGTTTGTTCCTGAAAATGTAAAAACGGAACTACGAAACCAAGCACATCTGAGATCTTGGTATAACAGTTTATCTACTGATGGAGCCTCTGCTTTTTGCTGGTAGCATCCCATTTTTGGGTCAAATCATGTCACAGCACATTTCTTTCTTGGTTCAATCCTTCATAAAGTCCACCAAAATCCAAACGTTTAATCGGTTCGAGCAAACATCCGAATGTTTGGCTAGAAAAATCGGAACAAAATCACTGAAAACCGGTAAAATCCAGGAATAAAAATCCACTGCATCCCCTAAAAGCTCCAATTTTTGCTTGGTATCCAAGACTTTTTGGCAGCTAAAACATCTCCCAACATATCCCAAAACCATTCCACCACCGGACCTTCTCGTTCTCGGAAGCGCAGCGCGAGGCTTTCGCTCCACGGCGCACAGTGCGGCGCCGGGCGCCTACGACCTCGATTCGCCGAGTTGGTTTCAATCTAGGCTAATGATTGGGTTTATGGTAGATGTATACTATTATGTATTATGCATTTTTATAAAACTATTATATAACATTATATACATCTATATTATAAGGTTGGATTTATGGAGCTATAATCTAATATTACGACTGGTAGATGGGCAGTTGATGAACTGGTGAGTTTTGGTGGGTTAATCAACGGATTTTTGAGGTAGCTAGGTATACTGCGTAGATGCGTATGTTCATAGATGGTTATCGTGTTGCAACATCTTTGTTTCTCCGTTTCTTGCTTCGGATTTGCTGAACCAACACTTGCTTGATCTACAGTGTAATCAATTCCTGTGGGGCTCTGCCATGAGCAGAAGACACACATCAACAATATGTTTTTGTGGTAATGACTGTTGTATCATGTTGCATCCCCGTTTATAAAATGATATCTCTGGCAGTATCATCTCGTTTCGAAAACATCTGTTACAAGTAGACACTGTTGAAAATTGCTGATACACTACCCAGCTTTTTCAGATCGACTTGGAATCGTTCTGTTGGCGGAGCGCTTTTCAAGCAACCAGCACAGCTGGAAAAGCACAGGTGGGCTCAACCCTGTCAGAGGACAGATGGACCCATCTTTCCGACGCAACTAGGCAACTATGCGACCATCGAAAGTCCAAATGGATGTGTTCATGAGACAAACGCCAACCACACTGGGTTTCATTGCCATCTTTTCTTGCTGTTAGACATATGAGTATCCACCTGCTTTGACTGCTTTTGTGTCATTCGTGCATGACCCATTCCATTGTTCAAACCCACATCATTGAAACCCATATCAAATTCATCAATATTCCACCTGTTGGTTGAATCCTCAAAAACAACAGCCTGTTTTTGATCCGCACCTGGATCTGATCGTTGTTACTGTAATCGCTGTATCTTCAGCGATACATCTGTTTCTTGTTTGAGATCCAAACTTTTTTGCTGGTCAAAACCCATCAAGTCCCAACTTTTCTTGATGAAATCACTCTATGTCGGTAAATCCCAGAGTCCGTGGATTAAACTTGTTTTAAGGGAAAATCTACAGGAAACATCAGGAAACCATAGATTTTCCCATTAAATATTGGCTTTTTCTGTAATTTTTCCCTTAAACCAATCCATTGATGGACACAAAAAAACAAGTTCGGCATGCTTTCACCAAATCCAAAGCAAGTGCCCTTTGGCGCATGGCGTTTGTGGTGTCAAGCTCAGTCGCAGTGGAAAATGTCAAATCATTGGCACGATCACGGACCACCAATTCAGTCTGATCGATGGAAATCTCTTTAGATGCCTTCTTCAAAGCAAGTTCACTACGTCGAGTCGCAAAGTTGTCCGGGGACAGGTAGACCAGCGAATCACGCTCCAACATGTTGAGAACTAAATATCATAGCTCTGGTGCGAGCATTCCTCTCCGCCCTTGAAGCGCAACCCCTCAAGGCGTGTTCTTTGATCTTTCAAGTGATTGTCTCTCACTATTCTTGTTTCCTTGGATGCACATACTTGATCGTGCAGGCAAACAAACTGGTAAGTCCAAAGTTGCGTGGTTTGCTGATCAAATATAACTCTTGCTGCGGGCCCGCCTTCGTAAATGTCCTGGCTTTTCAAACCCTGATTAAATATTTATATATATATATTTACAGGATTTGACAGGTGTCCTAAATGAGGAAACAACATCATTCAATCTCATCCAAAATCATGAAGACACCAAGGCTTTTGGGGCACCTCCATCCCTGACATCATCCCTTGGGCTACCGCTGCCGCCAGGGCTGAGCAAAAGGCCAGGGTCGCATGACCCAAGCCACGTGCGCCACGTGCGCCACGTGCCTGGGTCGAGGAACCCATCGCCAACGGATGGGCGTCTATCAACAAAAATATAACTGGACTTGGATATAAGTGGCTGAATTCTATGGTTTATGGTAGATATAACGAACTAGTTAATGGGGTTTAGACACCAACTTATAAGTGCGGGGCACCATCCTGTGTCAACAGAAACATACAAAAACCTAGATCTTTACTATCCAGATTTTAGAAGGGCTAGGGGCATCCATATTCCCAGCAAAAAATGGGGAACTAAGGAGCTACTAAGAGTTTCGCAGCTAAAAATGATAGTTCATCATTCAGAAATCTCCTAATGTCATATTCATAGCTTCAAAACATCAATCCCATGATGGATATTGTATTGAAAATTAGTATCTACGAACATATATTTATATATATAGATATATGTGTGGGATTGTTCATCAAAGGCAATTGGGATATTTGACTTGATTTAGCAAGATATTGAACCAAATGTGAGGTGAATTTTCAACATGATAATGCAATGCTAAATTCATGTTTCATTTCTTGATAGACACGGAACAAACAAGTGGCTATGGGGGGTTGCTGAATTGTGTGGATTCACACCTATGGCAACCTACCCATGGCGCTTTTTGGAGGTGCCCTTGAGTCTTCAAAGCTGCTGCAAAACCATATTACAGTAGTTGAATGGCAGCAACGACTTTTTAATCAGATATAATCAGATGTGACGTACAAATGAGGAGATGTCAAATTGTCAAGGAGTCTTTCGCGCCTGAACAAAACAAATCCAAGAAAACCTTAGTCTGAAAATCTTTTCTGGTTCGAGGAACTGTTCAGGGGCCCTTCTTGGTGTGGCCCTCCAGAGGACTCACTCAGCCTTTGCTCCGCCCAAGATCGACCTCCTTTAGATTCCTTTAGGTTTACCGGCCATGGCTCAAAAACGCGATTGATAATGAGGTGACGCCACCAATGCTTCGCAACGTCCGGTGGACCCCCGTGATTGGTGTGTCCATGGTGGCCGAACTGCGACTTCGAGGTTCCCTGCCCTGCCAACTTGCGAAACTTCTGACAGGTAAGCATCAAAGCATTTGAATCGCCTGATCTGCCATAGGTGTATCCTCAGTATTGCGACCATCCCAATAACAAAAGTAGGATTCCTTGTGACCCATCTGGCTGCTTATATCCCCATCCTCATTTCATCTATGGTTGAGGTACCGTGCAAAAGACTGGTTATTTTACCTGGTAATTTATCATGTGCGGCAAAAGACTCAAGCATTGAGCTACCCCTCCAAGGTTTCCCCACTTTGGGAGGTGGGATTGCATCTATATCTACATTTGGTGTCTGGATGTGTCTAGCTATAACATGCCATAACCACCCAATAATTATTTGAAAATCCAATTAATTCATATGTATTCGTGCATTACATGTTAATCATGTTACTAACCCCTCTGTTGTTGGTTATATGGCCATACATTTCGTGATTAGTTCGAAATCCCCATTCATATTACGTGGTGTCCCTATTGAACAAATCACATTATTATGCGTTAATAATGCTTTAATACAACCTTAATTAATCTGAATTTCTGTGGAATTCAAAACACATGTTTATCTTCTTGGAGTGCAGTTGGGGTTATTAGTGGGTCTTACTATTGTAAAGACCTCCAAAAGTTGGGATATAAACCCCTGCAACTATGGTGATATAACCACTTGTTAGTGGAACTGCACCCCCAAATTTGTTGCATATCTCCACTTGACCTTATCCCAAAACTCGTCAAACATCCCCAGCACGTCCCGCATGACACCTCGTCCGGACTTCGGACGAAGGACACCGACGTTGTCGCGGCGCTTCTCTGCGCCTGGCACGAGCCCGGAGCAGGGCTGGGATGGGTAGCTTATCAACTCTAAAATCGCCGCTGAAAATGGGATGGGTAGTTTGTCAAGTTCAAAATCGCCGCTGAAAATTGGGTTTGTCGGAAATTGGGGTGATATAGTCCCCCAAAAAAAACATTTCACATCATTATATAATTTAACATATTTGAAATCATGGCGGGAAATGATGATAAGCCATTCATATTGATCAGGGGATATTGGGGGTAGCCCATTTTCATAGCGGATGGAACCCCAAAAATCCAAGAGTATAGTGACCCAATCAGAATCGTCCAAGAGGAGAGGACAAAAAAAATGAGAAACAGTTCAAGTTGAGAAAATAATACGAGACAGAGTGCTGAAATACCCAACATATATCAACATTTGTTTTAACCCAACATATGTGTACACATATATATATATATATATATATATATCAACATTTTTGTTTATTCCGTACGGGAAGATATAAGCAAGACGTGCCATGGGAACAGCACATCCAATGCATCTTTCTCTTGATGAAGGGCACCTATGATTGATTGCAGGTAGCACGGCTTCGACCACTGCTACATAAAATTTGTAGTCAACCCTTGAGATATAGCAACCCCCAGTCATAGATAGACAAGTTGGAAACCTGGAAATGGTGGGGGACACATCCCCCAATTCACATCCTGCAATCCAACTCTTTCGCATCTTTTTGAACCCCTGATATCTTGCTCACCAAACAGATTGAACCGTGAAACAAAGGGAGAATGGGTAGCGAATTCCTGCACCACCTTTCCACCACCTTTCCACCACCTTTCCACCACCTTTCCACCACCTTTCCACCACCTTTCCACCACCTTTCCACCACCTTTCCACCACCTTTCCACCTTTTGAGAGAGAAAAACGTAATGCTACGCGCTGAATAAAACTCATCGCCATCTACTACCACTACAGCTACTGTTTTGTGGTTTCAACATGTCTCAACCCATCCTCCAAGTCATATTGGTTGCTGAGCGAATCATCCTGGGATGGAAAAACCATGAGGCAACCATCCTGTAGCATCTAGCTACTCTGGGTACATCTTTGATGCTCTTTGCTGGCTACATCAGGGCTAATGACTCATATATTTATATAACGAGCATGATTGAATCTTATCATCATTGACTATATAAGGAAATGTCATAATTATATTTTTGTTGGGACTCATTCATCATATACAATCACATATGTTATATTATGTTATGTTATAGTATTTGATATATATATATATATTACCCTTTGGCTATTTAACATAGCCATTGAAAATCAATATCTTTACTAGGTAAATAATCATAAATCATCTATTTTCATGGGCCATTTCCAATATTTATTAATAGCTACGTGAAAAATCACCAGAGGCCATATACCCTCTGGTAATTTAACATAGCTATAGAAAATCACAATTTTTAATGGGAAAATCCACTATTAATGGCCATTTTCAATAGCTACGTTAAATTACCAGAGGGTACTCCCGCAGAAAAATCCAACATTTTGCCAACTTCCGGCGCCTGGGCGACTGTCGACGCCACGGCGACTGGCCCCGCCTCGGGAAACCGTCGACGAGACAGTCTCGACCGATGTCCGAAGGTCGCGGGGATTTTTTGAGTGCTTTGTTATGGTGATTTACTGGTGGTTTAATGGGATCTAATTGATCTAATGGGATTTAATGGGATTTAATGGGATTTAATGGGATTTATCGTGATTTAGCCTCTGGTAAAACAGAACTATGGAAAATCACCATGCTGTTAATGTGTAAATTCACTATATATCAACCATGTTCAATAGCTATGTTTGTTTACCAGAGGGTATGGATCATTGATGGAAATTGAGTCTGTTACCATGATTCATGATCATTTATGGAAATTATTGGAAATGGATCATTTATGGATCATTGATGGTTAATTACAATAATTTAAAATTCACGGAGCTGAAGTAAAACCTACATTGGGACAATTCCCCTTACTAACTATCATTCCAGCGCGGTCGTAGTGAGGTCTTGGTAATTTACCATCTACCCAGATGATTTACCTCAAAATGATTTACCAAGATTTACTATACTGTTGATGAATGGAATGTTAAATACTGTTGATGAATGGAATGTTAAATTATCATTGAATTTGGTTGATTTATGGAGTTCACTCATGGAGGTTCGGGAGTTAAAACCAAATCAACCTCACAAAAAAATATAAGACTATAATACATAGCCATAGAAAATCCACGTTCTTTTGGAGGTAAAATCATCGAACCATGTTTGGGCCACGGCTTCCATAGTAGAGAGTATGTCTGAAATGACCAAGGGTTGTATGATATTATACGAGTTATAAATATTATACGAGTTATAATGAAATATTGAAATATGTCTAAAGTGCCCCCAGCAAAGAAAACTAGATCAAATTACAGCTGTGGGGCTGAAAATATGGGGATCTGTGCCGAGCCTTGAAGTTGGGGCGACTCCCAAAAAAACCAAGCATGAAAAACGGGTGGAGCTTCATACCCTGCAACTTGCAGAGTTTGGTATGATGAGATGATCAAATCTATCATAGTATGAGAGTTGCAATCCATTGGAGATGGACATGAAAAATGAGACAAGTTAGGATTGAAGGAAAGTCATCATGCCAAGCATCAGAGTGTGACTTTCTTTCAAACATGGTTTAGCAATCATCAGGATATATCCACAAATATCAGGAATATCTTCCAAATATGTTCGCAACCAAGGGCTTAAGAATACCAGTTGACCTACCGAGAGAGCGGGAAGCTTTTGACATCTGAAAACCACGGTCCAATCACCGAGGAAAAGTGATGCTGAACCCTGCACAATGGGGAAGTCATGGGATATCGTTGTAAGGAAGTGTTCGAAGGTCTAGGCGTTCATGGCTCATCTCCGAAAGTTTTAGCAAAGCAAGTTAGAGTATGTATATTTACGCGTATACATATCAACTCAATATCATATAAAATATATTAAATTAATAGTAATTATTATTTTTTCATAAATTCCAAAAACAATTATTCAAACTCATTTTCCTGCATTCAGGAACCATTCATCAAAGTTTAGCCACCATAGCCCAACGCGGGAAACATCCTTTTTGTCGCTGTGAAGAGATCCCGACTGCGATGAATTTTCTGTTCATCGAAAGCTGCATTTCTGAGGCATACCCCGTGTCCTGGAATCATCCAGAGCTTTTCATGCTCAGGAAAACATGGAAAAACAACATGGTTTCAGCTCAGTGTAGTCATCAACACTGGAATCATGACTACGAGTTGCGATAATTCAGGACACACATGAGATATGTTTCGTATAATGAATGTCAAACACCTGAGCAACATTCTTTACATTACAAATCTGGCGCAGGACGGCTTCTTGCAAAATGTATTTTTTTTTAATACAAGCCAGTAAAAAATATGTTCGACGACTTTGTGATAGTTGTCCCAGGTGGAGAACTGGTACATTTTTTCTTCACGCCCCAAGATGCAACAAGTGGCATACTCCAGTGATGTAAACGAATAGTTTTGCTACCGAAAATCTCCGGTTTTAATAGGTCAACCATCTATAATTGGTGGATTCTCGTGGATTTTCCAGGTATGTCAGTTGACCGGATGGTAGACAGGTTCTGAATCCCAGGCCACGGCTCAAGGATCTACCGCAACACCCTTAAATGGTGTCCAGCACTACAGGAAGGGCCCCCCCAAAGATGTTGGTTGGTTTCTGTTGGTTTCTGTTGGTTTCTGTTGGTTTATGTCAATGTCACCAGAAATTTCTATCAACCATTAATTGGAATCCAAAGGAATCCAACCGATATTGTACTTCTAAACCAACAGAAAACTATCGTTTGGGCACCCATGCAGGCCCCTTCCTGTAGCATCTGTAGCATCTGTAGCATCTGTAGCATCTGTAGCATCTGTAGCTATAGATATTCCAATTGTTCTTGAACTGCAGAGCTGTCTCCACCATAGGCCGCATGACCCCAGGTGACCACCGATCCATTCCGCAGGATTGCAACAAAGGCCCGATGCGAGGCGTGCACGAGACGCACGTCGATGAGCTGATGTTGGACCTGAGAACTATCGCCACCGCGGTCCTGAAGTCGGATTCAGAAACCCAAGGGGACCCGTTGCCCGTTGCGGAAACGAAGCTTCCGGTGAACTTTGTTCGAATTTGCGAAGAAAATGGATGAAAACTAGATGAAAATGGTTCGTTTTTCTAGATGATTTACCATGATTATACCTTAATCCTTGGGGGAACTGTTCTTAGCTATGATAGTTGACAGGGTATCACACAACGATTTTCCCATTGGATTCCCTATTTTTGCCATGGTCACACGGAATCAATGCGGCCCCTGCTTATCTACCAAGTGGGCCCTCCGTTGACGATTAATATAGCTAAGTTGGTGGCTAAATAACTCCAATTTCACCGTGGAATATGATACTTATATAAACTTCTATAACTTATAACATCTTAAAACATCTTGTAGCGATAGTATTCATGGGGTTGGTAATGTTTATAACCCGACGTTCACATGACTGCGGGGCCCCAAAAGTGTAGAAAATCACTGACTCGGCCACTCCAAGGTTCCGGATTGCCCCAAGTCACTATGAATCCATCTGCTCTCAGTGCAGCGAATGCACCTTCCGTGGCATGCACCTGCTGAACCTTCACTAGCTGATCTCGGACGTGTGAACTGTCACCACCGGAATCGCGGGAACCCCAAGTGACAACAGAACCACCTTCCAGGACAGCAGCGAATGAATCGCCTGAGGCCTTAATTTGCTGCACTTCCTGCAGCTGATGCTGGACTTGAGAGCTATCTCCGCCACAATCTCGATCGCCCCAAGTAACTACAGATCCATCTGCCAGGAGGGCAGCAAAGGCACTATTTGTGGTTGATATCTCTTGGACATTTGTCAACTGACCCTGAACACAGGAACTATCCCCCCCGAAGGCTGGATAGCCCCATGTCACAACCGAGCCGTCTCCAAGGATGGCGGCAAAGGCCATTGAGCCCTGCATTCGCTGCACATTCTTCAGCTCATCTTTCACTTCAGAGCTGTCTCCACCGAAAAATGGAGGGCCCCATGACACCACCGATCCATCACTCAAGATCGCAGCAAACGCTGCACGGGATCCCTGAACCAGCCGCACATTCCGCAAGTTGCCTTGGACCTGTGAACTGTCGCCGCCCACATCGGGATCACCCCAGGTCACTACTGATCCATCTGTCAAGATTGCGGCAAATGCGCCTCCTGTCGCTTGAATGTCCCGCACATTTTTCAGATTCACATTGGAGGAATCACCACCGAACTCCGAGTTGCCCCAGGTCACCACTGAACCATCTGCCAGCACGGCAGCAAAGGCGCGGTCCGAGGCCTGAAGTTGTTGAATCTTCAGCAACTGATCTTGAACTGCGGAGCTATCACCACCACAGTCGGGATCACCCCAGGTCACCAGCTTTCCACCGCCATTGCACCAGATCGCAAAGGCTCTGGCAGAGGCCATCACTGAAACTTCCAGGACGATGGCTGTCAAGTTGTCTCCATCTTTAATCCCTGCAGCCTGTAGGGACTCCTTAGGATCAGTCAAGACATGGCCATTTTCGGTGACCAGCCGGAGGAATCCCTGGTTGAAAGACTGCTTGGCCAAACTCCTCAAGTCGCCGACTTTGGAGGACGCTTCAAGGGAAAAGTGTTCAGCGCGGCCACTGGGCAAAGTGACATTGACTTGAATCATCGAACAAAACAAGTTGTCAATCCAAAAAATGTTGTTCAACATAAAGTATTTTGAGCCAAACTTCATTCCGAGTGTATCCATGTTATTTTTGTTGGCTTCGTGCTGTCCATCCGAAACACTTTTAGTCTCTGAGATACGATGAGATAACTCAAGTATTTGGGTCGACCCTTTACATTGTTTACGTGTATCTAGTGTATCCCATTTTGCTACATACACCTTTGATCGTCTTTGTACCAGGGCTGAACGCTTTTCAGGTTTGTTCTTGTTGCATCTCTCCTATACATGGCTATAAACATGATCCATCGATATCATTATCCTGGAAAACAAGCAACCTTTAGCTATAGCTAACAAGCAGACGCATCACGCCATACAGTTTGACAGGACCTTGAAAAAAACACCAACGGTCACCAACATCATGCAGCATCTCGACCCCAAAATGGCGAATCCAATGCAAAAAAATGCAAAAAACACCCGATTTTCAGACAGCATCCATCTATGCATCTCTGTCTAAAAGACAACAGTTGTGAAATGCTATGGTATAAATTGATATAAATATTTGTGACGTGACATGAAAAAGCTGCTTGTACTCAATGATGCCCCCAAAACTGTGTGTTTGCTGCTTGCGAATGTGCCACATACTTTCGATTAAACCCATGAAAAGATCACGCGAAGGGCCCAAAAGATCAGAACTGCTATGACCTTTGGATATGTGATGCATTTGCAGTTTTTAAATGTATAGGAACTTTGGATAGATAGATAGATAGAGATATATATATATATATATAAGAACCCACTGCCTGAGATATGTCATGGGATAGTTCAATGGTTTTTAAAAGCCTTTTTGCGCCCTGACAGCTGGGATACTCCCCTTCCCCACTCCACTTGTGACCATGGTTTTGCTCAAGCTGGATAGAAAATCCCAGCCAGGTATACCAGTTCTTGATGGTAGACTGATCTTTTTCTTGGTTGAGAACATGGTTCTTTGAATGAAAAACCTATTTCAGGTTAAGTCCATCTTTAAAGACAAAAAACAACACATTTTAGATGACGGTGTATGAAACCAATTTAAGTTGTTTGACATATGCATCTTTAAAACAACACTATTTTGATGGTTTATCCCGAACACATCACGTCAAATCTCTGGGTTCTCCCACAAGCGCCATGGCCAAAAATTCAACGCTGGCTGGAGCCCCAAAATTTGCTGCGGATGTTCCCAGCTAAACACCTGGAACAAAAGCGTGGATTGTAAATTCACGGAATGAGTCAGTTTATAAATTATATAGATATACATGGATATCTATAGATTTATCATTCATGGATGAACTACCTGGTAGGTTTGTAAATTCTATAAGTGTGATAACCCCCATGAACTATCCAATTCTATAGACATATGGGGCTTTCCGGCTTGAGCCCCATATGTCTACCAGTCGTCCAAAAACCTGATGGAATGATAGTTGAATGGTAAGTTGGGGATTAATGTCAACCCCGGATTAATAAACCATGGTTTAAAAAATTAGGGGGGTTCTCCTCCAGTAGTCATCTGATACTTCAATGTTACCCTCCCAATTAAACAGCCCAGGGGGTTATTCATCCAGGATTGACATTGGGGATGAATGATGAATGGAAAACCTATCCTTAAAGTTGTGGGTTTATATTTCTTCAATCGGTAATCGCGCAGTTTTTTATGTAATCCAATTCATGGATGGTGATTCCGATATGTTGGACAGATTCGGTAACCGTGCAACCGTGTAACCCCCAGAAAAAAAGGAAAACTCGCAACTAGCAGGAGTGTATTTCTCGCTGCTCAGATGGATTGGTTCCATGGTTTTGATACTGGATAATTCACAAACAAATATATGGAGGTTTCCTAAAATAGGGGTACCCCCAGTTCTCATCCATTTAAGTGGGATTTACCATCCAGCGAGCTTGGGGGTACCCTCATTTATGGAAAAATGGAAACCCCCATATGAATATTACCCTCTGGTAAACTAACATAACTATGGAAAATCACCATTTTCAATGGAAAAATCCACTATAAATGGTCATTTTCAGTAGCTATGTTAGTTTACCAGAGGGTAGGTTTTAGGATGCGTGTAATCAATTGGATAATCAAGGCTGATCATCATCCCAAATCGGCGACTCTCCGTAGAGGTCAGTTTTCCACGCTCAACGACGCACGCTCTCCGTGCAGGTCAGTTCATGCGAGTTCCAAACTCGCTTGGTTGATACCTCAGATGCATATCACGTGAGAAGCAGCCAGTGCTGGAAAGAAATGAGAGTATTTGTTCAAAATTGGAATATGTCCGAACATGTATGACTGGTTAGTGGATGTTAGTGGTATATCTACCCCTCTGAAAAATATGAAAGTCAGTTTTTTTGTCACTTTGTCGATGATTGCGAGTCTCGCAGTGACTGAAGCCCGCCTTTGCTTGCTTCATTCACAATATGAACAATCTACCCCATTTTTGGGGTCCATGGCTTGGTGAGATTTTGAATAGTCGAACCACCTGAACGTAGATACTGCCACAGCGCGTTTGATGTCCTGGGACCATCAACTAACACTGGGCGCATGTTGATTGCAAAGATGGGCTTTGCATACCCATACTCCCGGAGAGCACTCATTTTGAGAAACTGGTATTTACCGTCAAAACCAGAATTCTGTAACCACCATCTTAACATTTTAAGCCAAACATGAGTCTGTTGTCCCAAACGCAAATTGGCTGTGTCCGCACGTACACATTGATCCCTCAGTAGCCACTGACCCGGAAACCTGACGGGGACTTGCGTACCAGTCAGCAAGCTAAAGTCAATGTACAACTCAACAATACTTATATGTGACCCGGTAGTCCAAGCAAGCCTCTCCCACCATGATTTGACACGCAGTGCAAAAGTCTTGCCATACGGGCAACCTTCAAGCAAATCATCGCCCGGAGCACTGACAGCTTCAAAGGGACCATGCAAGTCCCACATGCTTTCAAAGGAAGGTTGTGCAATCACAGGTTTATCAACACGCTTGAGTGCAAAAAACCTATCATGCATTTCACACAAAAAATTGTGGTACTCGCCAATAGCTGCCGCTGTCTGCTTCTTACGTTCCAGAAAGCCCTCCATCCTTTGCCAGAGCGAAAAGTTATCAGCAGCAACTGATTTACGCGCTTCTAAATCAGCAATCCCATTGAAAAAAGCCAGCCTACGTTCAAGGGCATCACTGACATCTTGCCATTTCACATGTGCTTTGACTTTGGTTATGGAAATGCCTACCCCATGTCTCTGCTTTATGTGCCAAATTATAGGATCCCACAAGTCAGCATGGCTATGTGCAACAGGTTGCATACCATTGGCACACTCCTGCAAAATCCTGTAGACTTCATCGACTACTGCAGAACAATCTGTATGCAGGTGAACATGCCAAAAGGACTGTAAAGCAAGTAGCACTGCATAAACTTCGGCACGATATGCTGAATGGTCAAACGTTGGCATTAGTGACCTCTGCACAAGTTCCCACTCATAGTTTCCTTTGACTCTGATGACTGCCGCGCCCGCAAGTGCGCATTCCCAATCCCTGTTGCAAAAACAAGAACCGTCAGTAAACACATCCACTACAGTTCTATGCACAGGCAAGGTGGTGGAAATTTCAGTCTGCAGAGTGTTCTGTCTCAGTTGCACCGCATCACAGTCATCTGGAACAATTCCAAAATGTGTGACAGCAAGAGGTTGGGTCTTGAGCCAAAGCACGGTATCTTTGTATTTACTTCGCAAGTCATGTAAACCATTGCAGTGAAAAACTCTATGGTCTTTACCGTCAACACAGTCACAAAAGGGGCAATTGGCATCGCAATCTGTGTAATGAGACAATGCATCCAGCGTGACATTCTTTCCACTTGCAATAGCTGTGAGAAGGCCTTGGTGTTGTGGTCCTCGCTTATGGACTAACCGCCGAAAGGCTTTTGCAGAAACATGCTCCACATCAAATCCTTTTCTCTTGATTCTGCTGGGCGCAGTGTTTTCCCACGCCTTGTCCAGACATTGGTAAACATACGTCAGTGAGTTTGAGACCCAGTTGCACACAATTCCACATTCATGCCGCATGTTGCCATCTTCGACACAAGTCCAACCCATATCCAGCAATGCACATCGAAACTGTGCAGCCAGGCCAGCTACACGTTTACCAACTCTTTTTGTAATGCGCACGAGAAACTGGGCTTTTCTTGCTGGAAACACATGGAAGAATCTGCGAAAAAATTTCAGCCTACGTCTCATTAAACGTACTTGGGGGTCAACAGTAATACCTGTAACGCTTGTTGCAAGCAAAGTGTTGGCACCAGATTTGTAGAGACCCATCGTGGCAGCAATCGCACAACGCAGACTATGGAACTGTTTGTTCGTGTACCTCCCAAGTTCAGAACCAAATGCAACTGTTCCAACCCCAACTGCAGTACACATGCGCCCCAAAAAAGGCTTGGGGATCTTCTTGATTTTCACTCGTTGGAGCACCCGCAAGGACTTCTTCAACCTTTCATTACTGGTTTTCTTACGTAGTTTTTTGGTGTAGGCAACATCACATCCAAGATCCTTTGCTCCCTGGACGACCTGCAGTTGTTCACCATTCATAGTGACATCTTTGAGTTGTTTGCGCAAATTGGTGGACGTGGCCCAAGTCCAGGATTTGGCTGGTGAAAGGCGCATTCCTAGCATAGACACCAACTCTTCCAATCTCGCAAGTACATTTTTGAGCACACCAACCGTTTGAGTGATCACTGCCCAGTTGTCGGCAAACATTGACACCTGCACTTCATCGCTCACTTTCTGCAACACGTCGGAGGCCAAAATAGTCAACGCAACCATGCATGTGACACTCATGGCACAACCTTCTGGTACACCGTTGGAGCTAGAAATAATGTCACCATATGAAAGTCAGTTGGGATTATGACATTCCCAATATATGGAAAGTCATAAAATTCATCTTCCAAACCACCAACCAGGTATGAATATATGATATCCATTGGTATTCAAAAAAAAAACATGTTGAAACATTGCCACTGTGGAGTATTGCCACGTATACCATGGCATCCCTAATATTGATGATGATACCAAGCCCCCAACAAAGGGTGCAAGGTTGGAACACGTGAAACATGTTGAAGAGAAAACAATGTTCATCACTTGGGATCGTAGTCCCCAATATTATGTACAGCAACAAAGTTGAACATCAACAACAAGTTAAAGTAGACACAAATCAGTTCAGAATAGTTATGTTGTATTTGGATGTATTCGGATTGGTTTCCATCTGTTGATGGTTACCCTCTGGGAAAAGACACTTACAATTGTCCCATAAAAGCCTCTTTTGATAGGGGACTACCCGTTGCAGTGCTTTCTTTACACACCCATTATCCATGAATGTTGATATGAAATACACATTTAAAAGGAAAAAACGTTAAAATCATTGCATCCATATAACCCCATTATATATATATATATATATTCATTCACCCAACAAAACCCATGCAATCCCTAGACAATCCCCATCAAGTCCCTCAAGTTCCCAGAATCCGTTGAAATTTCCATTTTCATCTACCCTCTGGTAAGCATACAAAAAACTATGGGAAATCACCATCTTTAATGGGTAAATCAACGAACTAAATGGGCCATGTTCAATATAAATCATCATTTTCCCATGGTTGTCCCATAGTTTTCCCACCATTTCCCATGGTTTCCCCAAGGGTATCTCCTCAAACCAAGGCACCATAATAGCCCCACTCTTTGGGCTGCTTCATCTCGATCTATGCAGATGGCATTAAACAGAGTCATCAAGGAATAAGTTCCACAAAAAATAGAAATGGGGACACCGAAGAAATCAAATAAATGGTGGTTTCCTGAAATCGGGGTACCCCCAAATCATCAATTTTAGTGGGATTTTCCATGAAATAAACCATCCAGCTATTGGGTTACCCCCATTTATGGAAACCCCCAAATGATGGTTGATGATGTTTGGCTGATGATGCTGAATTAGTTGGGCTTCCCAATGCGACACACATTGACAAAGGTGGTACCATCCAAGACAGGAGGGTTGATAGTCCATAGCCACCCATAGCCACTCATAGCAAGTCAGGTGATGAGGTTAGAACCGACATGGAGAGATGGTTAGCAATTGAGCGTAACCACCAGCCCACCAGCCAGCATAATGGGGTCGTTGACCGCAAAAGCCGTGCTCAGCAGAAACTGAACATGATCAATGAAACACTATCAACAGGATAATTCATATCAGAAGTTGGATAAAAATAACATAGGATTGGATAAATTTAAGTAAATCACAAGACTACTATAAGTTACTATTGGATGAATTGAACATCTTCATCCAGTCTTACGAATGAAAATGAAATACTGTGGGATAACCATGGGAAATCTATTGCTGAAATCTCCTCGTGTTTGTTGCTGAAATATCCATTGCTGGCTTAGTGAAACACTACAATTGGATAATTGGAGAGGTAAGTTGGACAACTACATCAGGATTCATGGTGTGTATCTATGGAACCAAAGAAGAGATGAACATTTGATGAAATCCTGCATGTTTTTGCAGCTTACTAATGCTAACCCTCTAGTAAACATACAAAAAGCTATGGAAAATCAACATTTTGAATAGGTAGATCATCGAACTAAATGGTCCATTTTCATCCATTTCCATAGCAAACTGTTACAGTAGTTGACTGGAGGTTACCGGAAATACTTCACTTGATGACCCGGGACCGGCCTTGATCTGCATGCTGTTGCGCGGTCGATCAAAGTTCATGTCCTGCCCGGAGAAGTGCTGGGGATTCCTGGGTTGGTGGCCTAGGGGGACATCTTGGCCGGAAACCACTGGTAAAACCGCCAAATGAATGTATGCAACTTGCTGGGGTTTTCCTGCATGACGCCAATTCTGGAAGTGGGATATTGAAATGTTCCAATCAGGACACCAATATCACTCTTGTAGAGATAGTTTTCCCCGTTTAGACTTGTGGCTGTGGCGTATTCACCGATGAATGCTGGATTGAAACTGGGGGTAATATGTTGGTTTCCTACAATCTTGGGAACCCAATAGCTGGATGGTTTATTTCATGGAAAATCCTAGTAACATGGATGATTTGGGGTTATCCGCTTATTCCCATTTCAGGAAACCTCCAGAACTCCACCTACAAATACTGTTGGGTGATTGATGGTCACAATATTCAACACAGAAACAGCGTTTCGCATGGATCTTTCGAAAACCAGTAGAAGTCCCACATGGTGGTCGAGCCAATTGGACCGCCTCTAACGGCCTCTGGTAATTTCTTACACTTTGCGAACTGGAAAATGGACCATTTATGACCATAACTATGGAAAATAAAAATGTTTAATGGGAAACCTCACTATAAATGGCCATGTTCAATGGCTATGTTTGTTTACCATTCATATAGTTCGATGATGTGCAAGATCTTGGACATAATGCTTTTACATAGCTACTGTATGCTAAATTAGATATGGTAAGATATGTTCCGGTTTGCTATTGGTGGTGATGTTCCAGTTCGCAAACTGTAGCTGATCCCAAGCTGCACATCCCTGAAAAATGGGCAAAGTTGGAAGAAACATATTCCAGGATGCAAAACTAGTTGGCATAGTTGAAACCAATCAATCCTCAGTTGGTTCATGATCCAATGTTATTTAATGTTATTTATAGATATTTATAGTTGTTGATTCCTCCCTGATGTGTTGGAAAAGATTGTGCATCACAGCAGCTCAGTTTGCTCAGAATGACGCAGAACTTGGACGATTCCTGAGTTTTCCGAAATGACGCTAGCATAGAAAAATACATGGAGGTGTCCCAAAATAGTGAAGTACCTCCAAATCATCCATTTTAGATTGGGACTTTCCAATATAAACTATCCATTTTTGGGTACCACCATTTATGGAACCCCCATATGCCCATAAACGGTTGGATGTATATGAACCCTCCATCTCCACCCCTTCTCCTCTTGAAAGGAAACGCCGCCCTCTTTCGATTGGTGCCAGGGTACGGCCTCAGTTTCTGGTGGAGTTTTGGAGCGAAAATCGAAGAAAAATCGGAATGGAACGTAGTAATATTCCCTATGGATCCAAACACTGTCTGAGAAGGTACTTAACCCTCCAAATCATACCCCAAACACTTCCTAAGAAGGTACTTGGATCCATAGGGATTATTTTTGTTCTTTTTGATAATAGGCCTGGCATGCCATGTTGCACTGGGATTGGGTGGAGGCCTTCACCTCACACTGATTTTTAGACGCCTTGATTTTTCCCACAACAAGTGAGTGACGTAAATGCAGGAAAACCCTTCCTTGCTGTGGAAATATGACTCTTGTTACTGCCAAGCAGGGACTGAAAATGCATTCCCTGAAAAGTAATGACGATTCCGTACCTACATTGCAACATACCTAAACGCAAGAATATATAGTCTATATTAATCTGTATGTAATATGTGTCAGTGTCAACTGAAAATGTCACACCAAATAAGGTGGAAAACAAAACATTAAAACATAGGTTGAACCACCAACCAAGAATGCAACCTCCCCAACTTTATCAGGAGCAAATGTTGGATCTGCAGCAGTTTTCTTTGCGGCAAGCGAGCGCGTCACTGATTTGCGTCTGGGAAAGCCTTATGGACCTGGGTGATCAGGTGCTGCAGGGACAGCCAGAGATCGATTGTAGATTGAACCACGCATATTTGGGGGGATGTAGCCAGCAACGAAAAGATACAAAAAACAGATTGAACTTGAAAAGCTGGGGATACTGCAAACAAAATGGGAATTAACGAGGTTGAATTGCGATCATGGGGGGAACATCATCACCAAAATTGGAAATCAAATGCGTAAAAAACAACGAAGGTTGGATGTCGTCAACATCATTTAAGTACCAAAATTGGCAGTGCGAGCGTGTAGCCAAAGATGGGCCTGAGCGGAAACTTGGATTCCACGGACCAAGTTGTCTCAAACATTGTAAATCACTGCCATCAATACCAAGTGGTGAAGTAGAAGAATCAACTTAATACATCTTGATACTATAAATAACTGGTGAAGTAGAATCAGTAAAATAAATTGACGAATATTATGTAAATTTAAAAAATAATCAATACCACTATGATCAAAATTGAAAAACCATCTGAAGTGATCCACCGGAGCCACTTCTATTGGAATAAATATTCATGATCCATTTCATGTATATTATACATGTTTCTTGTTCTTGATTTATAGCGCTGCAAACGTGTCTTTATGTTTCAAGTCCTGGAGATGTAGGAGACATGGATTTTCTTTACTGATTTGGTCACCTGTTGCAATTGCCAAAACGCATGTTGCTTTCATGTGACATAGCTCTTCATTGCTTGGCAAGATCTCATCTGCCAAAAATGCGACATAGCTCTTGAATGATCGCTAGTGGTTTTAAAGACAAAAATAATTTTTCATACCCTCTGGTAATTTAACATAGTGATTGAACATGGCACCTTTATAGTTGATTTACCTATTAAAAATTGTGATTTTCCATAACCATGTTAGTTTACCAGAGGGTAATTGTCGACATTAGTAGCGTTTTGGATTACATTTTTCAGAGGCGAGAACTGGCCCAGTTCGTCTTGAATGATGATGCAACAAAGATTTGTTCTTCGACCTTCGCATTGCAAATCTTAGATACTAACAACAAAGAAAAGGTGGTGAGAATGGTATATCTCCATGTACAGGAAGTGGTAACTATACTAAACAAACCATCCAGTTCGTTTCTCCAAATATCCCAATAATATCATCAACTATAGATTGTAAATATAAATATATATATATAAATATCCTTACTGATGTTTGGCTATACCCCTGTGTTTTTTATGGGATTTCACATGAGTTAAGCCCATGTTTCTTGCAAAACAGCCAAGTGGCTGAGAGCCAAGGCTGGAAGACGATGTCATAGGTCGCATCCTCCCCACAATCAATGGAAATCTATGAATTTGGAAGGAACTATTGTGGAATACAAACAGCTACTGCTTGGTGGTGTTGAGCCACTTTAACCCCTCTGAAAAATGATGGAGTTCGTCAATGGGAAGGATGACATCCCATATATGAAATGGAAAATAAAAGCATTGTTTGAAACCACCAACCAGGCTAGCTCCGATGGAGCCTCTTCAGGCACTCTTTGAGTGAGTTGCTTGCCGGAACGACGTTCCCAACGCAGGGATGGTCAAAAATCGCTAAGTCCACGGCGGGTTTTTGGGCACGCCGGGTGGGCTTGGCAACAAGAGGGGCACCCATGGTCAAGTTACATGGGATATCCCTAGATTTTGAATTTTGTTATGATTGTTATGGTAATCCTGCGAGCCGTGGGCCCGAGTCTTAACAGTAGTGCGGCTGTGTCAGCGGAACCTCGGGAGCTTGTCGCAACGCCATGGACAATCTTCTTTGTGGACCTCCTGGTCTTACTATTTCTGATTCTACCCGTGCCCGTGTGGCTTCCCGCCTCAGTGGTGGGATTTGCGGTTGGATTGGGATGATTGGCAGATGCCCCCGTGGCAATCTCAAGGAGTTGTTTCCACTAGCGATGATGCCTGGTGTGGATGGATTTCGGGCGGAGATCCAGCTGACATGGGACGAATTTTCTAGGATGAGACACAGTTTGATTGACCCGCTGCACTTTTTGCTATTCACTCTGTTCGGTGCCGGCTTGCTTCCGCTACCAGCGGCAAACTGCCAGTCCTTGCTGAGTTTGGAAGCTCACATCTTTACAAATTGGCACTTGCAGTCCTGGAGTTGTTTTCCTGTTGGCTTGCATCACTTGCTTGTTGTTCGTTGTGGACTCTTAGCAACCTTCAGTGGCAAAAGGCGAAGGGGCTTTGAAACTAACATTTCGGGATGCGGCAGGCTGCTTTGGAGATCGTGCTACAGATGGCTTGGCTCCGGGCAAACTTTCCAATCCCAAACGAGAACAAGGAGTAAAGATGTGCTTGTGACTTCTGGTGTGGCTCAGGGCATAAAGCAAAGATGCAACGTTGCGCGGTGACTCAATGGCCCACCCACTGTCTGCTTCTTGCCAAAAGTTTGATCGGTTTGAATCCAACGGCTGCCATTTTTCTATGTGCCGGGCATGCACAAAGTGTCAGGTGCTTGCAGAGACGGATTTGCAGGTGATCGGTTTCTGTTTTGATTTTGTTGGTCCAGTGTCTAGTGAACAACCCTAGCACACTGTATTGATCCTGCACATGACATACACTGTCTGAACAGATGGCACAATCTGTTGTCAAAGTTAATGTTCCCGCGTTTAGCGGACCTTGTCGGAAGTTAGGTGGAGGTAATCTTCTCCACCTGTCTGGTGATGTCTGCTTCGCCGGCCTTTCGCCTTGTTTTAGCCAATTCGGTTCTGACCATCTGCGTCCGGGCCAATTGACGTGGAGACCCCTCCGCGGCGCGCAATAATATGGTAATCCTGCGCTTGGTGGCCTTGTTTTCAAGGGCATGAAATGGCATGACATGGCATGACCATGATGACCATGCCCCAAAACGGGTACAACATATTCAACATATAATCCAAATTTCGACTGAATAAGGTTGCTATGATTCAACCAGGGTTTGCCAATGAGTTTCTTGAAGGCAGCCAGGCCAAACTTTGTCATTAGTTCCTTTGGATCTTCGTTCACCCGAAAAATTCGCCGAAAACAAAACACAACTCCTCAGAAACATGAGATCTTACCAGATAGTAAAATGGAAACCAAAAACATGTGGTTTTGACTCAAGCCAAGATACACAAGTGCTATGCCCACACAACTGATCCTCCCGAACACCCAGATGTTTTTCAGCCCGGCACCCGTGCCATGGCGCCCACCTTTGTTGTTCTGGGTTGTTCTGGGCTCTGAAAATCGGATTGACAATCCAACTTCCAATCACAAGGTGCCACGGACGTGCTCGGCATATTCAGGTCCATGTTTTAAACAAATACCCAGTGGGTACAAGTCATGAGTTCCGAATCATATGCATCACAATTGCCTCCACAAAAAAAAAACAGATAAATCATGATAAATCATTCTCCACTATTGTAGGATTTCACTTTTCACTTTTTTTAAAGAAAAACTGTTTATCGGTTTTTGATGTATCACCAACACAAGCACCATAGGTTTTTCCCGCCGTGTCCTGAATGGCTTGGATGAACTTCCGCCGCCATGCAGTAGTGTACTTCCTGAACAAACTGTGAAAACACGATCCATACCCAGATGCTCCATGGTGCTGGAATATGTACCTACAAAACTCATTGATTTTTGGGGTAAATGTAGGTACAGTAAACATTCCATACATGAAGCATGTGGGATATATAACAAGAGAGGGGTCAAAGCATCTCAAAACGATGAAAACACACTTATGACACTCTTCCACACTTTTCGGAAACATATGAAACGACAAACCACTAACACGATAGAACTTCATCCGGCCAGAATTTCGCCTTCCAAAAGATGGGGCGATCTTTGGCCAAGCCATTGGTCATTGGGGCCACATTTAACTTAGCCTTGGAAGATCATCCTGTCGTAGTCATAAGCAACTGCTAAGTGGCTACAGATGGCTACCGTTGCTGGATCCTCATGGAGAGCCCGGCCAGATCGATCCAGGGGATAAGTCAGTGCCGTAGTTGGCCCCGGAGTTGTGTCCCTATAAAATTAGCGGGGGTATGCAAAATGTTATGCCCCATATTCAGACCCGCAGGGAATGTTCAACTGCTTCAAACCATGTTTTTTGCCGAAGTCAAATCTTCAAGATTGCCAGCTCTTCACACTTGGCATCCTAACAAGCCACCGAAGAAGAAAACAGTACCAAAGTGTACAGCATCAGCCTGCAAGCACCGTACCGTGGCATGGGCTAAACATGTGCAAGTTGATCTTGGACCGCAGAGCTGTCACCACCAGCATCTGGGGCACCCCAGGTAACCACAGATCCATCTGCCACGATCGCAGCAAATGCGAGACTTGTGGCCTGAACCTGCTGAACTTTTCTCAGCTGATCTTGGACCCTTGCGCTGTCACCGCCAGCATCTGGGTCGCCCCAGGTAACCACAGATCCATCTGCCAGGATCGCAGCAAATGCAAAATGTGTAGCCTGAACCTGCTGAACTTTTCTCAGCTGATCTTGGACCGCTGCGCTGTCACCACCAAAAGCTGAGTCGCCCCAGGTAACCACAGATCCATCTGCCAGGATCGCAGCAAATGCGCGATCTGTGGCCTGAATCTGCTGCACATTCCTCAGCTGATCTTGGACCGTTGCGCTGTCACCACCAAAATCTGGGTCGCCCCAGGTAACCACAGATCCGTCTGCCAGGATGGCAGCAAATGCAAAATATGTGGCCTGAACCTGCTGCACATTCCTCAGCTGATCTTGAACCGTTGCGCTGTCAACACAAAAATGTCGGTCGCCCCAGGTAACCACAGATCCATCTGCCAGGATCGCAGCAAATGCGCGCTCTGTGGCCTGAATCTGCTGCGCATTCCTGAGCTGATCTTGGACCGTGGTGCTGTCACCACCAGCATCTGGGGCACCCCAGGTAACCACAGATCCATCTGCCAGGATCGCAGCAAATGCGAGACTTGTGGCCTGAACCTGCTGAACTTTTCTCAGCTGATCTTGGACGGTTGTGCTGTCACCGCCATAATCTGGGTCGCCCCAGGTAACCACAGATCCATCTGCCAGGATCGCAGCAAATGCAAAATTTGTGGCCTGAACCTGCTGAACTTTTCTCAGCTGATCTTGGACCGTTGCGCTGTCACCACCAGCATCTGGGTCGCCCCAGGTAACCACAGATCCATCTGCCAGGATCGCAGCAAATGCGCGATCTGTGGCCTGAACCTGCTGAACTTTTCTCAGCTGATCTTGGACCGTTGCGCTGTCACCACCAAGATCTGGGTCGCCCCAGGTAACCACAGATCCATCTGCCATGATCGCAGCATATGCACGATATGTGGCCTGAACCTCCTGCATGCTCTTGAGCTGATCCTGGACTTCGGAGCTGTCACCACCATAATCAGGATTGCCCCAGGTCAGCATCCTATCACCTCCGCAGCACCACATGGCAAAAGCTCGTCGTGTTGTGGCCATCTTTGCTTGTTGCACAACGGCTGTCAGGTAATCTCCCTCCTTCAGCCCTGCAGCTTGCAGGGACTGGTTCAGATCAGCCAAGACATGCCCCTCTGCAGTGACAAGCCTCAGGAAGCCTTGTTCGAAAGACTTCTGGACCAGACGCTTCAAGTCCCCAACTTTGGAGGACTCTGCGATGGACAAGCTTTCCCGCTTTCCACTCGACAAAGCTACGTTGACTTGAAGCATACAAGCAAAAGCTACGATGTTTACGTACGTGCGCCTTCATCAGGTTCTAGAACATCTCGAGCCAAAATTCCACCAGCATGGTCCGAAACTATAAATTTCAAGAAATTCCCGAGGAAAAGGCAATGATTATGATATACCGTTCTACCGATAGAAACAAAACCTCTATGACTGATTTAAAGATGCGCGTCCATTGTAAATTCAATTCTTTAGGTCAGATTACCGGTATACCTAGCGATTGAGGTAATGACAAGTATTACGGATCAATTATATAAATTCAATGATCATTTACGGCAACGCCACAAAACGGCGTTAAAAACTCATTTTGCTATTCAAAACCAAGAATCTCGTAGGAGACTCGGACATGAATGCACCAGCGGTCGCTGTGTTCTTCCTCAGCGGTTCCAGATACCCCCGGGCTCGAAGTACCCACTGGGCTGGTGGTTGAGCCGGTTGTGCCCCTGAAACATATGAGTGATTTCGTCAGTTCGGATCATCATCCCAAAAAGGCTGGAACAGTAAAACCATCAACCAGTATATATATATACTTATTAATCTCATTTTATCTATCCCATGAATCTGCCATTTTTGTTGCTGAACTCGTCATTGACACCAAGCAGTGTGTGTCGGCGATCGCGCTTCTAGGGGTGGCCGTTGAAGCCAAAAATATCTTAGAGCTGAATCCCAAGGAAGACCGGCCCCCAAAGCAATGCGTTGAACAGATCATTTTCCTACTGGAAATGGCACTATTTATCAATTCAATTTCAAAGACTGGGGATGTACAATTGCATCGAATGTCCGTCCCTCTGTACTGGGCACGCCTTAGTTACCGCACAGACTATGCTGTTAGAAGGTACACCACAGTCATCCCCAAGTTCGATAAACAACTCACCTGTCGGCAGCTTCCAAGCATGTCTCATACAATGTGGGGGCCCTTAGTTGTAAGTTGGGTTATAACACCATGAATACTATAGTTACACGTGTCATAAACCATAGTTGCTGGAGTTATGAACCCCTCTTAGCTATCTAGGGGGCCTCACTTTGTAGCTTTGCATGTATCCACGCCATCGACAAATCTGGCTCAGCATGAGTCAAAACACATCAAAAACGGGATGCTTTATCTGGCTAAACTAAAAACAAAGCTCAGTAAAAGTGATCAAGAAACCTCAGTAAAAGTGACCCATCAGTTTAATCTGGTTGGTGGTTTCAACCCCTCTGAAAAATATTAATCAATGGGAAGGATTATCCCATATATTATGGGAAAAAAAAAATGTTTGAAACCAGTTTAATACACTACCATTTTTTCCCATGTTTCTCCGGGTTTCAACAATTTCCCCAAAAATGCCCAAAATCTAGGCACCATGCTAGTCACAGGTATTAGAGACCAAATGTCTGGCCAACATTTCCAATATTTGGACACATGTGCGATTAATTAATTTGGCCAACTTACATTGTATGACTGTATATTGAATTATATATATTGTCATTATATATATATATATGTGATATATATATATATGATACAAATGTATATATATATGATATATATAAATAAATATGAGATATATATGATATATATAAATAAATATGATATATATATATATATATGTGATATATATATATATCTATATGTGATATATAAAAATATGATATATATATATATATATGTTATATATATAATATGAAATATATATATGATATATAAATATGTTTATATATGTGATATATATATATGATATAAATATATATAATATGATATATATATATATGATATATATATATATATATAAAATATTTACGGGATATATAAATATATATATGATATATATATATGATATGATATATATATATATGTGATATAATATATGTCTTCGATCTATGTTATGTGTGTGTGCGCGTCAATGGCACTACACCAATCCAGTCATGTCTCCACCAAGTCGATTTGTAGTGGCTGATGCAACCATTCCTGGGGACTCACCGTCTGGACGCTGCAGATTTCACGGGATACTCAAGGTGCATCTAAAATTGTCAGGGTATAAAATTGTCATGGTGCTTTAGTAGACCAATTTTAGGATTCAATTGTCATGGTATTTTTTCCGGTCTACTCATAAAAATGGTCTCTTCACTGCAGAGAAAGATACCTGTTGAATAGCTGTAAAATCCTGCAAAGCTAGTTATCGGAACCAAGTTACCTATCTTGGGTGCCCCATTTGCAGGTAATGTTCCTCCCATCCCAAAAAAAGATTAGTAACTGGGCGACATCCCAATACATCAAATTACGGACATCAATTAATACATACAATAGTTGTTTGAGGGACAAAGTATGCCACGTATATCAATATTTATATCAATATATTATCATTTGTTTATATGATTTTGTATGGTGGTTTCCTAAAATAGGGGTACCCCCAAATCATCCACTTTAGTAGGATTTTCCATTATATCCATTGTAAACTATCCAGCGAGCTTGGGGCAACCCCATGACTTTGGCTCAGTTCCACCAAGAATCCCAGTGGTTCCAATTGCTCTTCGGTGCCTTCGCTCTTTCCATTCTCCTGACGCCAAGAACAGCCCGGCTGAATGACACGGTGTGGCATGTTTATGACCATTGATGGCTGTGTTTGGGCTAGTTATGGCCGTTTATGGCCATAAATTGGCTGTTTACGGCAAAAATCAACCAGCCACTTCCCCCTAAGATCGAACCATCCCAATCTTAAGCCCGCAAATTGAACAAATCCAATACTAAATCAAGGTTTCTGGAGGATATTCAATGTGTTTTTGTCCATGAGGATTGTATTGCATTCCACCATCTCGGATTCGTTGCTGTCGTTGCCAGGACCGCAAACTGAACAACTTATGATCATCCCATCCGGCCCAATCTGTTGGATGATTGAATCATGATAATCATAATGATATGAAAATGGTATTAATAATCATTGAACATCAATAATTACTTTTTGATTAATGGTTCGTCAATGATGGTGTATCAGGAAATAGTTCATTTTTTTACAGTATATACATGGATAATGATGAGTTATCCATTGATTTTCACGGATTCCATAGCTCCAAGGTTAGCCCAGGTCCCGTCCAGAAGCTTTCTGGCACTTGTCGGAAACCATGGTGTTCCCGTCCATCTCTCAGATCAAAGTTCACCACGGTTCGATCGGCCTTTCCTCGACCGGTGGATCTGGAGAAAACAAAGCTGGTTAGATTATCCCATAGATTATCCGATAATATATGTATATATATATGTATATATGTATAAAGATGTATATCAAACATATTTATATATATATATTAGTAACCAGAAAGATAGAAACATGTTTCCAGATGTTTCCCTCTGCCGGGCGCCAAACAGTAACTGGTTGGTGGTTTCAACCCCTCTGAAAAAAATGAGTTCGTCAGTTGGGATGATGACATTCCCAATATATGGAAAAATAATCCAAATGTTCCAAAGCACCAACCAGAAAGTGTTGAGCTAAGACGACATCTGGGAGGTACCCCCCCAAATCATCCAAAACTAGACCGTTTTAGTATTGAAACTTATGGTGACGACTGGGGATCTTCCATTTTAGGACACCTCCATGTGATGAATGTTGGTTATGCAAATGAGTCCAAATGCTTTTGTTTGAAACCAATTGATAATACCACTGAGTCACTTGAGGCGTTACTTGACAACAACTCCTGTGCAACATCTTGGTGCCTACCCATGGAAACCACCACTTTTAAGAGCAAAAAAAAAAACGCCGCTTTCACCAGTTCCATGGTTTCCATAGCTGCCATAGCTATGAACTTTTGCCATATGTCAACAGTTGGCTATAACTCCCCATTTCATGATGATTTGACTACCTTAAAGCACCATTTCTGATGACTAATGTGGTTTTTACCCATTACAGTATTAATAAATCAACAAATTCACCATATAATAAACAGGTGGTATAAACCAAACCCAAATGGTACAGTAGGTTTATTAAATTATCAATGGGTTGCCGACATTAATCCCAAGGCCACCGCCACACGGCCCACTTCGCCAAGGTGCTGAGGGCATTGAAGACCCGCCACTTTCGGAGTCGCAAGATGTCTGAGACCTCCCAGAGAACCTGGCAATCTCAAAGAGATGCCAATTAAATCAATGATAGGTGATAAATATGTGATAAATGAGTGATAAATGGTAAATTATAAATGAATATAAATGATACCTAAATGATGATAATTGATAAGTGATACCAAAATATACCAAATTGCTTTGAACAGCCTATACTGTCCGATACTAAATGAATGATGAACCAGTAAGAATGGGCTAGGCTTCAAAACGCGCTCGTTTAGGTTTCCAATAAGAGTATCGGGTTTATCATTGAAATTCCTAATGAGGGATTCAGGCAATTTATTACCATTTTGATGTAATCCGACCATACCCAAATGAGAATTGTTTATCGCATTTGGGTGTTCCACATTGTACAAAATTTGATGATTTAAACGACGCGCTTTACAAATCTTTTAGGGGTTTTCTTTTTTGCGGGTTCTGTTATGGTCATATATTGACGAAGTTACCTGTACAAACTCACCAATTTATGAGGTTTCCTAAAATGGGGGGTACCCCCCAAAATCCATCTTAATAAGATGTAAAAACTGTCATTGATAGTGAATTTTCCATGAATTTCCCATGATTTTCCCAATCCCAGCCAACCATGTCCGACAAACGACTCGAAGGATGCCCATCCCCTTGACGGTTTTTTCTTGACAACGACAGTCTGACTTGTCAGCAGCGAGCCATATTGAGCACGTGTACATAGTTTATCATGTTAAACGTATATTTATATTAATATATGTATTACCCTAAGAATCCATGTTGGTAATATAAACACTCGGACCAATGTTGGCCTGAGAGCACTACATTGGTATGTTGGCTTGAGAGCACAACATTGTCGAATTGTCGGGGCTTTGTTTGTCGAATGTCATTGATTTCCAGGGGGTTGATGGCTTGACATGGTGTGCAGCCATTTGCCTTCAAAATTTGTTCAGGGTCTCTTAAAACGAGCACCATACAACCATACAGATTGCATGTTCTTTTTGGTTCCGCTCTTTTGCCATGATATATAAACTATATTAAACTACGTTGGTTAGCGAAATCAAACTTAGTTGCCTTAGATTGGAAATGATTTAAAATTTTAAAGATCTGAAAGAAACTGAAAACCCAAAGTTAAAAAAAGACAGATGCAATTCCGCAATGTCCAGCCAGCTTTGGCCTGGCTTTGACCCTCGAACTCCAACCCTTGCTCTTAGAATATCTGAAAACGCGGTTTTCCTGCAACCTCTATATTCTGTAACCACCATTCCTTGACAATTTGAAGTTTATCATTCGCAAATGATCAGCAGTTTGCTCAAAACCGCTGCTCAAAACACCAAAGCGTATCAGGAAAAAAACTAAACATTCCTAGACATCACCCAAGCATGTCCGGTCCCATTCACATTGAGCCCCGGTTAGGTTAGAGGAGCTGTATTTTCAGCATGTTTTTCAGAACATAAACTGGCTGGTCATGAAACTTTCGAAGCTGTTTGCAGGATCTAGTCCTCAAAAAAACATATTCCACATGGCCCAGCACGACCATATGTTTTCATTTGTGGGAATCCAACAATCAAAACAGCAAGTGGGCCTCAAAGACTACCGCTTGAAGCAGAGTAAGGTGCACTGTGTTTACATCGCCAGGACGCCTTTACTTTTTCTCCTTTTCTTCCTTATCCCAGTTGTCCCTCTTTGCCTGTTTCCTGGTACCCCGTATTTCCTTACACTATCCTGCAAAACGTGCAACAATTGGCAGGCCCCGCATCTAGAAAAGCGGGTCACGAAAAGCATGATATCATATACCACAATGCTTTGGTATACAAACATGCAAATATCGTTTCACACTCATTGCTCAAGATTGCTTGCAGGTTGCATTACTTTCAAAATATAACTTTACTTGATGTAAAATGATGTAAATATTAATATCTGCAAAAACATACATTACAAAACGGGAAAAAGGCAAACCACCAAATGATTTGATTTACTCTGTGTGATTTTTCAATGACAAAATTGTGTTGTGGCTACTTTTTTCTGGGACCCCTACCACGTAGTTTTGTTTAGTATATTTTTTGAACAAGAATGTTTCAAGAAAGGCAAATCAGTTTGAAGAAAAAAACAAGGTATTTGTCTTGGTTTCCCAACTTTTGACCTCAGTCAATGTCAACAACAAAATAAAAACCCTCAACATTTAGATATTATGAGTTTTTGAGTTGTTTGCGCGCGAAACAGTCGTACTGAGAGAACCCATACACACTCACTGAGCTACACTTTACACATCTTTACACCGTACATATGCTGGATTCCTTTGATGAAACATGAATGCTGGGACAGAGTGGTTGCCTCGCTAAAACCTGCTAAAGGACAAATTGTTGATGTCCAGGAGTGGTCGCGCACACTTGTCACATGTTTCTTTCGGCAGAATCATGTTTCATTATATTGCGTGGTTGTGCTGAATTCAAAAGATGATTTGCTTGCTATAGCCTGGCCGCCTGGCCATGCCAGCCAGATATTCATGAGACCACAAACGGCTTGAAGGCAAAAACACATGACATACTCTCACAATCTCTCATAATATATGTATGATTGTTGTTCTAGTTCATCGGTACTTCCTTTCGCGCTTTTGGTGGAGCCATGAAGTCACAACACGGAGAGAATGCAAACAGGAATTATACCTTGGCGCACAGAAACTATATGCTGGTGATTGCTTCCTATCACTGTAAGCCCGAGAAGCATTTCCAACCAAGGCTTGCGGTTGGTGGCAAAGGTCATTCAATGTTTTCTGTTGAATCGCGAATGCTGCACTCAAAATATGAATTGGGTTCGCACAAGCATAGAGCAAAGAGTCTGCAATTCTTTTCGACCAGGTGCCAAACAACCATAGCATCTTGCGCATTGCTGATTTCGGTAGAGCTTGTTATTATGCTTTCATGTCCTTGTAAAGGTGGTATCCAAAAACCGGCTGAGCATGTTTCGCGAAACTTTTGTGCAGCGACTGGGCTCATCAGGCGTGCCACTTACCATTTGTTTCATTTTTTTCAGGAACAATGTGCCTAACGAGACCGTAACGAGACCGTAACGAGACCGTAACGAGACCGTAACGAGATTTGTCGAATGTATTCATTTTTAATAAGGGAACGTTATCGATTTATCGAATTTGCGTAACGAGACCGTAACGAGACCGTAACGAGACCGTAACGAGACCGTAACGAGACCAAAAAATGTTGAGGGTGAGCATTGTCCTGCAAGTGCGTCCAAAAAATCAATGTTGCGGGGAGTGCATGGACTACAGCTTTGACCCTCGAACTCCAACCCTTGCTCTTAGAATATCTGAAAACGCGGTTTTCCTGCAACCTCTATATTCTGTAACCACCATTCCTTGACAATTTGAAGTTTATCATTCGCAAATGGTCAGCAGTTTGCTCAAAACCGCTGCTCAAACACCAAAGTGTACCAGGAAAAACCTAATCACCCAAGCATGTCCGGTCCAGTTCACATTGAGCCCCGGTGAGGTTAGAGGAGCTGTATTTTCAGCATGCTTTTCAGAACACAAACTGCCTGGTCATGAAACTTTCGAAGCTGTTTGCAGGATCTAGTCCTAAAAAAAACATATTCCACATGGCCCAGCACGACCATATGTTTCATTTGTGGAAATCCAACAATCAAAACAGCAAGTGGGCCTCAAAGACTACCGCTTACATCGCCCGGACGCCTTTAGTTTTTGCTCCTTTTCTTCCTTATCCCAGTTGTCACTCTTTGCCTTCTGCCTTCCAAGCCGTGTTTCCTGGTACCCCGTATTTCCTTACACTATCCTGCAAAACGTGCAACAATTGGCAGGCCCCGCATCTAGAAAAGCGGGTCACGAGAAGCATGATATCATATACCACAATGCTTTGGTATACAAACATGCAAATATCGTTTCACACTCATTGCTCATGATTGCTTGCAGGTTGCATTACTTTCAAAATATAACTTTACTTGATGTAAAATGATGTAAATATTAATATCTGCAAAAACATACATTACAAAACGGGAAAAAGGCGAACCACCAAGTGATTTGATTTACTCTGTGTGATTTTCAATGACAAAATTGTGTTGTGGCTACTTTTTTCTGGGACCCCTACCACGTAGTTTTGTTTAGTATATTTTTTGAACAAGAATGTTTCAAGAAAGGCAAGTCAGTTTGAAGAAAAAAAACAAGGTATTTGTCTTGGTTTCCCAACTTTTGACCTCAGTCAATGTCAACAACAAAATAAAAACCCTCAACATTTAGATATTATGAGTTTTTGAGTTGTTTGCGCGCGAAACAGTCGTACTGAGAGAACCCATACGCACTCACTGAGCTACACTTTACACATCTTTACACCGTACATATGCTGGATTCCTTTGATGAAACATGAATGCTGGGACAGAGTGGTTGCCTCGCTAAAACCTGCTAAAAGACAAATTGTTGATGTCCAGGAGTGGTCGCGCACACTTGTCACATGTTTCTTTCGGCAGAATCATGTTTCATTATATTGCGTGGTTGTGCTGAATTCAAAAGATGATTTGCTTGCTATAGCCTGGCCGCCTGGCCATGCCAGCCAGATATTCATGAGACCACAAACGGCTTGAAGGCAAAAACACATGACATACTCTCACAATCTCTCATAATATATGTATGATTGTTGTTCTAGTTCATCGGTACTTCCTTTCGCGCTTTTGGTGGAGCCATGAAGTCACAACACGGAGAGGATGTTCATTTAGAATGCAACAAGTAGATAGTAGCGATCAACTATTGTAGGTGTAAGCTGGTGAAGCATGTTGAAACCAAAACTAGCAGTTGGAAAGATGATTGTTCACATTGACATGTTTTCCGTTGAACCACGCGCACCCCCACTCAGAACATGAATTGGATGAGCAAAGGAAGAAATCACGGGCTTGCCACACCATTCCTTTTTTATCCTTTTTTAACATATGGCTACAATGCACAATGCCTTCACATAGTGACTAATACTACTTGCAAGCTGTCGTTGAGTTCCCCAGTAGAAAGAACTGGAAGCAAGGAAGTGAAGGTTAGCGATGGTGGTGGTTGCTTCCAGTCTCATAAAATGAAGTCAATTCTCGTTTGGGCTCTTCTTGAAGGCCAAATTCCAGCAATGTGTTTCTCAACATTTTGTCAAGGCCGTCGGTGCCTGACTAAATATTTATGTTTAAATGGACCAAACTCATTTATGCGGGGGTTTAGTCAAGTATTTGTGGGAATATAGGGTGCTCTATGTGTGATTTTTATCGAATTATCGAAGTTATCGAATTGTCGAATTTATCGAATTATCGAATGTAGGCACAATTTGGCTACATTGGTCTCGAACAGGCCAATGTTATCAAAAATCAACTACATTGTCGAATGTTAGCATTATTTGCATACACTGGATGCTTTGGGTTATATATTGTCAGATAATATCCTTAATATGGAACAACATGTATATATTCTGTATATTTTGGTATTTTATCATATATATATACAGTATATATTGTATACCTTGACCAACCCAAACCTTTAAAATCAAAGGGTTCGCCAAAAACCCGATGTTTTTGAGGGAAACCCGAGGTTTTGCTGTGTTGCTTTCAGCCCATTTTACCAAAGATGTTCCCTCACGGACCATGCAAAATTTGGCTCCCATACAGGCCGATCAAACCCATTAAAAAATAATGGGTTGATACGGGTAAAATACAGTATGGGTTTAGTACGGGTTCAGTACCGGTTCAGTACGGGTTTGGAAAACCCGATATGGGTTAGTACGGGTAAAATATGGGTTCAGCGGGTTTGAGTTGGAGCCTTTTTTCCCGGCACAAGAATCCTTCTTCAACTCAATTTTCCTCTGCAACAGGCCATTCGTGCGGATTATATATAGTTGTTGCCATCATCTTGATGTTCATGGGTTGTTTTAAATTGCAGGAATTGAGCCAAAACCCGAGGTTTTCACAAGAAACCCGAGGTTTTCACAAGAAACCCAAGGTTTTGCTGAGATTTTGGCGAGACCCGAGGTTTGTCTGCAAACCCTTTAATTGTAAAGGGTCTAGCAGCTAAGGGTAATATATATATATATCATTTAATATCATATATAGCTTATATACATAATTATATGTGTCATCCAAAAATATCCAAAACCATACCACATTCCAACCACGTTGGATGTTAAGCCATCCAAACACATATTACCCTTCGATCATCTGACACCCCGGTATCAGACCCATGGTCCTTGCCATACCCTTTGAGGCCCGCGCTCCCAACAAAGTGCAATCCACTTCGGGCGTAGGAACTCGTATGTCGCGCCAATCGGCGAACAGCCCCACCATGCCTTGGTTATAGATATCAGAAATCCATGTCATTCATGGAGGTTTTTTTTTCGATCTCAACAAAACCCATCCCCATCCACGACACAACCGTTGGCTGATTTCCAAAGCCACGATTGAAATCAACAAACTCTATCCGACATGGCAATCACACGCAATAAAACAGATCACCCTAATCTTATAATCCCCAAGTAGAAATACAACAAAAACAAACTCTTCGCAAACGTCGAAAAAATATCTTTGACAACTTTATTCCAATTGTCTCATTGATCGAGCCACTGGATTCAGGACCATCGCGCATTGGCACATACAGCCTCGGGACTTAAACATGGTCAAAACATGGCTGAAAGATGGTGAAAAAATGCTGGATATTGCTGGATACATCCACCAGAAAAATGGATGGAAAAATGCCAAAAAAATCACCAAGACATTCGCATGGTTGGAATTTCTGTCGGACAGTCTAATGGAGGAACATGGCGAAATGACCATATGAATCCATATGAAATGTGTGGTCATAAGTTCCAACATCAACCTAATTTTGGCATTCTGCGGCAGGGACAATGTTCAAATCATGGGGGTTGGGACACCGGTGACCGGTGAATTTTGAGCATCGTATGGTGGCAGCAAATAGAAGTCTAGGGAAGGGCGGAAGGGCCAGGGAGGCTCAGTCTCTTGTCTTTTGGAAACACCCAAATTTTGCCAAGATCAGAACTTTTGGAAGATTCTGGAGATTTGTTGAAGCAGGGTAGCAGTTTGCAGTTCAGATACCATGCAGCAAAAAGTAGGATAGATGAGGATAGTGTCTCCTCCTCCATCAAAGTAGCAAACAAAATCAGAAGTCAAATCTACGAAATCATCTCCCTCCCTCTCTCTCTCTCTCTATATTGTGTATAACTAGCATTTCCCAATTGGTTTCCGGATATTTTTATATAGGGTGTCTGATACTAGAGTATATGGTTTACTCCCCAAAATGGTAATTGAGTGGGGAAATCATGACTAATCAGTGGAATGGGCTACCCTATTCTTAGACAAATTCTTGTTGCTTCACCTTCCATGACGGTAAGCCCTTCCGTTAAGCCTCCTTCCATGCACCTGACAGCACCCAGTGACGTCATCTCCACTGCATCAATCCTGGAGGCTCTTGCATTGGCCGCAATCCTCGGTACCAAGGAGCTGACTCCATGAGTTTTTCGAATTTTTCGCGCCGCCCCTTAACTGAGGAAAAAAATGACACCTTCCACATTGTTACAGGACAAATAATGGAACATGGTCCAAATAAACTGAGATTTAAATCACCAACTTTAAAGTCAAACATATGGATGTTGATTTCTCAAAAAAATGATGGACAATGATGATTTTGGCCTGGCGAAACTTTGTGGAGAAGCTCCACGAGAACATCAGCTCTTTGGAATCTCTTTTGGCTGAAGTCCCAAGAACTTGTCGAATTCTGGATGTGTCAAAAAAACATGGAAAATACTCCAAAATGGCCCATGTACTTTTTATAGCGATTGACTATGAGATATGACAAAAAATGGTCGTTCTTTTGTTGGGATCCAGAATCAAACAAATAACCATGTCTTCGGGTTAAAATTGAATTTTATGAAAACTATATTAACACAATAACATAAAATAACTATAATTCATACAAATAAGTAACTGTAATTCATAATTGAAGAAACATGGGTACCCTATTTTCAGACAAACCCACATGATATCGGTGCACCGCTGTCGGATTGGCATTTGTTTTTGCTCTCAAATATATGAAAAAACCCTCTGGGTATGGGACACGTCCACATGTTTGTTTTTGTCCACATCAATCAATATAGCGGGTGTTTTGCTGCATGTTTAATACGGCATTCATATTGCATATGGTATCATAGGTTTGACCCATGCGCATTTGAGGATATTTGAGGATAGATTGGGCAGCATCTTCAAACTCCTAATGTTGTCAAGAAAATTGTCACATGCCATCACATCCCTGAAAGAAACAACAAATATTGATAAACTTTGATTATCTACAGTATCATATGGTTAGAGAACTCTGATTGTAGCTCCATCTGGCTCGCCATTTTTTGTTGGGATTATGAATACACATAATACACCTAGCTCCCAACTGCTCCTTCCTAACCCCTGAATAGTTATCATATGTTGAAGAAGTTGGAAGCCGCGACTTCGGATGCCTTGATTGATGACTGATGTTTGAATTGGCAAGGCCACAGTTCTGTAAGATACGACTTGAAATGACCCCTAGGAAGAGCACTTATTCACATAGACTCCAGGAATCATATCCCATTTTGGAAGCTCATTCTTCATGATTATTTGATATTATTGGATATCCCATGTTACAAACGACGGGAAACAGCCGAGCCACACAATTGCCAGCAAAAGGTAATTCACCGGAATCAAATACTTTTGGGCAACTGCCTGCGTCAGATTGGGGGGATAAACCCCTCGCTTTCAAGCGCCCATGATATATATATATATATAATATATATATATATACATATATTATTTAAGATATTATTATATATCTGTATATAGTCTATCATCTGATATAGTCTGTAGTAATTATTCTATATGCATTATTTCTTGTAATATCTCCACTCGCTAATGTTGAAGACCCAAGAAAAAGACAGCCTGGTGTAATGGTTTGGATCTCTTCATGACTGGGGGTCCCGGTCCCGAACTACACATGTCCAAACAGTGGAGGGTGGCTGCATGTGGCTGCTCAACATGGGGATCACCATTTCGGAACATCTGGACATGTACCATCTCTAATCATCTCTATGATTCCGAACCGTTTCTAGACTCTGAAAACAGGCTAGCCCCAATTCAAAGTGGTTAATTGGCATTAATTGGCCACATATTAAAACTGGTTGGTGGTTTCAACCCCTCCGAAAAATATCAGTCAGTTGGGATTATTAGTCCCAATATATGGAAAAACAAAAAATGTTCCAAACCACTAACCAGGCATTAATTGGCCACATATTGAAATCATTTAAACTTGCAATTCTCGAAGGGTAGACACTACTTTCAAACACATCGCCACATCTTTTCTTGATTCCCCTTCCGTTCAACCAGCACCGGGGTCCCTGGGGTCCCTGCTCCATTTTATCCACACCTTGAGCACCGCAAGCGTGTCTCCTTGCACATTCAGGGCATGAGAAGATCCATTGAACCAAGCGCTCCACAAATTTCCTCGCGAGGTCTGAACCAGGTACTGCGACCCACAGGTCAAGCACCATCAAGTGGGCGGGGCCCCGTTGGGTTCGTCTAAAAATGCAGTATACCATGGTATACCTTCAAAAATGCCATGTTCATGCGGAAAATTATTCATCAACCATCAAAAAATGGGGGTACCCTATTTTCAGACAGACCCACATGGGCCTACTTTTGATTGCAGGTCTTTCGAAGTATTTTACTCAAACATCATTTTTTTGATGGGGTCAAGGCTTTGTGCTGACTATGTTGAGAGGCAGAGGTGGCTGAGAGCTTCAAGTTTGGGACCGTGAAGGGAAGACTTGGTCAGGGTTGCTCCCCGGCCACGCCAGATACGTGGTTTCAACCCCTCTGAAAAATATGAACGTCAGTTGGGATGATTATTCCCAATATAGATGGAAAAATAAAAATGTTCCAAACCACAAACCAGTAATGTTCTTCGCTTCTGGCTGTAATTTACCTGTACTGAGCACTGTCCTGATTTGGAGCAACCATGATGGTGATGTTTCTTGGAACTTGAATATCAAAACAGTCCTTGAGTCACCCAAATTACGAACACTGCACGTGACGTAGACCAACGTCTTTCCATCAGTTTCTCAAACATGTTGACACTAAATGCATGTAGATGCAGTCATTTCTCAACCAATCAATCAAGCAAACGATCCATCAATGAATCAATCTGCCGGCACGTCCATTCAATATTCATCTGTATCACCCAAATCCAGCTGGCTCAAACTGCGAATCTACCTGATCCATCTCCATCAAGGGGCTTACTTATTTCACCATTGTGGTTGAGCTATCGCTCTGCCAGGATGTCACTGGAGGACGATGATTCCATTCCAAAAAAGCCGTTTCGACCTAGCTTTTCTCACTTCAGCTACACCTTGTCACCTTGTCTGGTTGGTGGGAAACCTACCCCTCTGAAAACATCAAAATCAGCAGCCAAGTCAATTCATCTTGCAGAAACGAGACAATGAACAATAATTTGAAGCTTAAAAAACCACCAACCGGGTCATTTTGGGAAGATTGCAAAGGATACATAGATGTATAAGCTGGTGCCTTCAAGCCATTTCACAATCTCAATTCGGATCATAATCCCATCAGTCAAACATATTGGAGACCCCGGACCATCAGCCTACCCTCTGGTAATTTAACGTAGCTATTGAAAATGGCCATTTATAGTGGATTTTCCCATTGAAAATGGTGATTTTCCATAGTTATGTTAGTTTACCAGAGGGTATACCCAATTTGTGATCACCGGTCGCGTTGAACGCGGCGTTTCCGGCGTTTCCTCGAAGCGAATGTCTGCTGGGATCAGAACCCATCATCAGCGTCTCCTGGAAATGTGTTTCCGATGAAATCGAGAATTTTGCTGGTAACTTATCATAGCTATTGAAAATAGCCATTTATAGTTGATTTACCTATTAAAGATTGTGATTTTCCATAGCTAGGATAGTTTACCAGAGGGTATCTGGCTGGTGGTTTCAACCCCTCTGAAAAATATGAACGTCAGTTGGGATGATTATTCCCAATATAGATGGAAAAATAAAAAATGTTCCAAACCACCAACATGGTTATGTCTGCTTGTCAACTTCAATGTATTCCACACAACATCATCATGTCCGATCATTTGCCAAATGAGGGATGGACATTGGAATTACATTAATTTACCTTCAAACTGCTGCCTGTCTCTCTGCTTGAAGTATCAGCTGAAAGATGTGTTTAGTCTTGTTACTTGTTTATTAACTTAAGAGGTCCATAAATCATAAGACACATTCCCAGCTGATTCCCCCAATGGTGGATTCACTATGAGGAAAATAAAAAAACATATTAACATAGTTGATCAACATATCCAAAGATGATTTTCAGCATCAAACAGATTTTACTTTAGACTTTAGACATCCCAACAATATTTGAATTATCCTTAGACACTAAAGATTCCCATTTTCAGCACATGAATGTTTTAGATCTGCTGCTCACATCCCAATGTCAACATGACGACAAATCTACTAAGATTTAGGAGGCTTGAACAGAGAAACAACAGGGAAAGAAAAACAAGGGATCAGTTTGAAATTTCGGGTACCCAAAGGACCAAAAAATGTTGATTTGCATGGAAAATCATCCAATTTGGAGTTAATTATATATAAGTGTGAGCCAAAACCACTTAGCTGGTTGGGTGGCTGAGCCCCCTGAAAGAGTTGCAGCTTACAGTAATTGGGATCATCATCTCATACGTCTTCATGGAGATCGTTCTCCAGTATCTTCCCAGTTCATAGTTCACTATTTATTTATTCTGGTTGGTGCTTTCAACCCCAAACCACCAACCAGATATTGTAATATCTGATATAATTTGTTTTTCCCCAACCACCATTGACCACCCAATTGCTTGGGATTTGCGGCTCAAACTGATGAATTTTCCGCAGAATTCCCCATTTTTGGTGGTCAAACCGATGGGAAACGAACAGAAACTTCAAGTGAAAGAGGGTGCAGCGGGGTAGTCATGATGCCGCGATCGGAAATTCGACAAACATTCCCAAATTTGGTTGACTTTAGGGGATTACATCGAGGTAAATAATACATGCAGCTTATATAGATATTGATAGATATTGGCTAATCAGTTTGGTGCATTTTGTTGGGAGTACCCTCTGGTCATTTAACGCAACGAACTAGAATCACATTTTTTTTACTGGGTCAATCATCATGTTTATCACCTTTATTTCTGGGCCATGGCTTCCATAGCTATGTTAAACAATTGGAGGGTATCTAAGAAAAAGGGTTGTTGAATTGCCAGCCAGGGTCTCAATCACCATACTAATAAATCTGCCACATCTTTAAGCCATGCCGGGGCAAGAATCGGACCTAATTCACCACAACGATTTGGCTACAAACTTGCATATATCTGGGTAAATTATAATATTTCACTAACCTGAATAGTTCGGCCATTTGGGGATGATTTCCCTTATTAACCATGATTCCAGGGTTCGGTCGCGACGTGAGGTCGTTATAATTTACCCAGATATATCCTTTGTATCCAAGCGTTTGCGAGGCATAGTTCTAGCCTTCAGCCAGATGCCCATAACCATGGAATCCATGCAATTTCTACTACTTCACAGGCGTGAAATGAGCGAATGGGACATGACCCCCCATAAAGCCAGCATCTGTACATGGTTAGGGCCAATGGGGTCGGACAAAAGTTACAATTCACAACACATTACCCAAATAGATTCCATGTAACATTTTGTTGGGATTATGCATGTATATAACTGTGTATATATATATATACAGTATGCAATGAATATGTAATAAAATCAACAATCCCATTATTTCAATATGTTCTATATCCAAAATTCTAGAAATCCCATCCCAACAACAGCCCTATAGCCAGATCAACGGCCCTTCCGTCCAACTTACGCCTTACAACGCTGCGCCTCTAATCGTTTCTGCAAGACTTTCATGGCATCCGCCACGCCATCCCTGTTGGAGTAGACAAACCTCGATCCCAGGTCGCCCGTAGAGGTAAGGAACGTGATGGGAAAACACACATGTTAGATATGTTACCGTACTGGTTGGTGGGAAACCCACCCCTCTGAAAAATATGAATTCGTCAGTTGGGATGATGACATTCCCAATCTATGGAAAAATATGTAATCCAAATGTTTCAAACAACCAGGTTAGCATAGATTATAGCAAAATGATGGAATAGTTAAGTTCTTACCCTTCATGATCTTTTCCATGATCTATATGTGATGATATGTTGATAGATATTCTATCCACTGTTTCCTTAAAATGCGGAAAGTGATGGAAATGATGGGAAAGATCGAAGCAAACTAAGATGTCCATCGGTTGACATGGAGCCTCTAGTGAAGAGCCATTTGATGGTCCAACAAACCAGCACGTCATGGTTCTTGCCAATTTTTGTGTCAGCTTTCTTCAAGAAACACCCGCCTGGGCTTTCGGATGGGTTTTAATTATAATTAGCAACAATCCTATTGTGACTAGTCGAATCCATTGTGTTGCTTGCCCATGTCAATGTATCCAGTGTTGTTTGGATGAATCCATACTCCTAGTTCCCCAACACTGTATAACTCGACGACATGGAGCAACAGGGACTCTGTGACTTCTGAGCATTGATCAATTTCACGAAGGGAACCCAACCAAGAATCAAACATCCCAAATTGGTATTATATCATATTCCCCTACAACTGGAATGCAGCAAAATGACCCAAAAAATGTTTGGTTACTGACGGTTACAGGGACGCCATAAATGGCATTGCGTTCACCTTACCTTGATCCGCACTCAGCATGGGGATTTTACAGATTTTCGGGACTACAACATCTGAAACCTCGAAAAGACTAACCAGCATGTAGCAATGAAAATCATCACCCTTCCATACCATCTACAGTATACAACATTTGCTTACATCTGGGTCAGTTTAGGGGTGAACGTCGAACGTGAATCTTTGAATCTTAATCATTCACAAAGCATAATTATGTGACATGGTAAAAAAATGGTGTGTGGATCATGGTCGTCACACCATCATCAATGGAACTCCACAATTAATTTGCATATACCTCTGGTTATTTATAACATAACCATGGAAAATCACCATTTTACATATGGGTTTGTCTGAAAATAGGGTTAATATTCCCATAGTTTAATAGCCATTTACAAACGGGATTTTATGATCAGCAAAACCATTGGGTTTAAAAGTGACTAGGGCTACCCTAGACATTTTCAGACAAAGCCATATGTTTCATATGGGCAAAATCATGGGAAATCCACCATTTTTAAATCCGCGAAATCAACGGGCCATCGGCTTCCGTGGCTTCCATGGTCTTTCCGAGTCCCAGCATCGCAGTGAATCCCCGTTGCGGCCCCCAACGTTAAGAGAGTTGGTCAAATCCGAATCTGGAATAGTGGTTTAATAGATGTAAAACCGATTTTCTACCTTTTTTGGGTAGTACTATAATATCTAAAATGATTAGATAGCTATAAATATTATAAATCATGCTACATCTCAACAGTTGAAGCAATGTAGTCTTTTCGTATCGCCAAAAAAATCCTCTTTCAAATGTGATGAAGTACCGCTAAAATCATCAGAAAATCATCTATAACAACATACACAATCCATCAAAATCCATCAAAATCCATCAAAGTTCACTAAAACAACTGGTTGGTGGTATGCCTACCCCTCTGAAAAAATATGAGTTCGTCAGTTGGGATCATTATTCCCAAGATATGGAAAAATAACATTCATGTTCCAAACCACCAACCAGAAGTTCACTAAAACAACCTCTCAAAGGCACCCCATGTTCCTTTCTTTGCCATCCAACTAGTTTCCGCCGCTTGAGACATCCGACGCATGGATCTCTGGATCGCCATCTCCGTGGTCAAGCGCGTTGTAGATGCGGAAGAGATCCGAAGCGATGGGAGAGAAACAAAATCCTAAGATCTGCGGAGAATCTTTGAGACATGATGCAGATAATACAAATTTGGGATATGATTATGGTGAATATAAAGGTGAATGATTAATGGTTTTTATGGATAGTCATATGTATATATATATAATTATATATATATATGCAATTCTAATATGGAATATAACGGTGAACTGATTAATCTATATACTGTACATTAATTGTGATAGAATGGTGAGTTTTGAGGATTGAACCACCAAACATGGGGATATGATGGGAATAAACAATCGAGATATGATGGGATAGAATGGTGAATGGTTAATTATTATTGATAATGAGTAGTAAGGATTAATAGCAATTAATTTTTTAATGATGATTAATAATGGTAATATCATGAAACATATTGTATATTGGCGGTTGTTTGATACTGTAACTTGAAGCACCAAAAACAGGGATATGACGGGAATATATAGCTAACCAAACGTGATGGGAATATGTGATGACACGAACTAACAATATGTCAATGTTGGTTGACGGGAATAAAACTAGCATTGGCGAATGTTTTGACCACCAAAGCCATGGGTTTCAGCGATTTAACCATCAAGTATGGTGTTATAATAACTTTATAACATGTTATTAACTAGCCATAAGACATGGAGCCTAAAAATCCTAACATCTGCAAAGTTGTTTTGTTTTTTTTCGGGGCAGCTTGATTTTTTAAGCACCAAAGCTTGGGGGATTGCACGTCACTGATTTAACAGGTGCAGGGTTCCGGAGATTTAGAGGGGATTCCAGCTGGAAATCTTCTTCACCAGCCAGACGCATGAGATGTAAAGCAGGACGCCAACGAAACAACTGTGGAATATTCGGATTGAGCTAACAATAGTGTGATTACACTCAGCTTAGAACAAAAATCGGGCTAAATAGGTCTAAATAGAAGAACATAAACATATGACCGACCAAAATGAGGAGTTCGCGGAGAAGAACAGGAACATTGGGAACACTGACCCTAATAAATTTGGCGATGACAGGATGCAGTCGACGTGACTTGATTTTATTTCTTGGCTAACCGTTAGCGGCTAACCATGGTTCACAAGGATCCAAATTCATTACTGGTTGGTGGTTTCAACCCTGAAAAATATGAGTTCGCCAGTTGGGATGATGACATTCCCAATCTATGGAAAAATCATCCAGTCATGTTCCAAAGCACCAACCAGCAGTCTCACTACCTCGATTCTGTCATCACTAAACGAAGCCAAGGCAGGACTCTGCCGTCAAGCTTCCATCGCCAAAGGAGTGATAGCATTGAATCAACACAAAGGAGAAGTTCGATAGGTGATCCTGGACATGGAAAGATAAAAAGATACCTGGAATGTCATCAAACCCATCGAACCATACGTGTAAATCGCTACCATTCACCAGACGCCATTGACTTCCTCAACTGATTAGAAAGTCCTTTTTTTTTACTGGATATACTGCATGGATGTTAAGCCACTTATGTTCCAGCCGCCCCATCTGAGTAGTGCAATCTCCCACTCCCAGCTCCTTCTCTTGTGGCAATCGATTGGCTGTGAACGTCCGGAAAGCTTCCTGTGGCCTCGCCCAGAGCTGGAAAAGGACATCATGCTGATGGTACCCGCAGAATCATCATGAAAAAACAACAAGCCTGTTGGGTGATATCAAGGTAATTATGTGGTTTAAACAAAAGCATGGAATAAATATGAATAAATTGGTACTTTGTTAGCATGATACTCATCTGTGATCATGATAAAGCCACTTGGTCTCCCTTGTCCATTGTTTGATCACGAATCAAGATGATGATTTCACACATCACGAAGCACGGCTGTGACTTCCCTGCCCGCAAGAAATAGATAGAGGAGGTGCAGATACAATCATTGATATCTATGGTATATAGATAGGGGCGGGCTTTAAAAAGTGATTTACAATCATTTTTTTAAATATCTGTGGTATACAGAGTTAATCAACTTATGATTTCACTTTTTCAAAACCTCCCTAAAGAATCCTAAAGATATATCATGATATATCAACAAACACGTGCAACGAATGACATGAACATGACGGTGGAGACCCCCACAGACCATTTCGGTCCCCCAAGCGTTGACCATTGACCCAATTTGACACAGAAGCAAAAATAATCTCACCCAGATTGGAAGGCATTTCACCGGTACCCATCAATTGAAGAGGAAAATCTCGAGATTCTTGAAGTATTTGAAGTCTTGCACGCTTGATGAATTGTATTCCCCATTCAAAATAGTCCCTGATCCAGCCAGGAGTCCTCCCCATTTACCAAGTCCTAAAACAATTCCCCAAGGGACCCCAATCTGAAGGCCACTTGAACTTCGCTTGAGGTTGGAAAGCGCAAAAGGACCTGGCTGAAAACCAGCAGAAGAACTCACAAAACAACGCGAATCACATATGAAGTGTGAATCCTCTATGATTGATAATAATCATATAATATGTGAGTGGATAGGATTGGCAAAGTGAATGGCTGAAAGAATACTTACAGAGAATTGATGAGTTATTTTCTACCTAAATCTTGGAAATGCATGCGTCATTCTGGATACCCTGCAAAGAGTACGTTTTGCATATATTCCTCCAGGTTATGATCAAACATCAACCCCTTAAATTACAAAAACATGGTTTATCCTGAAGCGTGTGCGAAACTTTACTTCAAGCAAAGTCGAAATGAGTGCAATGATACAAAACCACTTTCTGTTAAAAAGGCTGAAGTGAAGCAAACCCATCTCAACATAAACACTGTTGTGAAGTAGTCGAACTTGTTGCACCAAGAACTGCTTCATGATGAAACATGATACTGTACAGTATTTCTACAATGATCACATACAGTATATGAACAAAAACATCACGTGGTGTCATTCAAAGTGAGAAAAACACATGCTTTCTTTGATGCTACCTACCTACCTACACACACACACAAAAGGCCTATACAACATAGAATGACACCAGCATGATCCAGATAAAAATTCAACCTGATCTCTTTCGCCCCATGTTCAGCATGATGCAGAGTATCAACTATAGTAGGCCAAATTTACTAACCACACCCACAAAGATAATTTGAAAACAACATGTTCAGTCTTATTCAAAATATACAAGTTGAATATTCTCAGGAATGGGCTGCCACGAACTGATTGAACTGCTTGAACTGGTTGAACCATGTCTTTCAATGAACAACTACTGAAACCGAAACCAGCGTTCAGTTTTGCTAGTCTTGTTTTGCAACTTCAAGGTTCTTGAGTTGCAGAGAAGGCATCATCAGAGTTTGATATATCATCTGGTAATTTGATATAGCTATGGAACATGGCCCGTTTAGTTCGATGATTTACCTATGGTGATTTTCCATAGCAAACTGTTAAATTACCAGAGCGTAAACCCATTAATCATCACTAATCCTCATCACTAATCCCATTGATTACAACATTAACATACCATTAAGAAAAACCCTTAGATTTCCTTTTTGAAGGTAAATCCTATGAAATTACGCCATTGAAGGATTATTTCCCAGCTAGAAACATCAATGGCTAGGCCGGGATTTCCCTACCATGGCCTCTCCACCCCGCTGCAGCCGTCCACGCAGCAGGAAATTCTGCATCCGCGCTGAATCCTCCGGTGGCAGCAATTTGGCGGAGACCCAACGATGCGCATCCACATAGACCTGGGAGACCCCCTAACTTAGGGCGTTTTGGGTTTTTTTGGGTGAAAAAATGGGTAGAACTATGGGTTGAGAATGGGCAGATGAATGGGTAAATTATAACATATGGGTTGATATGGGATAACTATGGGATTTAAACCTCCATAACTATAGTGCAGGTTTTTGGGCAGATGAAACTGCTTGTGAGACACTAGGAGGGCAGGTGGAGTAGGCTTCGGGTTGATGGCACCACAACTCTGTTGGTGGTTCACGATCGTCATGGTGCTAGCTCATCAGCAAGGTTTGACACATCCCACAATAGTAGGACTGCTGAAGCATCTCAAACAAGGACTCTATTCCTTCAGACCACTAATGATGACAACATGAGTCACGAACTATTGCCATGCAGAAACAGACCTGTGCCAGAATGATACATGCTACCCTGCGTTGCTGTCCATTCAAAAGATGCTGACACATGGACAATCACTTAAATGTACAGACTCTGTTCATGGCCAACCGGCCAACCTTAGAGATACCTTGCAACAAAAAGAAATTGGTTGGTACAAAGTCCCAATTCTGGTCCCAAAACTATCCAAAAAGTATTGATTTAAACTTTAAACCACAAAATCCAATGGTTTCTCGCGTGTTCACAACCTTTTCCAGTTGAGTCCAGACCCGAGCCGCGAGATCCTCGCCATCGCGAAGAATGGAAACGTGTCCCCCTTGGCATTCCCAAACGCCCTCCACGGGAAGCGTCAAACGGAGAAGCGCCACCTCGAACCTGGCAGCGGGACAGGGTGAAACCAGGAACAGGACCCCCCCAGGGTAAAAATGGCCGACATGTCAGTGCTGTCTACCTACCTATAAAATCCTATAAATATTATAATCTTAATCGCTCTCCTATAGTTTCAGTATATAGTGAATCATAGAGTGATAGTATGTGCTATGGTGCTGGTCATGTACGTATGCTGAACGAAAGATTCGCTTCCATTTCGATATGGCCATGGTTACCGCTGGCACCGCTTGCCAGTAGCATCTCCAAGACAAGTCACGGTGGGCGCATCGTGCGGTTTTGCAGCAGCTTCTCCAGTTCATTCTGACCTGCAGCGCCAGTCTGTAATACTTGAAAAGAATGCAAGATTGAAGCAAATCTCCAGCGCAAGATTCCATTTCTCCGAAAGTCCCAATAACTCATGCATTACCTCTGGGTCGATGGTGAATTATCATGCACTATTACGTACTACTTTGCCAGCTAACATTAGCCGTTTGACTCTCGGGTTTTCGAATTTGGTCATTTCGCAGCAGGAACATGGTGTCAAATGAGACAAGTGTCATCGTGCCATGAATCGAGGACAATCTTTTCAGTTGGATAAACAATGGCCATACAGCCCCTCACAAAACTGGTTGGCGGTATACCTACCCCTCTGAAAAATATGAGTTCGTCAGTTGGGATTATTATTCCCAACATATGGAAAGTCATAATCCAGCCATGTTCCAAACCACCAACCACAAAATATGAGGGGAAGTCGACACTGAAATCTTGATGTGACACCAAAAAAAAGTCATGATGACTTTGTCACAGATGCTCTACATGAACAAATAGATTATCAATCTTAGAAGGCTTGAAAGCGACCCACATAGCAACAGATAGCATACCGAAGGGTCCAGACTAAGAATGAAACCAATCTGTTTCTTTACCCAGGCATGGATGAAAACATCATGTTGACAAACCGGCGATCAGAACTTATATCTCAACACTGTGGCCAGAACAATTATATTTAGGCGGAATGGAGGTCAGGTTCTTACAAGGACCATGAAAATTGCCACTTGGGATTCCGTGGACGCCAGTGTGGGTACTTTCTCGTGATTGTGCAGATTCCAAGTCACGATCGGCCAGGTGGCGATACTTCTGGTATAAAGGCAAGAAATGGAAAAATCAAATGAGAAGTGCTTCATTTGGCTTGTGATACACAGGGAATCTGTCAATCAAATTTTCAACTTAATGGTCGCTGCCATTTAGTAGTTCCAAACGAACTGCGAACCACTCTCTAGGGCCTCCCTCAGTTGCCACAGTTTTTATCCTTTCATCCGGAAATAATTGGGGTTTTGGAGGAGGAATCAAATGGTTCATGTGGATCTGTTCAAGACTTTGGTACTCCAAGATACCACTGTATACTGTATATTATATATATATATCCCTTTGTTTGTCATCGCCCCAGTTACTTGCCATAAATTGGGGGATACCATATCCCATATCCCATTTTTCTGGACGAAGCCATGTTTGAGCTAGTAGTGCTTTATGCGATCCAAAAGGCCTTTGCCTTCATGATCTTCAACACCCGCTCTATTGGGACACGTATTGGGACACGCACTGCTCATCTGACTGCATCATCCCAATGCTGCAGCACTTGTCGGATAGAACGGCTTTTGCTCACCACAACATGGTACGCACTTAGTAATGTATGGTGCTTTCCAAACATCATCTGTCAAAGTCACCTACGCTTCTCATGGTCGGATCCTTGGCATTACTTTTGCGAAGAATGCTCCACGCCAATCCGTTGAGAGTTCGCATGACGGGTAGCTGGTGCTGTTTCGCATACAATTTCATGGCCTGAAACGTTTCTTCAAGAGAGTAGTTGGCAGAATGCCCTGCTTGAATAGTTTTGTTTTTTTCCAAGATTTGCAGTACAGCTTTGATGGATCTTGCTGGATTCTTGATTTGCCATCTTCCCCCTGTCAAATCAGACAGAAAAGCCACTCGCAAGTTCCTGTCAACATCCACATGATTATCACCTGGACCTGGAAGCCAGCCAAATTTCCTCAAAGAGCCCTTGTTCTCCGCTGAATTGAGGAATAAAAACATTGCCTCTGGCACGTCTGTGTTGAATTGGTCCAAATATCCAAGGCGTGTCAAAGCCCTGATTGCCAGGTCTGGAGAATCCTCTAGGATGAAAGGGCCACCGCCCCTAAACACAGCACGGGCTTTTGCGTAACCAAATGTCTTCTCTTCATTCTTCTTCAGACTACCTCGTTTTGCAGTGATGGGCAGAAAATATGCGAGCTTTCTCAAGTACTCTTTGCAATTACGTTCAACTGCGAATCGAGATCCTGCAAGGACGCCATGCACAGCCTTCACTGCAGGCTGGAATGGAAACACAGTCAGGGATCCCAACTGGTTTGTGTACCAAAACTTAACACATTTCGAAACTAAATCCCCGTGGTTTGCCTCTCCGTAGCCCAAATTTTGAATAAGGCCTTGCCACCTCCTCATGAATCGGGGCAAACATGTCATGCGAATCTGGTTCGCCGTTTTCATCCACAAGCTCGACTGAACCACTACCATCTCGGTCGAGGATTGCCCGGACCTGGCTTCGACCTCGGCCTCTCGTGGGCATTTCCAGAACTTTGATGCCTTGCCTTTCATAATTTTGTATCGTGCCAAACATGCATGCAGGGATGAGCACCACAACATTGGTGCCCCTCGATTGGAGGTCAAGAATCGCGTCAGCAAAATCGATGTCCTGTACCAGGAGAGCTATACAAACAAACGGCAACTTGGACAACTTCTGCATCGCTTTGGTAATAGCTTTATCATTTGGCTCTGCCAAGATATTCTTTGAGCTTCGGTGAATGGCTCGAAATGAAATTCCAGCCTCTTGCATGAACGTGCTCCATTTCTTGTTCCGACACCTCTCAGGTGGAGCAAACAGAGTTGTATCAACATTATGTCCCTGATCTTTCAGCAATCCAATGGCCTGCTTAATGGCATCAACGCTGTGACAATCACCGTCTACAAGCAATTCCGTCCTGCTAGAAGAAGCCAACCAAAGTTGAGGCTTCCGACTCCGCTGACCTCTCGAACAGCGACCCAAGAAGCCAACTGAGGAACCCAGGACCAACGAATGGCAGCACTGCCGTTGACTTCTGGGTTTCGGTGCAGTGCCACAATGCGCACGGCTGATGCGTTGCCAAGGAGACAAGGATGAGGCGATGGGTTCAGCATGGGGGTGTCCACACTGTACGCCAGTGCTGCATATGGCCATGATGGCTGCAGATGCTGCAGGATGTTGGGGCTTTAAGAATGTTGTTGGGAACATTAATGATTAATATCACGTGCTGGCTGGCACCGAACGTATCTGAATGACATGTCAGGATGGCAAAGGGGGTTCGTCTGCAGAAAAATCATGGTAATCTTCTTGGCAGGTGGCCATTCTTCAGTTCCCTTGACACAAACATGCAGTCACCGGCCCACCGGATCTCTCAAGTGCAAATCAAGACACGCAGCTTGTGTTACACAAATGCAGTAAATTCTCTGACATGGTTGATTCCATAGTACGGTAAGCAGCAACCCCCCAAAAAAAAAGGAAACGATCATATAAAAATCAACTAAACATCACCAAACTATACTAAAATACCGGTAAATTACTTGCTATCCACTGTTTACATGTCTGTACTCACCACACTCCCCCATACCCTCCCCACCATAGACATCCATCACGGAGAAAGGAGTCTTCGCTGTATCGATCTCCTTGATGGTCCTCAGCAACAATGATAGCAACGGTCATCAAGCAACGGTCATCAAGCCGCAGCGACTGTTGGTTTGATCCACTGGGATGAGTCCCACTTTTATCCGCATGTTTCTTTCTTCAGGTGCCATCATCTAATGATTTACCTCTTGCCGTTTGTACACATTTGTACAGTATGTGGAACAAATCCGTTGGTTCCTGAGGTCCTCAGTTCTTCAATTCGGACATATGTTGGATAATATAATCCCTATAATATATCATCAACTAACCGTCATTATATAATCATTTAAGGAGCTAAGTGTTACATCTTGACTTTTCTTCATGTTGAAATAACAAGCAGACAGGAACACAAAAAAATATCCTTGAACATGGGTGTGAAAAAAAAACTAGCGCAAACCCAGCGGGTTTGCTAACGCTGCCTTGCAGACTTGGTGAATTTAGTTGCGTGCCGCCTCATAACGAAGAGGAAAAACAACTAGGTCCACACTAATTATCAACAACTAGTACGAAAAAAAATGTCAACTATTTTTGGCAAATGGTATATGTATATATACATATAATATATATTATATCCCCTTGTTCGTTGCAAAATATGCTTACCCTCTGGTAAACTAACATAGACATGGAAAATCACCATTCTAATAGGTCCATCGTCGAACAAAATAGGCCACTTTCCAGCGCAAACGGTTGGTTTACTGGAAGGTAAATCCGGATGAACAAACTCATTAAATCACCATTAAGTCCCCCAAAAAAACCATGGAAATCACCATCTTTGCCGATGAAATCCCATAAATTCACCATTTTTCATCTCCATCATAGTGATCATTCCCATCATTCCCATCATTTCCATTATCCTCATCACTATGGAGATGAAAAAATCCCATCATTCCCCCATAAATTCATATAAATTCACAATTTTTCCACTCCATCAATTAAAATCCCATAGTCATTCCCATAGTCATTAGCCATAAATCCCATCATTCTGGGTAAATTATAATAATTCACTAACCTGAAATAAGGCCATTTGGGGATGATTTCCCTTATTAACCATGATTCCAGTGAGGTCGCAGTGAGGTAATTTACCCAGATCATTCCCATCCCCCAAAAAAAAACGTCAAGGCACCTGGCACCCGGCACCGTCACCCGTGGCCACGCCCTCCGCAGCGCTTCCCCCAGCCCTCGCAGCGTCGACGATGTCGAAGCCCGCGCGAGCGCCGCGTGGAGGGCGCCGCAGCTGAGCCTGCGAAAAAAATGGGGAAATCCACCAGTTTTTACCAGGGAAAATCACGAAAAATAGTGGTTTTACATGTTTTACCATGTTTCACCAGCGAAATATGAGGATTTCATGTATTTGATAATGGGATATCACGGAAAATAATGATTTAACCAGCAAAAGAATGGATTTGGCGAAATTATCGTGGATTAACCATTGGAACAGAACCAAAAATAGTGGTGTAACCAGCAAATATCAGGGATTTATGGAGATGTCATATATGTGATAGTGGGATGTTACATGATTTCAACATATTTCAACCATTTGCACCAGGAAAATAACCAAAAAATAGTAGTTTTACCAGTAAATATATAGGTGGTTTATGGGAATTTCACGTGTTTGAAATGGGATTTCACATGATTTCACAATTCTTGGTTTAAAGAAAATGGTTTAAAATAGTGGTTGAAAAGAAACACAAAAATAACAAAAAATAACCAGCAAAATTGAGGATTTAAGATGGATATTGTGAGGGTAGGGCATACCCTTCAAATGGCAATCTAAATGGTAAAATGATAAATTCGTGGATGTTGGGGTACTCTCTGTTCAAACAAACTCAACGATAGGAGGAATATCTATAAACGGGGGGATAATGGAGGCATGTTCCAGGATATGTCAAGGGACGACATCAGACAAAACAACAAAATTGAATGTGAGTTTCTTTTTTGCAGTCAGTGCAACCATGGGGATCTCACTCCAATGGTGGGGGAGTCATCTATACAAGCGTGAAACCCGTCACACCAAGCAACACGAAGGATCTGATGGCAATGGGATCTTTGGGCTGGACCCTCAACGCCGGATGTCGTTCTTGCAGGAGTGCTACCTGAGCCATTTATATAGGTACAACATGGTACAACAGGGTCCGGTCATTGGATGCTTCAACATTGCTTGAGAACATAGAGGACTGTCTGAAATTCGGGTATATCCCCAATAATGGATATCAAAAGAGAACACGATGATACAGTAATCCATAGGAATGGGGGATAACCCCATTTTCAGACGAATCAAGATATACAAATCAGATGTTGAGGTCCCACCAATGAATAGAAGGCGTTCCGGGCGTTAAAATATGACCCCAGAAAGCTTCTGGTGTGATTCAGCAACACCTGTACCAATGGGTCATAAAAACGCCTGTGTCTAGTGGATGGATCATACCAAAAGTATGCTTTTTGATGCTTCAGATAGCCCCAAAAAATGGCAAAAAAAATTGTATTCTTGCAGCTTCCTGAGTAAACCCACAATTCAAAGAACAATCAGTTGAACAGTGGCAAAGTACTATGCATGTTGGAGCCACTACCTACTGTAAATCTGACCACATCTGGATGCTAGGAAATATTTATGAAACTCTCAGAGTCACGCAGTGTCATATATATATATTATATATGCTATACTTATATATATATCAAATAGTAAGAAACAATGTTTGCCTAACCTAGCGAGATTAGTTTAATATATATATATATACACATGGTAATATGAGTTTTACAATAATAATTTGTAATATCTATATCCAATACAATATTATTGTATATGATTGCATATACACATTCATAGTTATAAGAGTTTTTGTGGATTCTGGATGTAAATGACGATCAAACCCACGTGTTACTGCTTAAAAACCCCACATCATCGAGGTACCACCTCCCTCCGCACCAATCGTCCCAGTCGCCGCCCGTTTCATCGACTCCATGTTCACATCGCGTGGGCCACGGCACAGCCAGGGACCCCTCAGCCGAAGGTTTATATAGTCACCACTAAGAAGGGCGTTTAAGAACCAGAAAAGCTGATTTCACCAGCAAAAATCAGGAATAAAACTCAACAGCAATTGGGATAATTGATAAATTTACACATATACGGTATACGATAGGAAAATGCAGAATTGAACCATCAAAATGAAGGAACATCGGGATTTAACCGCCAAAAATGGGGGATTCGTAGTGGATTTATAACTATTTGACTAGGCTAACAGATAAATGTATGCTGGAGAGATCTATAGTTGGATCGGGTTATAGACCAAAAAACACAACTGGTGCTGGTGGCTTTTCTTTAATAGATGGGATATCCATTGAGTCCATCCAAAAATGGATGGACATCATCAACAAAAACATTTGGGCATGTCATCCAAAAAAAAAACATGGTGGGTGGTGGTTGAGACACCTATGGATTGGAGCTATCTTGTCGCGCCAAGCAGTCCACGCGGCATGGCTTGATGTTGCCCAGGTGTATACCAAATGGCATACCTCAGCGGATGCTTCCTGGGGATCCCAAATCTTGACGTCCAAGGAGAGGGGCAAAAGAAATAGGTCAATAATAGGTTTCAGCAATAAACACTGGTACAGAACTCACCTCTAATGTCATCCATCGAGTATGCTGGGTGCAGTCATGATTTGTCCAAGTTTTTGTTTATGCAAAACATGGATCGAATTCATGTTCAGGCTTCCTCATTTTGAGACAACCCCCTGTATCAGGGAGAAGGCTCACTTGTGCCCAGATTGATATGACCACAGGAACATCATGGGCCATGGGGACCACGAGCCAGTGACAATCCGCCGCCCAGGAAACAATCTAGTCAACTAGGGGAAATCATCCCACACAAGCATACTAACAATACAGATTCCAACATCTTTGAAAAATATGACAGCAAAAAAAAATCAAAGAATTTTCATTGCTGCCTCGTCAAAATCCTAGGTGGCATTTCAATCCGGTTTCACTTGCTCATAGAGGTTTTACTCTCTTCCCATGGTACACAATACCCATTTCACATGAGAGAGCACCAGCGAACTCGCGCATTTGCTCATCGAAAAGGTCCAGATCTTCCCAGTCAAATACGGGGTTCGAAGCTTGGTTTCTGCTCAAATTCAGCTATTTTCAGGCTCAAATTGCTGATTTGGTGAGGGTCCTGATTTTCTATTGCTTCAACAAATGGAGGTTTCCTGAAATAGGGCTACCCCTACATTATCCCCTTTCTTTTCGGATTTTCCCCTAAAAAAACCATCCATTTGGGACGCCCTGGCTCCACCCGTCTCCATCCAGGCGTCTCCATCTCCGAAAACGTCGTGGCCGGCGAGGACGTCACGGCACCGCAGGGCGCCGAGGTGACGCTCGACGTCGCCAGGGCGCGGAGGGAAGAGGCCTGGCGCACCTGGGGCTGCTGCGTTGATTCACGGAAAATGAATATGTCCAATAGATTCCAATAGAATATTTCAGCACCTGGAGTAGAATTCTGTATATTATATATATATAATATCTATAATAATACATGGAATTATGGAATATGAATTTGGCATAGTTCTGGACCAGGTACCAATATTGTGTAGAGGTGATCTAATGTCGATGCAAGGCTCAATGGAATATTTCCAGAAAACATGGTCTTATATGATCCGTTTTGGGGTCCTGAAATGCCCATTGGCCTATAAAAGTACCAGAGATGTGATTTAAGCTGCATGGTACAAAGACATACAAAGACAAAACGATGAACAAACGCAAGGACAAACCAGCACTTGGTTTGATAAACAAAAACCCGCCATAAAGCACGGTTGATCCAATAACACAAAATCGTTGTAAGATGGTATACAGTAAGATTGGTATTCATATCGAATCATTGGGGTATAATATGGTATAATGATCTGTTGCTGATGGTTCACAGAGTCAACGTCACCACCCCAAATGGTGATAGAATGTGATACAGTGATAATTATTTGCCAACAATAATCATCATTTGATTGCTGTTTGGTGTTATTTTATTTTTTACCACCACAAATATTGGTAATTTAACTGCAATTGGGATATGTCATGGGGATGTGATTCAACAGCAGAATCCTGATTGAGCTTGGGCTTGTTAAACGCTTTGTTATTTTTGTTTCGAAACATATGGTTAAATTAAATCATCACATCCCCCGTTCAGAAATTAAACAGGTGGCAGGATCCATTGTAGTGTTTGGTGTGTTTGGCAACAGAATAGAACAGATTGCTGTGCAAACCAGACCCTCAGTTTACATTGATAAATTTAAGATCATCATTTTTACATATTTTTACTCTTCTAGTCCTTTTGCCAAATTTGATGGGTGAAGTAATCGTGAACTCAGGCGCCACATCGGCACGGAGGTCTATGCCATGGCTCCGGAGGGTGCTGGTCAAAAAGCTCACCTGGGCTGGGGCGATCTGAGGCCTCTTATGGCAAGATGAATAAAAGAAATTAATGGAAACTGGAGATTGCATGAAGATTGGGATTTATTTGGGATTACCTAGCCTTGAGGATAAGTCAGGATAAGTAATACTTGCTGACTTGCTGCTTTATTTCAGGAATCGTGTCTGTGGGTTAATTCATCCTCTGGTCAGACCCTACGTTTCCTATTAGATTGACTGCCCGGCAAAAATCGGGATCCAACAAGCACATATCGGATTTACAGGGAGTCCGCTGTGATAAATTAAACAAAAAACATAGGGATCTAACATGATCTAACTGGCAAAGAGATCCGATTTACCAGCAAAGATTAGGATATAACCAGGGATATGAACAAAGCGACTGCTGGTTTGGGCACAAGAAACTTGAGACGACGCACAAACGACATGAAGACTAAACAAAATATCTCAAAGATTTTGAAAGCACCAGCCAGCCATGCTTTACCCAAATGGAGGTTTCCTAGTGGCTTGGGGTACCCCTGGAAATCATCCATCTTATTTTCTATTTTCAGATGTTCCATGAAATAAATCATCCAGCTACTGGGGTACCCCCATTTATGTCCAACTTAAACATCACCCAACTATTGGGAATATAATATAATATCCAGCAGAATCCAACAGATATCTGAAGGTGATGTTCAAAATCCCCAAAACGGGACATTTACCGAAAACCCCTGATGATTCACCCATGTAAAACCATTCATAGCGATTATTAACATACATTAAAACCATTTATGAACTTATCATTCGCCATCATTAGCCATATATTGCCATATATCTCCCCCATTTTCCCATTTCCCGAAAGCCCCCAAAAATATCCCGATTTACCTGGCAGTGTGTCAAAACCTTGTACCCCTGGTGAACATCAAAATAGCTGGTAAATGGATGTTCATCCTCCTAAAAATGGTATTAATAGGTATTGACCCATACCCATTGACCTGAACTTCTGAACGTTCTGAACAGCCATCATCCAAGGGACCCGCAAACTGTCGAGACCACTTAAAGGTGCATCCAGATCCACTCCTGGCATGGCCTGCCTCGGGCCATCGGGCCACACGACGAAGAAAAGGGGCTTTGAATGGCCAAAAATGGCAGGCTTGGACTAACAAAAAAGGGAGTTTCTGCAAGTGAAATATGGGTTTTGTGATGTTTTGTGTTTTTGTTGAATGGGAAAAAAAAACATATTGTCAAAGCCAAAAATGGGATGGTTGATCAAACAAATATGATTCTAATATGATAATCTCAGCAGCATAATATATTGGTCTTAGTATGTCTTAGTCACATTTGACTGCCAACCACGGGATGGTAAAACATGGTAAAACACCAGGGACAATTAAGCTACTACATCGGGGCATCAACCAGAAATGGAATGGTGAATTGGAGATCAAATGTGAACCCCGTATGGGACATATAGGTTTGCACAAACCGCATGAAATGAATAAATGGTGAATTCATATCAGACCAACCATCATCTGTGCTTTTGGGAATCCCTTGTATGACTTGCAAACCAAAGCAGCCAATTGCACATGTTTGGTCAAAGCTGTGTCCTAAGAACACTTCAGCAAATCGTGTTCCTCCCAAAATAAGTCCAACATACTTTGAAGACATCCAATACTCTCTGGAAAATGGTCCCATTTGTCGCATTTACAGATGATATACATACATATATGTTACATATACATACCAACAATGGTTATTTTCCATGGCAAAGTGTTAAATTATGTTAAATTACCATTCGGAACTGCGACACGCAGAATCAAAAGATTGTTCATAGATTGATCATCTGCATCATCTTCGAGAGCCCAATGTACCTACTGCCGCATCCGATCAAGCGTAATTTTGTAAAATGTCACTTTGAGATTGCTTAAACATTGCTTAAACAAACTGCTTCTTATTGCTACGAATTATGTGTAATATATGTGTAATATATATTGTATAATATATGTGTCATATTTGTGTAATATATGTGTAATATATGTGTAATATATAGGCCTATTCATGCCTATTCATGCCTATTCTACTATTCTACCAAAATGTCTGAGGTGAAGCAAGAAAGAACACAGAATCCACAACACACATTCGCAAAGCCTCAGCGCCAAAGATGCTGTAGCAGCTCCAGCATTCGCACCGCATCGACGCCTCCGCTGGCATCTCCGCTGGCATTCCCGCTGTCCGTGGGTGCCGTGAAGGTCTGCAAGGCCCAGTCCTCGACAGGCCACAGCATGGCCAGTAAGGAGATGCCTGTGGAGAACACATTCCAACGATCGAAGCATGGCACGGGGGTTGCAGGTGGATTTCTACGAAAAACGATGAAAAACGGGCATAACATGATATAAATAAATAAATATATATATAAATAAATATGGCAACACCTCCAAAAGTTGGGATGTAACTAACCACAGCAATTATGGCCATGTAAGGACTGAATTATGAAGTGGAACTGCACCCGAAGGACAGCAGGCCTTGTTTTAAATATGGAACCCTAAGGCCAAGATCCTGTTGTAGAATCGACTAACAAAGACAGCATGTTTCTGGTTCCAGCTGAAGTTTAGGGGCGTATTATTGTATTTACGTTCCGGTAATCAAACATGGTTATGGAAAATCTTTCATGTCTAAGTGATCGTTGTTTAAATACAGTTACCATCTGGTTATTTAACATAGCCATGGAAAGATCCACCATGTTTTAGAACGGTAAACCATCTATTTCTGTGGGCCATCTATACCATGGCAAACTGTTAAATAACCAGAGGGTACATGATGTTACATGATCATCGGGGATGTCTCGTTGCCATGCTAAAAAAGGGTCAACTGGGGAAACTTTCCAGTCGTAGCAAGTGGCAACTCCAAAAGACATGTCCTGCCAGAAATCAAAGATGGTTACGATAGTTGCTGTACGGTTGCTCTGTGTTCAATGATTTTAAGTGCTAGACATGTGGATTCTTCTTCCAGTAGCTGCAGTAGCTCTTTAGGTAGAAGCACCTTGATTCTCTTTTGTCTTGCAAAAGTTGGGGATGGACATCCCATGGCCATCTCAAATGACACCCCAAATGACGACCTTTCGACCTCCTTCCCCGGTCACCACAACAAGACACGATAGCGCTACGCGAGAACTTCACAGGAATGGATGCATCCGGTGATTCCTGGTGCGGGAGCCACATGTTTGGAGCCCCCTAGACAGCTAAGTTGGTTTAGAATCAACTTCATATAACTATGATTTTTGATACTTCTGAGTATAATCAACGAGGGTTGCAACCCAACTTACAGTATACCTGGGGTGGCCACATTGTATGGGTCAAGTTATTCGGGCACCCCAAAATAGATGGTTCAATGCCAGAAACATGACCTTTTTGTCTGTGGGTTGGCGGCCTCACATTTCGACCCATACAGGATTAAGGGTTTTGGTCAGCACAACTCTGGAATGCCATCAACATCCATCAACCTTATAAGTTCTCAGCATTGTCTGGTTGGTGGATCGAGTTTATATAAATCATCCGGAGTAATCACCAACCAGGTGTTCAGTGGAAAAACACCATAGACCATATGGACCATACTGTAGCCCTCCAATTGCTTGCAAGCAGGCAGCCAGCATTTCACTTTGCTCTGCTTTTGCTTCTTGTGCCCGCAACTTTGTCGATTCCTAGAGAACCAGAGTCACTCCCACGCTGGCAACCTGGTTGGGTGTGGTTGATGGGTGTAAATCTTGGGAATGAGTTGAAACTCACCTACCAGGTGAATGGATTCCACTTCCAGAGATTCCTATTCATTTCATTCTAAACTGCTATACAACCATCTCACCAAAACTTCGGTCACCCAATGGAAACAAAAACCCCTCACATGTGGCTACAATAGCGCTGAAGCCTGCCTCAAAAGTGATATTTGGTGACCCAAGAAAAATCAAATGGACGGTTGCAGATCCTCAAAATATCCACAGCAATCTTGTGGGCCCAATTGACTTGACTTGTTGCTCATAAGAAATTATTGCTTATGTACTTAAATTATATATCATTATATCCATAGAATCCAACTCTGCCCTGTAGAATCCTCATGTAAAAAAAACACTGGACCCACACTCATCTACAGATATCTACCGTGAAGGCTGTTGAGTTCCCCTGTCCTTCCATCCATCCAATGTGCCAGCGATCCATCCTTAATGTGACGCAGCTACGTCAGGTTTGATCCAATGGAACCCAATGGCTGTTTTCACGGAACATTTGCAGGAAACCATGCCTTTTACCGCCCAAGAAAAAACTGCGTTCCTGTGACTCTTCCCTTCAACCAATGCTGGGCCTAATAACGTTGCATACCTCCTAAAACAAATATGTTCATATCAAATACAGGACTGGGTTGTATGCTCAAAGGCAAAGGATATCTGAGTACCCATGTCTGTTTTCCAAATCTAAATTGCTTTATGGATGCATGGTTTGATTCTCAAATGCCAATTCATAGATTTCACCCACATCTGAGAGGATTCCGATATATATATATATAGTATATATATATATAGTATATATATATATATGTATATATTATGTAGTTATAATATATATATATATTAATACAACATGCCTCCATGTACACCTCAACTTCAAGCCGTTGACCTGACAATACGGTTTACCCAAAGATTCTCCTAATGGGTGCTGTAGATATGCCATGTCTCAAAAAAATAACATGAGCACAGTTGATAACCAATCCATACCAATCCTGAAGATGTGTGAATGAGTACAACTTGCAACCAACAAACATCCTGACCTTGTGGTTTTGTGCATCAAATCCACATCTGATACCTCCAGATCATCCAAGAACAGAACATCACAAAAATCAGAAAATTCCATTTCGATCTACCATCCACAGAAACAACTGAATCGTGTCCCTGTGCCACATGTGCCACGGTCGAAAGAAATTTCTCACATCAGAGACCTTTGCATTTGTTTGTGACTTATTTTTGGGTGTTGAATGACAAATGTGCGTGTTTTTTGTCGAATTTGGTCCCATATCGTTGCAACATGTTTCAACAGTGTGGGGCCGAGCCACGGTCATGGGCCAGCAACTCTGCCTCGTTCTTTGGATACCTTCGGGGGTCATGTTGCAACCCCATATGGCTCCATGTCTATCCATTTGAATCATATATATATCTACGATTTTTGGGTCATTTTGGAGGGTAAATGTTGGCAAATATGCGTTGATCAAATTGGCTGTCCATTGGGGCGAGTCAATCCACTGATGTTTTAGAGGTGCCCCCTGAATTTTGTCGTGAAAATCCATGGCTTTTGTCGTTCGTAATCCCCACCGTTGCTGATTAAACATCCCCATTTAGGGATGGGTCAAAACTCACACCCTTTCATATATATCTGGGTAAATTATAATATTTCACTAACCTGAATTTAGGCCATTTGGGGATGATTTCCCTTATTAACCATGATTTCCAGTGAGGTCGCAGTGAGGTCGTTATAATTTACCCAGATATATGTAGTTTTTCCATGTTTTCCATACATGTTGCATCATTTATCAATCATATGACCATCATGTTTGATGATTAAAACATATTAAAACATGTTGAAACTCCCACCTGGGAAAATTATGATATTCCCAAACCAGATTACTTCAGCCATTTCGGGATGATTTCCCCCAACCATCGTCGCCCTAACCATCATCAGTGAGGTCAAACGGCATCCGTGTCAGCGCCGAGAAGCTCTTCCCACTGCGTGGCCGTGGAGCGCGTCACCGGCATTGCCGCCTTCCAGCTGTACCAGCGCCGCGAACCAAAGACTTTCCGCTTCGACAGGAAGCGAAGGACCTGCACAGTGGACGTGCATGGCAAAGTGGAAGGGACGGTTGGAATTTGTTGTTGTTGATGTTTGAGTGATAATTTGGCATGGTGACTATGTTTAAGGTTCAACTAAACATTGTTTTGGCGATGTTTGGACTGACCTTATGGCAGTTTTTGGTTGAATTGCTAAAATAAACAAGTTGGTTTGCCATGGTTTGCTCTTTCAGAAAACAATTGATGGATGGCCAAAAAGTCACCATTGTACGCCTCATCGAGCCAGTCGGTGCTCCCATGTAACTGCCTGACCAGCTGACAGTGGGATGTTGCAACGATGAAAACTAGGGTTGCAAGGCGCCAAATGCAGTTGTTAATTTACTTATGCATATCTTATAGTTTTGATATAGATATGGATAATCTTTCGGATATATATGCATATATATATATTATATATAGATTATATATTTATTATTTATTATATCTGTTATAGAAAATATTTAATAGAAATTAAATATACTATATACACAGATTATATGGTATAAATACAATTTATTATATATATATGTGTAAATTATTAAACATATTATACATAAGTATATACTATTATCTATAAAATGTATAATATATATTATTACACATATTATACATTATTTTACAAATGATATATATATATATCTATTATTATTATTATTGTTTACATATTATATATTTTATAAAATATATTAAAAAATATATGCTATATATTTATGTTTATAAATGTGTGTTTATATATATTATAAAAACAAATAAACATATAATAAATAATATATGTAGTTGTAGTTGTCCCTCTATCTATCTGTCTATCTGCAAGCTTCAAAGCGCAGCTATTCTGCGTGACTTCCTCGGTTTTGGAACCTAACATCGAAAACGCCGCAATTCTGCGGCACATCCTCAATTTTTTACCTTGGCAAGGTCAAAAACGAGACAAGTCTACAAAACCTGCTTCAAAAACGGAAAGTTGAGTGCAAAGCCGCCGGCCTCGTACCAATGCGTTGTGCACTTTTGCCATGCATCTGTTTAAAGTGCTGCCCCTGCACCTGCCACGCAAACTCACCTTGGAAAACCTGACGGTCTGATGTTCCAAAATGCAACATCTTTCTTATCTTTCTCATCTTATCTTTCTTATCGTTCTTATCTTTCTTATATGTTCTTTCTTTTCTTTCTTTTCTTTCTTTTCTTTTTTTTCTTTTTTTTTCTTTCTTTCCTTTCTTTCCTTTCTTTTCTATCTATCTATCTATCTATCTTTTTATCTTTCTATCTTTCTATCTTTCTATCTTTCTATCTTTCTATCTTTCTATCTTTCTATCTATCCATCTCTCCATCTCTCCATCTCTCCATCTCTCCATCTCTCCATCTATCCATCTATCCATCTATCCATCTATCCATCTATCCATCTTTAACCATCATTAAGCATATAATAAACATCATCATTAACCACATATGAACAGTATATGAACCACATAGAAATCCACATGAGTAGGGCTATCCCTGAATCCCATGGGATGACAATCCAAGGCTGGCAGATGCCCTTCATCAGCTGGGCATCTTCGATTCGGCTCTGTGACCCGTCGGGCATCGGATTTTTTTTCGAGGTCAAAGAAAAAACACATTAGACTTAGTGGTTGATGGTTAGAGGCTTAGAGCAGGGCAAGCTCTATCGCAGCCAGCCTCTGCATGACCACGGACAGTGTCTGCAGAAGCTGCTTGGTGGAAGCCTCACCCGCATTGTGGCAGCCTCGCCTGAGGAGGTCGGCCACATACGCCCTCACAGCGGTGCTGCCCGGAGGGACACTCTGGCGGCAGCGGGTGCACCAGCACCCCCGCTCGGTCTTGCAGAGGGACCGTGGGGTTTTGTCCCGCCCGGCCGGGCGCGAGTAAGGCACCAAGTTGGCGCCGGTCTCCTGGCGACAACATGGTCGTTTCATGTCTGTTATAGCTGGACGCAAGTGGTGAGCGACATAACCGGCATTGTCCGCTCATCTGCCTTAAACTCATAGATTCTGGGCCCGAATAGCTCGATAAAGTGCTGACTCATGTCGGCATGCATCAAAACTTTGTCTTGGATTCTTCCTCACTCAAAAACTATTCCCTCCAATCCAAGGACATCACATCAGTTCCACCCCACACTGCCTTAACTTTTCCGTCAAAGATGCATCCAAGACCCCTGGCCGCGCTCTGGCCAGCGCCCCATCAACCAAGCCGGGGACAGATGCAACAACTCCACGTTCTCCACCTGGAAGGTCTGCTGTGATCCCCGAAATCCAGCTCAGGCATCTAGTTGCGAAGCCACTAGAAAAAACTTTCAGATCCCGCAAATACCCCATAACTCAAGTGCTTGTCCCCTGCTACTCATCCAGACTTGCAATCAAATGGCTACAAAGCGATGACCATGCCAAACACCGTTGGATTGACACTTGACCAACTTAGACAGCCGGTCGTCACCTCCACCTTCTCCAAGTTAACGTTCAAAGATGCACACGAAGTCCCCACGTGATTCGGCGTATGCCGCCCACATTTGCTGCTCATCCCACACCAACTCCTTGCGCAGGTCATCGGAGCGGACTTGCGCCAACTGGGGCGCTGCCCGAGGAACGCCCAGATGCAGCGATAAGTCATAAGGGACCATGAAATTCTTGAAGCCCGCTCCCACATTGGCCCAAAAATTCCAACACTGTCTCCTGCAAGCTGGAGGTGCATCATTGTGGGCATTGAATAGGGATAACATGGGATAAGTAATCACCTCTCAGAGTTCCCCACTGTGGAATCGAATGATTGCAGGCAATTATGACTCATTGCATGAAAGTCCAAAGTAGCATTAGGGGATACTCCGAATGATGACAGGTCTCCTCGGCCGGTTCACGGGGAGCCCTCGGGCCGGAACCGTTCCCGCGAACCGTGCGATGGTGACCGCCGAGGAGACCTCGACCTGGCCAGTCTGGACAGGATATTTAGCTGCTCCTGGGTGACATGCACCCAGGCGCCGCCGCTGGCCTCAAAGCAGGTCGTATGACCCATGGTTAGCTTGGTCTGGTGCTATGTGGCATTCCATATAGACATGGAGAATCATGGGTCATTTTAAGGCAAAACATGGGTTTGATGCTGAAAGAACCAAGGAAATGTCGCAGTGAGCTGCAACTTGGTGTGAAATTTAGTTGGGGGAAGTCCACGTCTTAGCACGAAGAGGCACAGATGTTTCTGTATCAAGGCGATATAGAGTGTGATTTTCTGAACTCCTTTGTGCACTAATGTATGAACCGAGGTTCCGGTGTGCATAATGTACTATATTGATCTATATTGTGTGTATACTATACTTCATCTTGCTTCAGTCTTCAGCATGTTTCTATAGCCATCGCCAGGCGCTGCATCGCCAGATTCAGAAGATTCCAGTTACATTCGTTAAAACATTCATGTGGACCCCCAAGGTGTCAATACTCGAAGCAACCTCAAAGTAGGAGATTTCATGTAGAAGTCTCCCAAACCATGTCATTATATAACATATTCCAACACCCTCGCGGAGGTGTGGTGACCACCACCCTGGGGCACCATGCGGCGGGCCTGACCGCGCTGGGCACAGGTGCCTCAGTAGAGTAATGATAAAGATGAGATAAAAATGTTGGTAATAAACAAGATGCAGCCCACGAACCCGAATGCTCACACGTATGTTAATGGTACAGATGTCAAAACACATGGATATGCAGTCACGCACAACACTTTTCTGCCATAGTTTACTGGAACAGTCTTGTACATATTTCCCCTGTTACCAGTCTGCAGTGTGGAGTGGAAAGTGTAGAGTGTGGAGTGTGGAGTGTAAAGCAAGGAGTGTGGAGTGTAAAGTGTGGTGGGGAGTGTAGAGCGTGTAAAGTGTGGAATGCGGAGTGTAAAGTGTAGAGTGTGGAGATTTGTGTAGAGTGTGGAGTGTGGAGTGTAGCGTCTGGAGTGTGGAGTGTAGAGTGTAGAGTGTGGAGTATGGAGTGAGTAGTGTAAAGTGCAAAGTGTGGAGTGTGGAGTGTAAAGTGAGGAGTGTGGAGTGTGGAGTGAGGAGCGTGGAGTTTGTAAATTGTAGAGTGTGGAAGTAAGCAGAACTTTCCACAAACCTGTGAACCGTGGCCACAAACTCACACATCCCCCAACCACTCATGCCAAGCACCTGGGCCACAGCCCAAAGATGGCCTAACATAGCCCCAAGATGGCCACACAATGACATACTGTAGCCCCAAGATGGCCCAACATAGCTCCGAGATGGCCCACAAGATTGTTCCCCCACAACCACCGCAACCACCGCAACAACAACAACAGCAGCAACAACAACAACAGCAGCAGCAACAACAACAACAAGACGAAGAACAAGCACAAAAATGCGACAAAAAGATGTGTGGCAAGATGGCTATAAGATGCTATAAGCTGCGGTATGACAAGAACATCACACTGTGCTCTGCACCTGTGCGCACGCGCAGGGCGCAGAGCACATGAACAACACCAACGCTCACACTACTATACATAACCCTTATGGCATCGCCGGTGTGCGAAGCTCTGCAATATATAGGTATCCCCATGTCTGTGTACATATCTAACAATGGAATAGCCCCCAAACAATCCAGTGTATTATTGTTTTTGTTTTTGTTGAAACTCATTTAGGTTCGTCTGAAAATAGGGTATCCTCCAAAGGTCAGGGTAGCCTCCAAATGTCATAGTTTATCATCGTTTTCGACATCAAAATAGCCATGTGGGGCGTGGGAGGTACATCTCATTATCAGACACACCCAAATATCATATTGAGTTGGTTTGGTATATCATATCCCAATAAAGTCAGAAAAAAACACAATTTTCTGAACCATTTTCCCAAGTTAAAGCACCATGTTTCCTACTTAAGTCACCAAATTTTGCCTACTTAAGTCAGTATTTTTCCTGGTTACATCACCCATTTTTCCCTTAGAAAAAGGGCAAAATGCCATCCTTTTCCTCGCCTCATGACGCCGGCGAGGAGACCACGGCGGAAGGTGCTGACACACTCGTAGTGGAGAGAGGTGCCAATGCCGAACCAGAAGACCTCTGCAACTTGAGAAGTTCACCCCGATTCTAAACAGAACTTCTCAACAAAAACCCACAATTTGGATGCCCCAATGGTGCCGATGTCCCAATTTAGTCAGGCTGATCCCATTTAGTCAGCTAGTGAAATGATTACACTTCCCATTGAGTTGCTATGATGTATTATAAATAGCCTCTGGCTATTGAACATAGCGAAAATGGTCCATTGATAGAGGATAAACATTAATTTATGTATGATGATTTAGCTATCCAAAATGGTGATTTTCCAGTTCGCTACGTTGAATAACCAAACGGTAAGAATCTACTTGGGTTGATATGGATCATATATAGTTGATGAATATTATGTAGTATATATAGTTGAATATAGTTTATATTGCTATATGGATCATATACCATACAGAAATACGGATACCCCAAATGGATAGTTGGAGAAGTATCAGGTAACTATCAGTTGGAGCAATATAGTTAATATAGTTACCACAACTCACCAACATATCAGGTAGAAATAAGCAAGCAACTATATAGGTAATTATTTTGGATGGAAGAAATCCTGGACCGTTTCGGAACTCATCCAGGCTGGATTGAATTTTCACTGCAAATCCAGGGATCATAATGCCCTGATGCCCTGCAACTGTATTTTCCATTGTAGTAATTAGTGCTTGGGGGGTAAATATACATACATATATATATATATTATATGATAAAATAGTAGTAACTTATAGATTCAACAAAATGCGATATGATATATTATACACGGTAATACTTATGATATTGTAGATCATTGTAGATTGTATGTTCTAATTACTTGTAAACTTGGGAAGTTGAGAGAAATTTGGTGATTTAAAACTACACAGACCCTCCAAGTACCCATAGAAATTGGTAAACGTATGTTAAAAAATGTTAAACAGTACTAAATTATGGGGTAACCTACTGATTTTTAGGGGTACCACAGAGGGTCTAGGAGGTTTAAGATATTTACAGAAATCTATATAATGGAGTAAAATGATGCAACGGTACAATAGATCCCCTCATTATAAAGGCATAAGCACGAGTTCAATGGGTTCGAACCATTGGTCGCATAGCCAACGGATCTTCCAAAGTCAAAATCATGGAATGGGTATACTTTCCAAAAATGGTGTGTTTGTGGGATGCACACAATAGCTGATACAATTAGCCGTTCTTGTGCTCAGAATCATTGTAATCATCTGAGAATTTGTACAGCAACCTAAAACGGATAGCTAGTCACATCCCTAATCGACCTCTCTGGCGCGTTTTTTCAATGTTTTTCCATATTCTCTGGTGGTTTTGCCATGCATTTTGAAGTCCTACAGTTTCTCTTAGCAAAGTCTTCTCAGATTTCTAGCCTAACTCTATTTTTTCTTTATTTTTTAACATTGTTGCGAGTTGATTTCATTCTACACTGCCTCCATGACCTAAGACTAAGCCTACCATCCCCAGCCCTCGGAGGTTTCGGAGCGGCACCAGTGGCCACGCCATCATCTTCCGGCCGCTGTTCGCCAGCCAGAGCCCCAGCACTGCCAGAGCCCGTCGCAGGTGAAGTGCTGCTGGAGCTGGAAGGAGGTGGAGAAGCAGCAAAAAAACCATCCTGAGGTGCTGGATCCGGTCCCTGACACAGCTGGGGACAAATTGCGTAGGTCTTTTATCATATTTTATATATGGCATCTATGGCATCATTCATGGAGACTCTAGACCAACTTATAAGGGTCAAGCAATTTTCTTGTGGGCACTGTGAATTCTTAGTTGCAGCTGTCTATGGGCATGCCTTTTAAAGGCGTGGCTTCTTCAGCTGCAAAACCAATGGTTTGGTAATTGGATCATACACCAGTAGAAAGGGGTCACCCAGTTCTGATCAGTTGTGTTTGTTGGTTTACAATCACATCCAACTAGTTCGATATATATATATATATACATAATATCACCATATATCACCCATAGACCCAGTCGTTAGCCTAGTAATTATCCAACTTACCCATGTAGAAGATGGGCCCTTTGTGCAATATATAGAGGGAGCTGGGTTCCTGAAATTCCCAGATTTTGGACAGACACGGGGGTCTGCCTCAAAATCATCGATGAAAATGTGTCAGTGACCTGCGGTTTTTTTTGCCATTTATGGGAAAACTCAACTGTTACCAAAAACCAAAATCCCATTAAATATCCCAATAATATCCCATGCATTGCCATGTTTATCATTAAAGAAGTACAGCCCAAGTTCTTTAATTCATAGAATTGGATGATGGGAAAATTTACAGGAAAGCCCTATATTTGATGGTAAAAACCATGGTTTCCTGTAGATTTTCCCTTAAACCAATCCATTGATTAATGATAAAACCACATGCATCATGTCAGGTTGTCATCCTTTTCTGGCTGATTGATACAGTAGTTCCTCATGATCTGAAGCTGGTCTGCGATCCTGCAGTGGAAAAAACTCACCATGATGGGACCTTTTTTGAGAATAAAAACTGGCAATCTACCCTCTGGTAAACTAACATAACTATGGAACATCACCATTTTCAATGGGTAAATCCACTATAAATATCTATAAATCACCATTTTTCAATAGCTATGTTAAATTACCAGAGGGGTAAACTATAGATGAAGCAATGATTCCTTATCAGGGCGTTGTCCCAAAGATGAAGCAACTCACCAATCTTTATGTTCCCACTACTATTGTGAGTAATTTTTCACTCACTATTGCGCCACTCAAATGATCAATTATTTTCTTGGAACGTGTCATGATCATTCATGATCACCCACAAACATGCTGGAAAAAATGAGCGGGATAGGTACATATGATGTACGTATTTTACGACGATTCTCCCACTATTCTCCCAGCAAACAGCACCGGCCTGGAAAAGGGTGCCTTTTCCAGGATGGAGTTCTTGATCTCCTTGTCTCGCATGTGCCAAAGAAAAAAACCCTCTGGAAGACTAACCTAGCTATGGAAGATCCACCATGCTATTCAGTTCGGTAAATCATCGAACTCGTTGGGCCGTTTTCACATGTTCAATTGTCCAAATTATCCGATGGTAAACGTTAACTAGCATAACTATGGAACATCATCATGCTATGTATTCATGGGTAGTCATCCACTATTTCGACTGGGCCATGTTCAAGTTCGCAAACTGTGAATGTTTGTTTACCAGAGGGTATTCGATAGGCAACTATGGCAAAATAGCAGTAAAAAAACGCCCTGGTCTACGTATCAATCTTTCCTTTGTAGCCAACATCGATACCTCTTCCTGCCCAAAACTTATGGGCAAAATCTCAGATCAACTTCCCCCACCGTTCACAATCCTGATGAATCAGTTGACAATAACTTGTTGGTGGTGCAATAACCATCTTAAAAAATATGAGTTAGTCAGTTGGGAAAATTATTCTCAATATATTATGGAAAAATAATCCAAATGTTCCAAACCACCAACCAGAGTAATTGGAATACGGATGAATATGGTCTTGCAACCAATTATAGTAATTATAATTTAACTTCTGGTCAAACCAATTGGTTTGCACCATCTACTAAATGCACCATATTGCACCATGGTGCGCATGCTCCTTGCAGGGTAACCTGAAACATGATGCAACTGTACAAGGAGTTGAACAGCGCATGCGTTGCCACAAAACTTACATCAAAATGGTAATCTTGACCATCTCTGGATACCGTACCGGTAGTGGTGTCTGTGAATCCCGATCATTTAAACCGCTGAAGGTTTACCCTCTGGTAAATTAACATTGCTATTGAAAATTGCCATAGAAATAGTTGATTTACCCATTAAAAATGGTGATTTTCCATAGTTATGTTAGTTTACCAGAGGGTAAGCCAGAGTATGGGTACGCACCAAAGAAGTTCTCCACTTCGGGGATTGACATTTTCCAAGGGCATGGATCAATCTGCACGCGAGTGGGCAAACACTTTGCTGCATATCAGCATATCCAACACCCAATACGATCTACCAAATTTGGAAGGTTTTTGAATTACCCTCTGGTTATTTAACATAGCCATGGTATAGATGGCCCATTTATAGATGGTTTACCTATTACAAATGGTGATTTTCCAATAACCAGATGGTATAAACCAAATGGTAATATTGCAAACATATCTACCACATAGCTTGATAGCTCCGATAACTCCCATCTATTCCCACAAATATCGCCAATAGCACACACCACATGGATCACACGATACCCTTCTTTTTTGTCAAACATGGTTTGCTGGAGAATGGCCCATTTACAGAGGATTTTCATTGAAATGCCTGCTTCGTTCGGTGATTTCCCAGTTAACCATGTTTAATGACACCGGAAGGTACTTGGATGTGCATCCCATTTGTCAATGGGATTTTCAGGATCCTAAAATGGAGGTACTGTACCATATAAGGCCATATTTTCTGGGGATATTCTCTTACATAGGCCTTATGTAGGCCTTATATATGGTAGGTAGCTCCAATCAATCGGTTCCTGAAATTCCCATTGAATTTAGTATACGTGATTTTTTTTTCGCCATCAACTGGGGAGATCACATGCTGAATTTGTGAGCGTGTTTTTGGTCATAAACCAGTTACCCTCTGGCAATTTAACATAGCTATTGAAAATGACCATTTATACTGGATTTTCCCATTAAAAATGGTGATTTTCCATAGTTTTTTGTATGTTTACCAGAGGGTACCTGGGATGCAGCCCCGAGTATCCTTTCTGTGGGCGATCTTAGTTGTCAATGGGACGACATCTGCCGGTGACCATCTGCAACCAGGGCTCCGAGAAGTGGGCCAAAGCCAGCCATGCATATGCCATACCTTGGCACTGCACGCATTGACGAAAGGAAACAGGAGTTGCAGGGAATACACTGAGATTAAATGATTAAAATTTGAGAAATTGTTTAATGGAATAATCAATGAGATTAATGGCTAGCAAACATAAATGATGATTAATTTGTTTACCCTCTGGGCAATCACCATGTTTGATATGTAAATCTTGGAACCAAATGGCCGTTTTCCATAGCAAACTCTTAAACCACCAGGTTGAGCTTGAACTGAAGGTTGCTGGTGATGAAACGCGGACTCAACAAGTTTTGGGGCACTGATTGTCTTGGAAAACACTTACCTCACTTGATGTGCTTCTTTCGTCTTTTACCCTCCAGTAAACATACATAGATATTTGCCACGAAATATATCCAGTATCATACCCAGCTTCTCCAATAAAGTTGACAGCCAGCAACAAAACACCCAAAAAATACCAGAAAGAGTCGCCTGGTTTTTGGTTATCATATATGATACCAAGATACCAAAACGCACCAAGATACTCAAGGGCCCCAGCCATCGCACTTTTTCGCGTTGCCGCCCACGGAAGACTCGTACCTGGCAACGGTCGCCAACGGTCATTGGGGTTCTCACCTCTCCGGGATGATCTCCAACACCCGTCCAAAAGATAATGTCATTTACAAACCATGAAACTGTGGTTAATAATGGATAATATGTGGTTAATATATGGTTAATATATGGTTAATGATGGTTAATGATGGTGAATAATCATCTGGTTGGTGGTTGACCTACCCCCTCTGAAAAATGATGGAGTTCGTCAGTTGGGATGATGACATGACCCCAATCTGATGGAAAAAATAATCCAAATGTTCCAAACCACCAACCAGATACACTGTATATGATATGATATGATATGAACCGTATCATCAACATATGCATAATTTATTAATTATGAGATACAAATTGCATATGATTCTGTATGTAAAAGCATCATGTCTGGTACCGTTTCAGCCACTGTGGCCCAAGGTACTATCAACATCTCGCCACACAGGGCCACAAGAAATGCGAAGATGGCCAGAGTGCCGTGCTGACCTGGGAAATCGGCGCCGGAAACCATGGGGGTTTAATCTTTTCCGTTCATAAAAACCATGGCTTAGGAGGGAATTTCCACATACTGACCATAGAAATGGGGTGTTTACCATCAATCCTTTGTGGCTTTCAACGGTATCAATGTTCCAAGTTTGGGATGAATTGGGAACAATAACGAGGCAAAGGGCCAAAGAATGAGGCGATGATTACGATTGTTTTCCAGAATATTGGGATGTTTGCCATATCTTAATCAACTTAAATCTGTTCCAAAGATGACGAATTCTCATGATGTCAGCCGCGGGGCCACCAAGTAAATCTGAAGGTGCTAAAATAGCTACAAGTTACCAGCCATTTTATGGGTAGTTGAAGGAACCAAACACATGTATCCAACCGATTTCTGTGAATATGGATGTGTAAATAGATGCAATTAGTCAGTTTTAAACCCTGAATCTGGCAATTTTTCAACGGCAAAGCATGAGATTCGCACTGCAACCATCCAAAACAATGTCCAACCTAAAGATCATAATTCACACGTGACGATGAGCACAGCATCAGTCACAGAATGGCTTGGAAAACATGCCCACATCACTGGGGCGGTGGCACCAGGCTCTTTAGGCTCTTTCCCCAATGTGTGACTCGTTCTGGTATACCATAGCGGTTCTATAGAAAATCACAGTAGATCATTCAGTGCTTTATGTTCATAATATGGTGTAATTCTACATATTCAGATCATATTCACAATATTTCACAATGTATTATGGATCAAAATGGTTGTATAATGTTGTATACATCCCCCACTTTGGAGGATTTTGACCAGACCAACTGGTTTGTGAATCGAGCCGCGACAGGTCAAGGACAGTCGTAGAGCGTCAGCGACGGCGTCAGCGGGTCTCGCTTCGTCGGCCAGCTGTGTCTGGCGCCAACAAGGACGGGGTGAACTGGAAATAGGACTTGGGCAGTTCCACTAGTGACCAAGCTGTACTTATCTGTACAATAACATATAACAACAGTAATATAACTTGGGCGTATTTGCAATTTCCATGTATTTTTTCTTACATAATCTATATAATGACCATAGTTGTAGGCATTTTAGCCCAACTTCTACTTCTATAGAAGCCACTATCATGGAGTTATAGAATACTTTTCACCCCAGCACCACCAAGTAGGCCCACTTCCACGGATCAATGGCTTTGTCTGAACATAATGATGGTTGATGATGGTTGATGGTTGATGATCATGTTCCCCTAAATTATATATTTGATAGCAACGTGTGGGTGTAAACTTTCATAATTCAAGGAAATCAGGGAATTACCGCGGTTAAATAAGCTTTCGGACTTTAAGATATTGGCAGACCAATTCTTTCGGATTGCAATCCAGTTTGAAAGGGTGGGGGGACTCCCGATTGGCACAGCCATCTCTGGTTCAACAGTGGGGAGCCGCTCCGTTCAGATTGCTTTCTTTCTTCGAGGGTTCAACTCTGAAAAACCGGGTCCGTGGATTCCGAAGGTGTGATGATTCATGCCTTGAAAATGGTGTTATTTCCCATCTGGAATCCATTGAACTAGCTCTGGTTGGTGGTTGACCAACCAACCCCTCTGAAAAATGATGGAGTGAAAGTCAGTTGGGATGATGACATGACCCCAAGATATGGAAACATAATCCAGCCATGTTCCAAACCACCAACCAGAGCTTTTTGGAATGGTCCTGTTTCTGGGAATCCTTGATCAAGATAATCCCGAGTAAGCAAGGGATGTCTATTCTCAAATGATGGTTTTTATAGATCTCAAAAAGCAATAGGATGCAGTGATAGCAATTCCTTCAAGGTTTGCTGATCCGGAATCACTGCCTCTAACCCAGCTGCTTGAGAAACGCGCATCCCAGGAGTCGGAGTTTTTTCTTGGCACCATCATCCCATTTGTTGGAAAGAACATGACACATGCTGAAAAATCACCAATTGGATTACAATTAACTATTAACTATGTTAACTAAATAGGATAATAGTTAATAGTTAATAGTTAATTATCACTATTTGTTGATGTGATCGTCAACACCCGATTACAGTCTATCTCTTCAATTTTTGCTAGTTGAACCAACAAATAATCATGCATGCGCTGGTGATATTGCTGTTCTTGCTGAGCACTTGGGCGTGCAGTTGGCTTAAACTAAGAGTATAACTATGGGATTCAAAAAAAAACAGCCAAACCTATAAGTTGCGATACAACACCAGCAACTATGGTAAAATATACCTACAATTTTAATTATGGTGATATATATATATATATATATTATATATATATATACATATAATGAGCCACGAGAATTCTGGTTCCACTGCCGAGCCAAGGAGGACTGGTAAATTTCCATGGTTCATCTAACCGTTGACCCACATCCCTACGCACCTTGAGGGTTCTCAAGTCCGTCTTGCCGTTCTCGTTGCGGGGCAGCTTGGGCAGCATTTTCACGCAGCTCTGCCTGGGGACGGACGAAAAAAAGGGGGAATTTCAATGCAAAATGATGGAATTCACCATGAAAAATGCTAATTTCATGGGATTTCAATGGGGGATTTACAGTAGTTGGGCCATGATCTATCTGTACCTTCTGGTACATTAGAGGATTTATATAACCAGATATAGCAATAACCAACAGATTGCTGGTGATTTTGCTCAGAAGACTTCGGATTTAATCACAAAACATGTTCCAAACAGCAACAACGATGGAGTATTTACCCTCTGGGGATGTTGTTTTCTCACATGCAAAAGCGTCTGGCTTGAGCCGCCCCTACTTGTGGCTTCAGTTGGGCTTATCAATTGGTATAAGTCTCGTTTTTTTACCTCCATAAGTTGAGATATGGGCCCCTACAACTATATAGGATCTATATCATTCTATATCGATCTATCTATCTATCTATCTATCTATCTATCTACCTACCCGGCTATCTATCTGTCTGTCTGTCTGTCTGTCTGTCTATCTATCTATCTATCTATCTATCTATCTATCTATCTCTGTATATATATATATATCACTTACTATCTCACGGAATTAACGGAAAAAAAACGAGTACGACCTGACAAAACCCAGCTGCCACGGCATCATCTGCCGCACGTGTCGTAAATTCTCCATGCAGCGCAGCAGATCTGCTGCACGGTAACAGTCCGGCACCAGGAAACTGTGGATACATCCTGGAACTGGTTGGACACTTGTGGGTGCAGTTGAGGTTTAAAATGAGTATAATTATGGTTTTATATCTATATTGTATTATATTGTATTATATTGTATTGTAGTGTATTATATTGTATTATATTGTATTATATACGTATATATATATATATCCACTTAAAACTGGAACTGCACTTCTAAGTAGGTAACTAGACGCCGTTCAACCATACATAATATGTATATTGTATTATATTGTATTATATTGTACTATATTGTATTATATTGTATTATATTGTATTAAATTGTATTATATTGTATTATATTGTATTGTATTGTATTATATTGTATTATATTATATAGTATTATATTGTATTATATTGTATTATATTGATTGTATTATATTATATAGTATTATATAGTATTATATTGTATTGAAATATATTATATTATATTATGTTATATTATATTATATTAAATTATATTGTATAATGTTGTATTATAATGTATTATAGTGTATTATATTGTATTGTATTAAATTAAAGTTTATTATATTGTATTATATATATAGATTGTATTGTATTATATTGTATTGTATTGTATTATATTGTATTGTAATGTATTATATGATATTGTATTGTATTGTTTTGTATTGTATTATATTATTATATATTATATAGTATGCAGTTTAAATTATATATTATATATTAAACATATTAAATTATATACGTACATATATCCACTTATAACTGTAACTGCACTTCTAAGTAGGTAACTAGACGTCCTTCACCCATACATAATATCCATATTGTTTTAGATTGTATATCATCATAGAAAAACATGGTACTAGTGCAACAACGGGTATCTTAGTATCTTCCCACTGCTCATCTGAAGGTCACCTTTCGGCCCTCTTTGGGTATCAAGGTTGTGCCCAGTGATGTGAACCTTGGTTAACAAAAACCATAGGAATAGTAGTTCGATATATCTAATAGTTGGTGCCCCCCCAGTTATAAATGGGTTATAATATGTTATAATCCCATTAACTACAGATATATCACCCAAAAAAAACATAGTTATTGGAGTTAGTGGCACCAACTGTAGCCGCTAACTCTGGACCACCGGTGACCACCCCATGGGATCACATGGATCACATGGATCACTTCGCGCGTCGAGGCGCCATCACTTTCGATGACGCAGGCTTCTTTGATTCCGTCCTGGTGATAGCACAGCGTGGAGATGCGCGGTTAGATGATTTCGTCAGAAAAATCAAACGCGGAATGTGAAACCTGTCATTATTGTCTAGCTACCTAAAGAAGATCAGTTATTGGCAATCATGATTATTGACTATAGTTATTATAAAAATTGCCAGAAGATGTATTTCAAACATGGCCATCATGTTACCATATCTGGTTGGTGGTATACCTACCCCTCTGAAAAATTATAGAGTTCGTCAGTTGGGATGATGACATTCCCAATATGATGGGAAAAATAATCCAGTCATGTTCCAAACCACCAACCAGATGTCTATTGTTATTCCAATTATTAACCATTATTAACCATAGATTAACCATATAATTACTATATAAGTCACCATTTTCCCATGGTTTTCCCATGTTCCAAACCATGTTCCAGTCACCACCAACCCGATATCTATTATGGCCATGGCCCATTGAAATGGGCACATGACTTCAGCATCTGCGTGCCGTGACGCGTATCCTCGACATGAAATAAAACACCAAACTAATGGTATACTTATAATAGAGTTTTTTTTGATAAAACACCATTATACTCTTAATAAATGGTATACCAATAAAACACCATTATAATATATTATAATAAAATAACTAGTGATATGATAAATGAAGGGGAACTTATAATAGAGGATATATAGATTATACTTAAAGTATGTAAATTATCATTACTGGAATTTATTGTGCATCACCATTTTCCAAACTAATGATATAATTGTCACTGAGATCCGTCATTGCTAAATCCTTATCGTTGGTTTGGAACAAATTGGCTTGATTTCTCAAATCACGTTTAATCAACCCATTGGTAGATTAGATCATTTGCCTCCATTAAAGAAGAAAAACCTACATTCGTATTAATAAGAATAGCATGGATGTTCTCAGATACTGATTAACAGCCATAGACGATCAACATATATCAACATTACCCTCTGGTAATTAAATTAACATAGCTATTGAAAATGGCCCATGTATAGTTGATTTACAAATTAAAGATTGTGATTTTCCATAGCTAGGATAGTTTACCAGAGGGTATCTGGTTGGTGGTTTCAACCCCTCTGAAAAATATGAAAGTCAGCTGGAATTATTATTCCCAAATATATGGGAAAAAAACATGTTCCAAACCACCAACCAGGTATATATAATCTAAAATGATGGGCAACCTATGTTTAGATTCATCAAGCCATGGCAGGCCAAAGCCACAACTGCCCAGCGTCCAAGTCTTGAACTCGTTGTTCCAGGGCATCAAGATCCTGATTTGTGAGGAAGGTCAATCTATGGGGAACAGAAGTTTGATGGTGTAAATTGCTTTAAATTGGATTCTAGCATGTTCTAAATGAGAATTGGTGAGTTGCTTCTGTGGGATATAATGGGAAATAACATGATATAGCAAAGAATTATGAGGAATGAATGTGTCCAAACATCAGGAAACAAAAAAACAACATGCTCTTTCAGCAGGAAAGCCATGGTAAACTACTTGGAGCCTTGGGTCTGGTTGATACCAGAAAACGCAAGTTTCCGTCTCGTGCAGGTATCCCATAATATCCCGTATGCAACTGATTGGACTATGGTTACTAACATACTAACCAGTTACGGTACTAAGTAGGATAGTCCTCCAAGAAGAAGTTGCCAGGGTATCAGGTGTGCTTTGAGACCAGGAAACTGTTTCTGGTGTGTACCCTTTGTTGCTGGTAAAACCCTCATGCAGCTTGCTTAGCAATTTATGTATCCATGTGTACTTGTTGGCTATTCTGGTAATCAAACATGGCGTGCTGGAAAATCACCCCTCCATGTGGAAGGGATTTTGTTTATGCCATGTTTGATTTCTGGTGGGTATATATATATACATACATGATTATACATGTGTATCACCACTCGTCGTATGCGAAAATCCTCATAAGCACTGAGGCAACTTCATGCAACTTCCCAAAAACATTGGAGGCTTCCTGCAAACAGTTCAACATAGTTCAACCCAAGTGCTAGACAAACCTTCATCCCATTGAACATATTTAAAAATGATGGACGAACATCCATAGATCTCAGTGATTTTGAAGTGAACAGGAGGGACTGAGTCGGACTTCTTCCATGGGTATTGAGACATATTGAGACATATTGAGACATCATGATCATCATGCGACATTGAAGACATCCAAGGATCTACCCACTGGCCTTGGATTTTGGTGGAGCGGTCTTTTCGACCTTTGTAGATGAAGCCGCCTCGGCTGGCCATCTGTGGGGGTCTTCAATAGAGAGAAGGTTGGCTTAAATGCTTAAACCGTCGCTGTGGATAGGGTGACGATGACTCATGACTTCATCATGACTTTGGAACACGACTAATCACAAACAAGTGGGTCTGTGAACTGTTCAAGCCCAATCTCACTCAATCTCTTCACATTTTTAGGATGTGACAACCATGGTACTTTTGGGGTGACGTGACACAAGTGACCATTTGTCCATCTGATTTCTGATTGAATCCCACCAGCTTAAGTGATATGCATGGGAAGTCTTAATGGCAACTAGCTCTATTTCACTTAACTGTCACAAGTAGTAGACTCTGCTGGGTGCTTCCCACCCTAAGAATAGAAGCCAATTTCAGAACGGCGGATTGGACCGTGGTGCCACCTGTTGAAGTTTATAAGTTTCATGTATCTAGAATAAACATGTGTGATACATATCAGTTATTACAAGTGGCTATGGGGCACCATCTTGTACTCATTTTGCTATCATTCTGGGTAAATTATCATATTTCACTAACCTGAATAGTTGGGCCATTTGGGGATGATTACCCTTACTAACCATGATTTCCAGGGTTCGGTCGCGACGTGAGGTCGTTATACCCAAGTTGTAGTTGAATCCCCATGGTCCAGAAATTTTTGACGCTTAAATCCCCAACAAGTTGGGGCACCTTATGGGATCTGCATCCCACATTTTTCGTAGAGTTGCAAGCCATGTATAACTGGGGAATACTGGGAATATGCCATGAATGTGTGTGTTTTTCCATGGTCCTCAATCAGCTTTAACATATTTTCCACTGGGATGCACTGGGATGCACCGCACCATCGCCTACCAAGTCACCCTCTGGCATCAGCTCCACCACATCGCTGGTCCGAAAGAAGCGACGGCCCGCCGTGTCTGTCATCCAGCCCGCCGTGTCGGTCGTGTCCGGCGGCCAATAGCCTACGCTGCGTGAACTATGGCTGAGACCATCCACCTTTTTCGGGGAAGTTGATAGATGGCTTGGATTTTCGCCGTTCATATTGGGTTGAATGTGATTCATCAAGCTGATGGACCATCTTCTATAGACTTTCTAATCCGCAATTTTCACGATGAATCTCTCTCTATATCATGGTCAAAGCATGACAGATGAGGTATGGCCATCCTTTGTAGGAAATCTGATTGCCTATTACTTTACAGTATTGGATGGATGAGCATCCACCCCTATTGGCTTAAATTACCCAAGTTTCGCATCCCACCACATTGATCAAAACAAATTGCTATAGAAACGATCATATGTCTTACCCTCTCTGGTAAACGTTTATATAGCTATGGAAAACCACCGCATAGCCGCATAGCTGGGTAAATCAACTATTTCTATGGCTATCTATGGCAATGTTCAATAGCAAACTGTTAGTTTACCAGAGGGTACCTCATCAAGTGGCCATTTTGGGCACCTATTTTCAGACAGACCACTAGCGCTAATTGTTGCTTACATCCCATGAAATATCTCCATTGAAAAGAAACATTCAAATCCGATCCAAATCCCCATCAAATAAAAAATCATCACATGGAAAAAAACCACATGAATGACATCTCCATTCAAATAGGAAAAACCAAAATCATGACAACAAAACATATCATCAAAAAGAGATGTCTTATAGATATCTCCAATAAAATTGTATGAAAGTCCTCATCAAATGGCAAATCTCCAGATCGTCAAACACCCCCAGCTGGGGGCGTCTCCCCCTTGCCTACCTGGCGTTACCATTGGCCCTGACAGACATAGCTCACCAGAGCCCTGCTTCACCACCAAGCCGTCCTGCCACGTATCCGAAATCATCCGAAATCTCGTGAAGATTGGAATTCTTCGTGATTTCGTATGATTTTATGGTGGTTTATTTGGATTTAATGGGACTTAGTTACTTAGTTGGACTTTCATGGGACTCAGATGGGATTTTCAAGAATTTCATGGAATATATATATATATATATTTTTTTTTTCAATATAGGATTTTTCATAGATTTAGCCAAATCAAATGGTACAATCGTTCGTTTTTGTTTTCGCCTCGTCGACCACCACGTACTGCACCGACTCTCCCAAAGGCTGGAAGACGGTGCCGGAACCTGCGGTTTTGACTGGGAATCAGAGGTCCGTTTTTTCGGAGGTTTCCACCGACCATATGGGGTTTCCATAAATGGGGGTACCCCAAATGGATGGTTTATAGTGGATAATCCGAAAATAAGATGAATGATTTGGGGGTAGCCCTATTTTTGGAAACCAACCATATGGGAGAACTAAAGGATACTGCGGATTACTGTGGAAGAAATCCTGTACCAGTCGGTATTGGCAACCATGAAACGCTGTAAATTGGATTCTAACGGGATAAACCGTCTACCAATTTCTTCCATCCACAGTACGAGTGGGAGTTTCAGCCACCATTCCCTATTGCTCCAAATATCCTCGGAGACGGTGCTTGGACGCAACAAGCCAACCCCAGACACAGTCTCAGAAGGTGTTTGGAGCTCGAAGGATTTACAAAAGGGTGGTCACTGTGTCCCAAAAATTCTGAAGACCGTACAAGTGTAAATGTGGCTAGGAACATTCTGATTTTGCTGTGCATTCTTTCTAGACAGACCAGTACGGTAAGCAGCAAAAAAATCCAGGTTTAGAGGAAAGGTCATCAGTAAATTCCCAATATTTTGATGACTCTTCTTGACTTTTTCAGACATTCTCTATCTTTTTGGGGATGGCTCTTATTTGGTATCCTTATGTTGATGAGAAGACTCAGAGTAAAGCCAAGAACCCCTGCTTGCACCTGGATCAATTGCGGGATCAGCGACAACACACATCAGGCATCAGGCCCGCACATTTGGCTAGATAAACCATGTAAAATTCATTTTGGAACATTCTGTTTGAGGATAAAATCTCATATTTTCCTACAAGGGGAGGTCCCCCAGTTATGTTTGCTGGTCTGTAACCCCCAACCCATTATGGTTTTATGTTATATTGCCTATAAACTATAAACCATGGAGTTCAGCAGGGCAAATGTTCGTCAACTTAGCTATCCAACGGGTAGACTTGATACTGTAGGGATAACTATCTGATAGTATAGAACAAGTAATGTTGGCAAAACAATTATAAACCATCCCCCAGTCATCACCATCAATAGGTGGTATGAAATGGTATAAACCATTCCCAAACGAGTGGTTTATGACATTGTTTTACCCACATGAATTACAAATAGTATATCAATCATCTTCTTTTTCTACTCTCGTCTATAGCAAATGCAGTTACAACGACTGCTGATTGATATATATATATATACAACGATGAACATTAAATCACCATTAAATCACCATTAAATCACCATTAAATATGGTATTGCTTCTTCAGACCCACAAATCCCATATCTCTACCTTTGCCACGTCGCGTGAACGCTGTGAACGCGCGACTGCCGAGCTGCTGGCAGCCTCGCCACGGGCTGCATCACCAGCGAAGGAAAGCCAATACCTTGGTGCTGACGCCTGGCGACCCAAAACGTCAAACAACAAACAAAACATGTGGCATTCAAAACATCATCTAAATGTTTTTTATATGTTTAATCCTCTTTGAGATAGAAACATTCTATACCCAGAACCTCAATCAAACAACAGAAACATTAGGAATATATATATATATATCCCAATGTGAATGCTTTTATCCATGTGTTTGGATCAACTGTGAGTCAAGACAAGCAAAGTTGAGTCAAAGTTTGAGTCGAAATCATGTTCGTGACTTTGGATCATTGCTCGCGCATCAGCATCACCATGTTTTCCCACCACTGCTGGGAAGAATGTAAATCGGTCATAAATCGGTCATATTTCACATGTCCCATCTTTTCATATCTTTTCATATCTTTTCCCGATTTTTTGGTTATAAATGTGTAATCTTCCATCATCTTCCCCATTTTTGGGTTGCCAAAGTGGCTAAACATGGCTTTTTTCCATGACCCCCATGAGCCCCATCTCGTGACAGCGCCATGGATTTTTTGCTCTCTGGGAGTTGAGTTCAACCTCCACAAGTGTTGTGAAAGGCAACGAATTGGCGCGTCTGCATCGAATTTTGAACCTGGCCATGGGCAGCTGCCGAGTGATGAATTCTATTTTTTTTTTCTACGGTGAAAGTAGAAAGAAATGTTGTCTGAAAATAAAGGAAAAAAGATGGCAAAGCCATAGAAAAACTCAATTTCATGGATGATCACCATGAACTTCCCAAAGAAAATGATGCAAATTGTGTATAGACACAGCCAGATCTCAAAGAATGTGGGTTGGTCTCAAAATGAAAGTTACCCAGAGATACCATGAAATACCCACATGAAACATAAAACGAATAACAAATGGGATGATTAAGCAGCATCAGTATATCTTGAGACAGACCCATGGGTTCAAGGTCAGCAGCCCAGCAGCCACAGCCCCACGCTTGTGGGACATCCAGTGACGGAGGTCAAAAAAAAACACAACTGATTGAAGCAACCAGTTTTTTATGATGATACATCCTTGAAAAAACTATCTTTACCATGGTACATTTACCAAGACTTGGGGGATGTATAGCTAAACATGCCATATAAAAAAATGCGGGGTTTCTACATCTAAATATACGGATGTTTTAAATATATACGAGCTGGTATTTTAGACTACCTCCGGGAAGGTTTTCCTTGGCCCACCTGGCCATTTAAACATACCGAATCCAATTTATTTTAACATACATTTGAATATATAGAACTGGTGTTTCATACTACCTCCGGGGCCTTGTGGTCTGGCCAGTTGTGTGCCAAGGGCGGATCTAACATACCCTAAAATATCCATGTTTAAACTAGTACTTGCAGGCGCTTATTATATTTCAGAAACTCCAACATACACATAGATAATCATAGATGTCCATCCTAAATGAACAAATTCTGGTGACTTCGGAATCCAAATGCCCAAAAAAGAACAAAGAGAAGCCCAAAAACACTACAATCATTTCCAATCCTTGACCCATCTGGATCCCCCAAGACCTCATTAGTTCCACCAAGCAGCAGAAATCTGCTCACAGCATCGGTACCCGGGTGTTCATTGGCACTACGTTGCCGCGCATCGTGGACGTGGACGTCGGCCCCGTTGTCGCCGGCATCAGTCTTGAGGTCCTGAGGATGAGCCGACATCGCAGCTGGAAAAATGGTTGAGGAAGGGACTTATTGAGGGGTCCCCCCCCAAAAAAAAAAGTTTATTTGGGTTAGTGAGGTAGTTTGGTGAGGCAGGCAGGATAGTGAGTCACTTCGTTTTTGTTTCGATATTCCCTGGATGTTTCGTGAAGATGATGTTGATGTTGACCTCCAAAAATGAAGCTTTTGGGGTTGCAACATGGGGGAGATGCATGGACTTCTTGGTCAGAATTGTGTGGTTCTTGGCACCTTCCAGTTTTGCACCCATGGCGAAGCCGAGCTGCCTAGTTTTGGTGTGGCTTGACCGATAGACTGGTGTCCAAAAAACCTGCTGCATTTTTTGAGGCTGGTTCACGCGTGTTTATGAACCATTTGCAAGATATCCTCATGACTTAAGATGCATTTAGCTAAATACCTAGCTGACTAGTAAGTGGTTAACAAAGTGACCACTTACTATGCCTGGCAAATGAATAGCTAACATCTTTAATTAAACATCACATGTCTTTCCTATCCCTGAACCCTTAAGCTGATCATCCAAGCAGGCTATGAACCATGCCTTCACTGCCAGGTCTCTTCACTTCCACCCGGGTCGCCGGCTTTGGGGCTGCCTCGGTGAGGGTCCACTGTCCACTGTCCCAGAGGATTCAAGTTTCCAAGCATGTTTCAAAGCACCAAGAAACACAACCTGGGTAAATTGTAACAATTTAACCATCCCCTCAATGAACACAGACCCTGAGAATCGCCCAGAAATTGAGATGGGTCTTTCACCCTCCAAGACTCATGTTAGTTGAGGGGATGGTAAAGCCCCATATAATGTTGGTTGTGTATATACATCTATATATACATTTACTTGCTGATGCTTAGTAGGGAATGGATGGGAATGGGGGAATGGGATGATTATTACTAGTGATTATGGATCGATCCCTCATTCCCTGCTAAGCACCAGTAAGTATATATATATATATATATGTGTGTATTATGTGTATATATTTATATTTATTTATATATACATACGTATATGTATATATATGCATATATATATATACAGAGTTCCATGCTTTTGATCGTTCACCCCCATGTTTGAAAGCTATACTAACGTCTAACCATGTCCAACCAACAACAAATTCAATGAGTAGAATACCTTAAGCAAGAATTGCTCCAAAATGATCAACCTATAGCACACACTCTCTTCTTAAAACGGTCAAAAAAAGCTATAAACAATTGCTTTCTGAGTGAAACAAAACGGTTTGTCTGAAAGTAGGCTAACCTAAAATCCCATGGTTACTCATCATTTTGCCCATTAAATTAAAAAAAAAAAACTTACAACCATCTCTGGTTGGTGGTTTCAATCCCTTTGAAAAATATGAGTTCGTCAGTTGGGATGATGACATTCCCAATATATGGAAAACATAAAACGCATGTTCCAAACCACCAACCAGATATTGAATATAGATTTCATGAAATGATATTGAACGGTGATTGGGATGAACATAGATAGATTGTTTATCACTTTCTATCTAATTATTGAGTTCTATTGATATGAAAGATTCTGAAAATACCAACCCAACCACCAACCAGATCTCCTTTTTCAGACCCAGCGACATCACCTGGCACCGCCGCTTGGGCCATGCGCGCCAACAGCACTTCCTGGTGTTGGAGAGTTTCTCGGAGTTCAAGCGGAGATGTTTCAAAGATGGCGAACCAAAAATCTCAGATCTCTCCAAAATGGAAGAACTGTTGTTACATCAGTTACATTGCCATATACTTTTCAGTGCTAAAATATATCATGTATGTACAATTATTAACTATACATACTGTACATGATACTTCAGCACTACACAAGTGTGAGTGATCTCTGTTACACCAGGGCGGGTGAAACAGCTCAAGATTTCTGGAAATCCATGTTTGTTTTGGAAGAACTCTGATTGACACACAAGCCAGTTGGGCCATATCCAATTGCATGAAGCACGAATAGATTTGGTGTTCCCTAGATTGACAATTCGCCCCAATAAGCCAGGCAGTATATAACCCCATATAAGAACGAATGTAAGAACCCATCAACAGTGGCATTTTCAAGGGCTCAGTTGTGTCTTCCCCTAAGCTATGCACAAATCACCACCCTTCCCGCAGTTTTAACCTGGACCTCCTTCCAATCCACCTATGAAATCGGTCTGTAATGTCAACCCCAGATTAATTCCAGCCACATAGTTAGTGATAAATTACTGTAAATTACTCTTAAACTTGGCAACCCCCTCTCATTTTGATAAACTGCTGTTTATTAATCCTGGGTTAACATAATAACTTCTGGCAATCTGACATGACAATAGAAAGTCTCTCATTTGCAAATGGTTTAACTATATGTTTCTTCGAATTGGAGCTTTCTCAGTGCCCGAGAATAGCTAACACCACACGGTACTACTGTCCAGTTTTTTGTGTTGATGAGATCCCCATTTTGGTAGTCCTATTTTGTTGGTGAATTAATCTGGTTGGTGCTTGAGCCCTACCCCTATGAAAAATCATGGAGTTCGTCAGTTGGGATGATGACATTCCCCAAATATGGAAAGTCATAAAAGCCATGTTCCAAACCACCAACCAGATATATTGTTATTCCAATTATTAACCATTACTAGCCATAGATTAACCATAGATTAACCACCAACCAGTATTTCTTAGTTGACTCCCAGTTGTTGCTCAATTTGGTGGGTCAAATCTCCACTTCTGTTGGCGAAATCGTGTCATGTGTGGTGCGTCAAGCATCGATCCGTTCATCGTCATCCAACTGCATTGCGGCTTTCGATTCAAGGACCTTCGGCCTCGGTGTTTCTCGTCAACCAAACAGTGGAGGTCTTGGGAGGTCTTGGGCACCAAACATATGGGATTTCAGATGATTTCGGCAACATCTATAGTGTACTGGTTGGTGGTTGAGCCCTACCCCTCTGAAAAATCATGGAGTGAAAGTCAGTTGGGATGATGACATGACCCCAAAATATGGAAAAATAAAAGCCATGTTCCAAACCACCAACCAGTGTATGTGTCTTTATCACCAATATGGATTCAACCATGAAATTAGGGAGAAATCTCTGGGAATTTACCAAACAACATGAAGATTTTACCATGATATATTGGGATTTAAGATGATTTAAAGTTAAAGCAACAAAATAGAATATGATTAGGGATGTCAAAATATGTCCCATTGATCCATTGACTGTTTTGACTTTTTCGGAGAGCACGGTATACGTGCTTTTGATTCCCATCTGTAACCAACAACCTGAGAATTACTGTACCTAGCAAAGTGGGGCACCCAAACGATAGCCACAGGATCAAATGATAAATGATGATAAATGTATGGCTCCTTGACGGATGAACCATTATCTGGCCCAAAAACCCAAGTGTTGCCTGGACAGATTTGTGAAAAATGGGGAGTCGCGTTTCTGGCCGATAATTACATCTCTTTCATCTCACGGGCTAGCATTGATAGATACCTTAGATACCCCTTGAAGAACAGCAATCTACTTTTGAATCCTTTTGACCTTTCGCCCGAGATTTTGGCAAAACAAATCAAAATCCCATGGCTTAGAGCCAAATAAACAAACTGCCCATCACTTCAGGCCCCAGTTTTTGGAGAGGAGAACCCAAAAAAAAACCATGTAGGCATTTGTGTTGGTGAAATTGAGACTGGTTGGTGGTATACCTACTCCTCTGATATTAGTCAATGGGAAGGATTATCCCATATATTATGGAAAATAAAAAATGTTTGAAACCAACCACCAGGAGATAATTAAGTTCCAGTTCTTTCTTGATCAAAACATATCAAATCCCATGGTATAACCCCATTCTGTGTTGTCGTTGTTGCGTCAAGCGGCGACGCGGACGCGACTCCGCACCTGTTCGTAACGTCCTGGCCAGTTGTAGGGGCCCAACATATCCCAACATATCCCAACGTTTTAAGGATATAATCCCTACAACTACAGTGAAATACCCAGAGGAAAAAAGGGAATGTAATCCCTGCACTATGTTGAAATCCCATAGTCAGAAAGCCATGTTTTCTTCATCTCAGTCCTGCCTCCAGTACTTTGGAGGACTGTGGGCAGTCAGGAAAAAGAACTCCATCATCGGAAGATATCGGAAGGATACCAGATGATATCTTGTATATATATATATATACATACATATACATATATATATAGTTATATATATATTATATGTATACCCATATAAAATCCTTCTAGGTAGATCATGGGAGGGGGGTTGGTTGACCTTATATACATTGAAATGTATTACGGGTTTGCCTGAAAATAGGGTATCCTAAAATCTTCAGGTCAGCCCCCTGACCAAGGGATCAGCTCACCATAGTTGCCTTATCTACAACCCCTGAGCCCTGGGAATAGCCCCAGAGTAGTGATGGTCAAACTCCTATCTTTTTGTCAAATGCATCAAATCCCCAGGTATTCTTGCATCATCCTTGAAAAATTTCGAGACTTATGGCCCAAAAAACATATTGATCCGATATCTGACATATATCTAACTATAGAAATAGCTAGTGATGATGATTGCTTGTAAAAATTCTGGGCTTACAGTAGATATCAGTAGATCATATATGATCACATGCATATCTGTGCTAGTCCTTGGGTCACCCAGCGTGGCTCCTTCAATTCCTGCCGTGCAGGTTGCGTTGCCACCGGCTGCGGTGGCAGTGGCAGCTCTGCAGGGAGTTTGATGCGGAGGATGGCAGCTGCGAGCCTGGGTGTTGGTTTTTTCAAACCCCATGAAAACCACAGTTACATTCCCCATAAACATCCATAAACCATAGAATTCACCAAGTTATATCAAGTTACAAAGTCAATATCTATGTGAACTGAGTGTTTTTCTTGGCATTTTTTTGCTGGACCTTAAACTGACACGGCTTGAGCCTATGGCAACCCCAGGTCGCCAGTCTGTTGATGACACTGATTCGTTTTTACAGCGGGATTCCAAGGATTTCAAGGTCATGGCTTATTATCTCAACAAACCAGCTGCATAACCCTTGAACTAATCAATCAATCATCATTTCTCAATCAAATCCTCATATATTTGACAGTTTAAATATGTTAAATTCCAGAAACCCTGAGATTTTTTTTCTGGTTGAGCTCCATGAACATCAAAATGAACATCCCAAATCCTGATAATTTCCTTGATGAAAAGCATCGAAATCCCATCATTTTTCACATGCTTTCAAGCCTCACCGAAGCCTCTCGGCTAGTCCCAAGGATGTCCCAGGTACAGTTCCAGAAACTGCACCCAGCTCGACAGCCAGTCTTGCGAACTGATGTTTGCTTTGGCGCTGAACCACTCCTGGAAAACATCATGGTGGATCCTTTTGGAGCACCTGAAAACTCAAAAAGGTGCTTCTTCCGTGTGATGAAAAACCATGACAAAAATCATGAATCCACCGGGAAATATGGTATGGAAAACCTGGAAGATGTATAAAATTCTATGAACAAATGCCATGTCACCAGGAAAATATGGGAATCGACCACGAAGTCACGAAGGCCCGAAGGGACTCACAAAAAAAACATGAATTCGGAGAAGGGTGACCTCAAAATAAGACTAAGCTTTATGAGGATACAAGTGAACTTAGAATCCAGAAATTTGAACGTGAAATTCCAACATGGCCATGTCAATATATACACATTGGCTGCACTTTTTTTGGACGAAATGGTCTCAAGGAGGCATGAACTCCACCAAATGCCGGCCAACTTAGATCAATATCTATAAACTCACTCTGAATGACTACTAGTTCGACATATCTACCAGAAAGCCTAGCTGTATAGACCAACTTAGCTATCTCATCATCTACAAGTCTGCGCAAGAACCGATTCATCCAATAGCTATAGCATCACTGTGGCCCAAGATAATCAGCAAATGATCCCATCCAGCGAATATCACCGGCTATTCAAATCTATTTTCCGGCTATCCCAGCCATAGTCAGTTACCCTCTGGCAATCAAAGATGTTAAACACATGTTAAACATGTCAATGGAAAATCCACCATTGAGTTAAATTTTCTTCAATGATTTTCTCATTAACATCCAATTTCTAGAGGATCTTCAATTGCCAAGTTGCCATGTTTTGATGACCAGAGGGGAACTCCATCAAAAAAAAACATTGCGACCGAGACACCATTTGTTGCTTCAGTTCTCCCTTGGCTTTTGCCACTTCTTCAGACGTCTCCTCCGAGGCGGCGTTTTGGTTGAACCAACCATCCCCAGTCGTAAAACCATAGGTTTCAATACGAAAATGGTCATGGCTTGGATGACTTTGGGGGGTACAGTACCTCCATTTTCGGAAACCTTCATGGATTTCAATGCTGAATTTGGTTGAAACCTCTGTGTTCTGAGATTGTTTGATCAAATACAGTTAATTAGAACAAATATAGGGGCGTAGCAAAGGCGAGCAATGTTCAAAACCCGAAATGTCGTCCCCGTGTTGGTTGAATTTGGTTGATAGGGATTCCGCTAATTCAATGTGATTATCCCCAATATTTTTAGGTTACTAGAATCCCCGAACGAATCATCACCGTTTATCTCATGAAACATCAGGGGTGGATCGCAGTCACACCTTAAGTGTAATTTGGGGATGAGTCAAGACCCTGGTACCCTCGATATCCTAAAGTAGCTGGTGACTGAATGTTTTTCCCCCCAAATATAATAATATATATATACCCAAATATGGTCCTATGGTCATTAAATCATTAGGTAACTTGACCCAAAAATTTTGTTCAATCCCCAAAAACCACCACTTTTTCGTTTTTACTCAGTGGTCTCAGTGGCTGAGCAATAGGACCAGGTTTTCGTGCTCGGTTTTCGGACCGCTCCTTGGCCTCTTTCATGATGCGCTGCACCCGGAGGTTCAGTCGAGCCACACTCTGGTCCATGACGGTGGATTCCTCAGCAAGATGATGGTGGAAAAATGGGATTTTTATGTATTTTTTTTGAAGTTTATTGGATTTGTTTGGGATTTAGATGGTTTTTCATGGATCTTTTTATGGGATTGCATGGGAATTTATGCAGATTTAGGATGATTTAATGGTGATCTAATTGGACGTCAAGGAATTCATTGGAGTCGATGGTGATATGATGGGAGATTCCCAACAATTATGGAACATAGGTGTCTAACATGCGGTTTTTTAACCCTCAGTTCTGGCCATTCAATAGAGAAGATAATGATGAAATATAACCAGGGGAGTATAACATCTAATGACCTGTGGATATTTAACATAGCCATGGTATAGATGGCCTATTTATAGATGGTTTACCGAACTTAAAACTGGTGATTTTCCATGGCTATGTTAGTCATAACCAGAGGGTAATAACCTGTGGATAATGAAGTTTACAGTAACTGTAGCCGCTATGGTCATCGAAAAAAGGCCGCCTCGGTCGTGGTCCATGGTTGTAACTGAGGCTGGGAACTCCCCCATAAATATTTTTATGGAGGTCTCTGGGTGGGAAATCATCGAAGTAAATGGGGGATGTTCCAGCACGCCACGTTTGATGACAAAGGAGGGTACCCTCCAGTAAATTAACATAGACCCTGGCAGATAGGGGTTGGAAGACTAGTTTCCATGAAAAATTGGTGATTTTCAGGGTCTATGTTTATTTACCAGAGGGTAATTGATGGTTTAAAAGCCCTTCCCCTCATCTTTCAGAGATCTTCACATCTTACTGGTCAGAGCAGCAATGCCATCAACAGTGCAGGACGATTGTGTTTGCATTCCAAAACTTGGCTTGTATGCGGAGCATTGTAATCATTATAATTACAACCAAAAAAAGGCACCCTCCAGTAATCCAACATGACAATAATTCAATAATCCCAACAAAAATCTGCATGGCTGCATGACCATCTATAAACTACATTAAAAACTACTATAAATAGGGGGATTTTCGAGCAAGCCATGTTTGATTACCAGAGGCTACTTCCTTTCGAAAGTGAACGTCCCAAAATCCAAAGCAGCTGCCCCGGTCCTTTCCCCAAGGATCCTGTATCAGGTTGCCATGCGCTTTCCTGGCCGTTGCCATAATCTTCTGACAGCTCGTTTCCGCTTCCATCAAGCAAACGCCTGAAACGTTGGATCACGCCGGGCAACTGGGGACAATCATCATCCCATTTCTCGGAAAGTAAGCCAGGCTGCCTGGGGTCTATCATGGTATGTTTCTAAATGGATGTGGATGGGGGGTTTAGATGGTTTTAGGATGTTTTAAGGGTATGTTCATGTATTTTCGGCCCAACTTGTCATTGATGTCATTGTCAGCTTCTTGATAACTCACAAACCTGACATATCCCCAACGGCCCAGGCCGCCAGGTACTCCAAAAAGACTATGGTCTACCGCTTCGACTCCGTGCGCCTTTGGCCGCGTTCAAAGCATCATGCAGGTCCTGGGGCAAAAATGTCGGAAGCAGAGGAAGACGGTGATGATGATGGTGATGATGAGAATGATAATGAGAATGAGAATGAGAATAGGAAGGATAAGCAGGATAATTAAGGGTAATTTGTCCATTCAAAGTAATCTCGACTAAACCAGCATAGTTTGCCAACCATCACTTCAAAAAATATCCGAAACACGACATGCATGGTTTTATTCTTGTATGGATATACACCTTACAGGTCATCTATACATCGTCATTAAGCACTAAGAAACCACCTAAGAAAAGGGAGTCGACCCTAGCATTTTGATCCATATACCATCTGGTTATGACTAACATAGCCATGGAAAGATCCACCATTATAGGTAAACCATCTATAAATGGGCCATCTATACCATGGCTATGTTAAATAACCAGAGGGTAGATCATTGTTCATCATCTTTCAACACAAATTCGGTGTATCCTTTCCGTTTTTAGATGAACAGCACTTTTCCACCATATCCACCATGTCACATCCACCATATGGAGCTTTCCCAAACTGGGGGTACCCCCAAATCACCCATTTAAATAAGGTGTTCCATGAAACAAACCACCCATTTTGAAGTACCCCCATTGAAGGAAACCCCTGGTTGGTGGTTGAGCCCTACCCCTCTGAAAAATCATGGAGTGAAAGTCAGTTGGGATGATGACATTCCCAATATATGGAAAGTCATAATCCAGTCATGTTCCAAACCACCAACCAGATCCACCATGGCAAACCATCCATCACAGATCCACCGCGTCCTGCGCTTCACGGTGGAGCTCCAAACGCTTCTCATGGCAGCGAACGGACATGACTTCCTCCCAGACGATGGCCTCAGACCTAAATGGGAAGTTTCATGAAGTTTCCAGGGGAACAACAGCAGCAACCACAACGATTGAGAGTTGTGATTGTTTAACAGATACATATGTAACCTGGGGTGAAAACCTCGGGATTTTGCTGGTTTACATTGTTTTATCACCTAATCTGACTGTCATACATGTGGATATTCATCACATAACCATGGTTATGTCACACACAAACATACATAAACCATGCAATTTCACTATACAACTGAGTGATTTCATAACCACAACTTTGTGCTTAATTTTACCAACCGAGATTGGGACAATATGGGACAATGACACCATTGAGATTGAACATTTGGCAAGGAGGAGCCACAGAACAACAGTTTGTATAACCAGTTAACAGTGAAACATGGGGTTGATGGCGATCCCATTTCTTGGTTACTTCATTTCTCCTGGTCAGCCTTAGGTCATGTCATGGTTGAAATTGGCCTTGAAACTTTGGTCATGGTGATACGGGCTACACCCAACATCCAGAAAGTTGAGGGTGGTCAGCCTTAGGTCTAACTACAATTTGTTATTCAACAAACACGCGTACATTGGTATTATGTTGTATGGTGTTGTATTGTCTTGTGTTGTGTTGTCTAGTATAGCATAGCATAGTATTGGAACGTAATGCAATGGAACGCAGTGTATGTATATGCAGTGTTGTATACATTTCAATAAGTACATAGCGATATCACCGGCATTTAAATTGACACGGGTTCTTCACCACATCCACTTTCAAAACACCAGCAAAAGAATCTCCATGTTCCATTGTTACATTTTTCCATTCGTTTCGCAGCCAAAGTGCACAAAGTCCAGCAAGGATTGTCCAGAAGTCCCTTCACTCTCACCCTGACCCTTGAGCTCATCCAACCTGGACTCGATGGAAAAAAATAAAAATCTGGTCATCTTCAGTGGTTGATTTCAAACATGTTCAAAATATTTCAGCTGCTGCTGGGTAGCAAATTCCTGGTTGGTGGTGCAATGTGCCCAGCTTGAAAAATATGATGGACTTCGTCAATGGGGTTGGGATGACATCCCATATATGAAATGGAAAATAATTAATCCAAATGTTTGAAACCACCAACCAGATTCATGTTTCCACAGCACATCATGGAACAAGGGGATTTTTTTCACTGTGTTGGATAAGTTTTTCTGAGAAAACCAACATCTAGATTTCCGAATCTAGAGGATTCCTCATACTTGTACTGATAAAAAGATCCTGTCAAATCCTACCAAAATAGTCATAAATTACTATACATTACTATACTTTTGGGACCACAAGCAACAGTCATTTTCCCATGTTTTCCCATGCTTTCTTTGGGACATCCCGAATCAGAAAAACTCATCTCGGGTGGGCCGTCCACTGATCGCAGCAATGCTAGGCAATGGAATGTGGATCATCAAAAAATAATCAGAAACCACAAATTTGAAAGCACAAGCAGGACCTCCCCCAGTTATTAGTTTGTGTGTTTATAACACCATCTAACTACAGATATGTCTGCCTAGAATCCTCGGCCTCGTTAGTCTAGTTATAAACCAACAAAAGCCTATCGGTTGGGGGGCCCTTTCCGCACCAACCAGCCATATTCTAAACCATCCCACAAGAAACTTTTGCAACTAGTCAGATTTGCTAATCTATGTGTCACTCAGATTTATTTGAACAACACACATATTCCCACCCCCACCATTTATAAACCACCAAGAAACTTCAGCAATCCATCTGGAAGCACCACAGCCCGTGCACCGTCGCGTGTGGTGCCGCGATTCATGATGTTTCCCACTGCCAGGCAGGTACTAATGCACTTCCTCACCAACGTGGAAGCTTTTAACCTCAGAAATTGCGGAGAGGGTTACCGAAATGTGGGAAATGTGGGAACTTATCACAAAAAAGTAAAACGCATAATATCAATTCCTTCCCACTAATGTAAAATACCCGCCATATAAGCCCCCAAAATGACTAGATCTATAATTACGTAATACCAAATCAGAGTTGCTAGATTGTATTTAATATTAGGATATATCTATTATATATATATATATTAGGGATTATTAGGGGCATAGGCTTACATATCTTACATAACTTACATAGACTATCCATATAATATTGCAAGTCAATCAGTTGAAATCATTCCCATCCCAATCAAAATGGCCACAAGCCTTGGTTACTACCATGAGGTCATTGGTTACATGAACCTACATTGCAGTCTTGTTAGTCAAATCCCTGTTGCAGTTGCGATTTTATATGATTTTCAAGCAAGTACATCTTCAAAATCGTCAAGACTACCCTATGGCTATGGTTGGCATGGCGCATGGCCAAAGCATGCCATCATTTTTAAGGTGAATCCTCCAATGTTTTCCGGTTTTTTTTCTGCTGTCTTGTTGATTTTTTGTGTTCAGTGCTTGATGATTTAATACAGGTACCATTACAGGTACCATGTCCCCAGTTTTTTTCTGATGAAGCTCCGGTGAAGTTCCTCCCATTTTCTTGGATGAAGTCCTATGTGGTTTGATTTCAAAATGCTCAAGTCAACACTGTTTTGATGATGAACCCCTCCCATATCCCCAATCTACCACCATTTCTCTTACTGGTTCTGTATATCAAATTGTATCACGAAAAGATCTCCAGTTTTTGATGCCAACAATTCTTGGAAAACCTTCATTTTTCGTTGGTTCTAACAGGTTATATGGGTTTGTCTGAGAATGGAATTAAGCCCCAGGTTTTAGCCATCAAATTTCATTGGCTAGTGATAAACCATGAAACTTGCAGCTAATTAGTCTGTTTTCAGACAAACCCAGATGGTTATGGGTCAAAACCTTGGTACCCTAGGTGCCACAAAATAGCTGCTTAATGTGTTCCCCCTAATAATGCATACTGGTTGGTGGTATACCTACCCCTCTGAAAAATATGAGTTCGTCAGTTGGGATGATAAAATTCCCAATATATATGGAAAGTCATAAAAGTCATGTTCCAAACCACCAACCAGACATAATTACTATATAAGTCACCATTTTCCCATGGTTTTCCCATATCACTAGGCTTTTTTGAGCCATGAGCCATCGATCCAATCCTCCCATCTCCCGCAGCAAGGAACTTCTGACAGCCTCGCATCACCCGCTCGCAAGCCTGGCGCCATTCCGGCAACTCAGGCGCCAGGCCCAGGATTAGCGCGCCGCTGCCTGCAGAGGGTTTTTTTTCAAAGTTAGTTTCTATGGGGGTTTTGCCATGGTTTTTGCCATGGGTTTTTGCCATGGTTATTGCCATGATTTTTGCCGTGGCTTTTGCCGAGGTTTTTGTTATGGTTGTGTAAAGGTCTCTTGCATGGTGTTTTCATGGCTTTAATGGGTTTTCATGTGCTTTTAGTCGTTTTGACTGAAGACTTGAAAACTGACATTTGAAAAAAAAAACTGACCATGGAAAAATCAGCAGAACTGTAACCATGATTCCAACAATTAAACCACATTCTATCTGTTAAACAACGGATTCAAACAAGTAAAACATGCCATGAACATGTGTTTTCAATGATGAAACTTGCTTTTTGGAAAACACAAAATAGGTTTTGAGCTACAATGAGTGTGGCATGTGAACCAACAAAAACTGAAAAATCACCATAAGATCCACTAAAATCCCGTAAGAGCCGTTAAAAATCCCTTCCCAAATGGATTTCCCCAAGTCTTCGACGAAGTACAGATCTTGGCAGCAATCAATGGCTTGTGTCCCATGACCCACAAGTATCTCTCCTGGCAGGTGAACGGTAGCCTTACCAAGGGCTTCCCAAAGGATAGTTGTGTCTGTTGGTAACATGTCAGAATTAACCATGTTTATGTACTGGGGGTTATGGTATATATAGATATCAATCATATAGATATTAATAATATGATATAATATATATGATCTACAAACGGGGATGATGGGTTATTTATATTCGTTGGATATTATATATTAATATTTATACAACCCATCAGATCATATTAATATTAAGTGTTGACAATTCATGATATTAATCTACAGTTGGATCATGTTTGATGTGTTGTATAAACGATAAACCAACACCTGCGTAACTATTCTTTCCTGCAGGTGGAACATTTTTGGGCCCTGAGATCCCAAATGTGGCATTGATTTTTAGGGGATAGGTCAGGATTTGGTACAAATTACCAAAAACAAAATAGGGAAACTATGAAAAAGGTATAAATATTATATAATTTATATAGATTCAATATTTTTCAGTATGTATCATATGTTTGTATGATTTTCCCAGTTGGAGGACTTTTTTGGGCTTTGGTAAACCTAACAACCGGGTATGGCTCAAAATTGCCCCAAACAATTGAACCATTCCTAGCATGAATATGATCAACAATTCAACTCATAGATAAATTAAGCATTCAGAGTGATCAGTTGAACCGACCTGCATTCGGCATCAGTAAGATCGTTGGCTCCCCAAGTCCGTTTTTTTAGATGGGTGATGATGAAAAGCAAACACTGGTCAGTTGCACATCTTAAAAACATGTTTGCTTCACAGATCAAACAGCATCAACTCCACAGCAAAACCTGCTCACCAAGCAGTTGCTAGTTTCAGCCCATCCCACCCACAAGTTTCTCAGATATCTTCGAAACCTATACACTATAGATGTTCGCCTACTCACAAACCAATTTACCTATCATAAATCACATATAAATGCAATTCTTGTTGACTTCAATCCCCATTTCTGTTCGTTTAAACCTCCAGGTTGCTTGCTAAAGTCCGATCAATTTCGTCCGTTGGTTTCCCACATCTATATTGCTTTAAAATAACTCCCAATTTTTCATGGCGAAATCAAAATCATCCCTAGTTCAACCAGCATTTTCCCAAGTTCCCTAGTTCAACCAGCATTTTCCCTAGTCCAACCAGCATCTTCCCTAGTCCAACCAGCATCTTCCCCAGTTCAACCAGCATCTTCCCCAGTTCAACCAGCATCTTCCCCAGTTCAACCAGCATCTTCCCCAGTTCGACCAGCATCTTCCCCAGTTCGACCAGCATCTTCCCCAGTTCGACCAGCATCTTCCCCAGTTCGACCAGCATCTTCCCCAGTTCGACCAGCATCTTCCCCAGTTCGACCAGCATCTTCCCCAGTTCGACCAGCATCTTCCCCAGTTCGACCAGCATCTTCCCCAGTACGACCAGCATCTTCCCCAGTTCGACCAGCATCTTCCCCAGTTCGACCAGCATCTTCCCCAGTTCGACCAGCATCTTCCCCAGTTCGACCAGCATCTTCCCCAGTTCGACCAGCATCTTCCCCAGTTCGACCAGCATCTTCCCCAGTCCGACCAGCATCTTCCCCAGTTCGACCAGCATCTTCCCCCCAGTCCAGATCTCCCCAGTTCGCATCTTCCCCAGTTATTTTCGACCAGATTTTCCCCAGCATTTTCGAGACCAGTTCGCATCTTCCCCAGTTCGCCCAGCATCTTCCCCAGTTCGACCAGCATCTTCCCCAGTTCGACCAGCATCTTCCCCAGTTCGACCAGCATCTTCCCCAGTTCGACCAGCATCTTCCCCAGTTCGACCAGCATCTTCCCCAGTTCGACCAGCATCTTCCCCAGTTCGACCAGCATCTTCCCCAGTTCGACCAGCATCTTCCCCAGTCCGACCAGCATCTTCCCCAGTCCGACCAGCATCTTCCCCAGTCCGACCAGCATCTTCCCCAGTCCGACCAGCATCTTCCCTAGTCCGACCAGCATCTTCCCTAGTCCGACCAGCATCTTCCCTAGTCCGACCAGCATCTTCCCTAGTCCGACCAGCATCTTCCCTAGTCCGACCAGCATCTTCCCTAGTCCGACCAGCATCTTCCCTAGTCCGACCAGCATCTTCCCTAGTTCGACCAGCATCTTCCCTAGTCCGACCAGCATCTTCCCTAGTCCGACCAGCATCTTCCCTAGTCCGACCAGCATCTTCCCTAGTCCGACCAGCATCTTCCCTAGTCCGACCAGCATTTTCCCTAGTCCGACCAGCATTTTCCCTAGTCCGACCAGCATTTTCCCTAGTTCGACCAGCATTTTCCCTAGTTCGACCAGCATTTTCCCTAGTTCGACCAGCATTTTCCCTAGTTCGACCAGCATCTTCCCTAGTTCGACCAGCATCTTCCCTAGTTCGACCAGCATCTTCCCTAGTTCAACCAGCATCTTCCCTAGTTCATCCAGCATCTTCCCTAGTTCATCCAGCATTTTCCCTAGTTCAACCAGCATTTTCCCTAGTTCAACCAGCATTTTCCCTAGTTCAACCAGCATTTTCCCTAGTTCAACCAGCATTTTCCCTAGTTCAACCAGCATTTTCCCTAGTTCAACCAGCATTTTCCCTAGTTCAACCAGCATTTTCCCAGATCTTTCCTGGATCTTCCCGTAGTTTTTCCCTAGTGTTTCCGGAGGCTCCGGCACGTCCAGCTGGCAGAGATCTGATTCCTGGAGTTCCATGTGACGCAGCTGCTCCACCGCATCGCCTAGGGACTTTTTTGGGGGGATTTCTATGTGGAATTGTAATGATATGGATATGTATATAATGGATATATTTCTATATATATGGATATGGATTATACTTATAATGGATTTACTATTGTAATGATTTTTTGGATATGGATATATATATATATATACTTATAATATCCCAAACATGGTATTTATTATGCTATATCAATTGGGATAATAGCATATATAATGATATTAATATATATATATATTATACTTATATGGATCTCTATTGTAATGGCCCATAGAAATAGATGACCTTCCCATTAAAAATGATGATTTTCCATGGCTATGTTAGTCATAACCAGAGGGTATATTATATATATATATATGATATGGATTATGGATATAAAAAAAATGACTTGAGATGGTTTTATGCGGTCTTATATTGTTCTATATGGAACTATATATGGATTTATATGGACTTATTGAAGGTTTTAGATGGTTTAAACCAGGGATTAATAGGGATTACCTCCACAGGAAGGGTTCGAGGGATTGGTTTGCTCTCTAATAATGGTGAATGAATGGCAACTCATGGATTTTTCAGATAGTTTAATCGGGATAATCATGAGATACTAGTGGGACAGTCACAGGATAAATAATAATGGGAGATTAATGGGGTATTATTGGATATACCTATACCCTCCAGTGTCATCAAACGTGGCTGGAAAATCCAAGAACTAAATGGAGGTTTCTAGCTGGGATAATGATCCAACTCAATGGGGAATTCTCCATTGGTATGTTTGATTACCGGAGGGTAAGGGGGTTGTAAAATTTGTGGGATTTAACCACCAAAAATAGGGAAAAAAAGCTGGCATTTTATGGCGATTTCAATGGATTGAATAGGATGTTATGTGGATTTAGTGAGATGTACGGTGATTTAATGGGGATGTTGATTGAATGTTGTGGTGATATCTGATGGTGATGGCAATGTTGTGGGATCCCATAATGTAGTGATGGTATCGTGGGGGTGTACATGGGGATTTTTCCGTGGTCAAATGGGAGGTTAATGTTCTGCGTCCCAGAATCATATATTTGTTTCAGGAAAATATGCATGAAAACCCAATCAATTTGAAAAAAAAACATGATTTATCGCGATGTCATTGGGGATTTTTCTGTGATTTCGTGAGATTTTAAGCGGATTTGCAAGGGATATGATATGACTAATTTTCATGATGCATGATGGTGAAAAAAAAAACTCATCCAGATGGTGAACCAACCTGAATCTAACTGGCAATTCTGATGGGATGTACTGGTGGTATGATGGGAATAGTCCATCGTTTTTCATGATCAGCACCGATACTTTGACTTGATGATCCCTTAACCGTTGAATCACCACCCATCAAACAACAAACAGCTTGGATGCCCTGATTCTGGGAGGGTGCCGTCGTTGGAGGACATTGAATCAGTGCACCGACAGGAGCAATCTAGAACTAAGTTGAATAAAACCATCATAAAGCGAATCAAATAGTTTTTATTGAGAAAGAATTCGAGTTGTATTCTGGACTACATGGCTTCAAACCCGCAAGAGGAATCACAAAAATTTAGCAAATTGCAGCTTCAGTTTATGGAACCTTTCGGTGTAGCTGCAACACTGTGTTGAACTGACTCCACCTAATCCATCTGACCTCAGACTCGGCACCAAGCCGACCCCATTCAGGAATTCAGCAAAACCCTTCAGGATGGGGCCCCCCAGTTATAAGTTGGTTTATATACCATAATAAACCACTATAACCCCCATGAACTAGTTCGTTATATCTACCATAAACCAGTAGAATTCAACCACTTGTTTCAGGCAACTGAACGCGAGCTCGATCGGGGGCCCCATCCTGTTGTTCCCTGGAAAACGATCTACAACTTGCGGAAAAGATAGGCTCCCCACAAATTTGGGGTAACGATGTTCAAACAAACCGTTTACCCTCTGGTAAACTAACAGAACTGTGTAAAATTCTAGCAATTTCTTGCCCATATTCCAGGGCCGAACATATTCCATGCCAAAATAGCTCGGAAATTTCAGGGAATTGCGAAGACCCCTTTCAGGTGAAATTTGTATTTCATACAGTTTGCCAAGTACTCCTTTTCTTCTGGCACGTACGTTGTCGACTGCACATGTTCTTCCGCAAAGAAGATCCTTACTTTCAACAATTTCTGGAAATGTCATAATTCATAATGTTGAGCTTTCCAAAAATGGATTAATAATGTTCTTATGGGAATTTGTCATCTACACTTTTCAGGATCTCAAAACCCAATTCATAAGCTTTAAGCTTATGTTCTGGCACGCTTGGCTGGCATTTCACCAGCAGCGCCATCCCCATCTTTCTTGACATCTTTGTGGCCCCGCAAAGAGCCCTGCACAACAGGATCTCGGAACACAAATCATCGACGATCCTGTTTTCTTCCATGCAAACTAATTCCACCGATAGAGTACGATGCCACCCCTGGAGTGCGCTAATTTTCTGGAATGCGAAAATAAAACAGTATGCGTGGCCCCCTTCGACCTTCCCCATGGATCCAACACCAGTTTTTTCCATCATATACCAGAAAATTATCACATTTCACCCTGCTGAGCTTTTTTTTTCTTTTTTTTTTGTTTGGTCATTTTTGGCCAAAATGGCCTGGAATGCGATAGTATGTGAAACTACAGACGTCTCACGCGAAACCGCTACCTTGCCCATATTCCAGAAAACGTGATTCCAGGCGATTTTAGCCCAAAAAAAAACGAAAAAAAAAAAAACGCAAAAAACGAAAAATCACCGAGTACGAAGATTTTATGGAGTGCGAAGATCTTGCAGAGTGCGTGGATATTATAGTATGTGCACGTCCCTAGCTGTGGAGTGCGATGCCCTCGCTGGAGTGCGAAGAATTTGTGGAATGCGAAGAATTCCGAGTATGCGTGGCTGGTATAGAGACCACATAGGGAAATTTCGGGGCCAGAACCAAAATTCCAATCCCAAAGCCAGCCCAAACTTCCAGGGGCACACCAGTGGGTTCTATTTTTCCGAGTTCACCTTGGGTGAGGCCCCGGGGAAGAAACTTTCTAATTTTTACTCAGCCAACCTTTAAAAACGTTACCCTTGACAACCCTGTCCTTCTTCGGTAGACAAATGAAGAAACTTCCTTATCAAAGCAGCCTTCAATTCATTCAACGTCCACAGCTGCTTTGGAACGACATAGGGGATAGAAAGCTGTGGAGGGGCATTCAGTGGATTCGCCGTGGCCCAACTGTTCCCTCCAGATTGAGCTGAAATGCCTATCAAAGTAACATACCAAAACCCAGGTCTGGAGTACGATGAAAACATGGTATGCGAAGATTTTCTGAATATGGGAATGTTGCCTCTAGAAAAATCATCATTTTGAATGGGTAAATCAACTATACATTGCCATTTTCAATAGCTATGTGTTAAAATATCAGACGGTATCCGTAATTGCTGGTTGAGTTTCTGTGTTGATTGGCAAAACCCCCGATTTTGTTGATTCAATCCCAGTATGATCCTAGAATATCCCCCGAAAAAAAGTTGGTAAACATCTCATACATCATTGAATCCAGTTATATTTACACAACATCCGGTATCACTTTATTTTCCATTAATATATTATATATATAGTTAAATGCCAATGTTTGCCAGTTTTATCCCCAACATCCCCATCAAAGTAAAGACAACAGAACCACTGCGACAAGTCGCGTTGATCCAAGAAAGCCGTGTTCAAAGCCATTATGGCTTCCTTGGAACACCAACTGCTGTGCAACGAAAAAAATCCAGAGCTTTTAATGGTGTCTAATAGGTCATTCGACGAGTCATGGGATATGTCAGCAAGACTGTTTTTGTTGGGATTCATGGCTATGGATAGAAAAGGTTTGTGACCACTTCAGATTCCTTTTTCAAATTACTGGTTGGTGGATGTTGGTGGTATACCTACCCCTTCTGAAAAATATTAGTCAGTTGGGATGAAAGAATTCCCAATATATGGAAACATAAAAAATGTTCCACACCACCAACCAGTTATCCATGTGTTTCAATGGCAATATTCATCCATTTGGAAGGTACAGCTCCACAGCCCAGGCTGTTACTATTGGTTCATCTGGCACAATGACAATACAACAAAACCAGACATTTTAGGGTAGTTGCAGGGACCAAATATCATAGTGAATCTTAGATACTAGTCAGAAAATCTATGTTTTCGCTGGCTAGTACATTTTCAAGTTGCCATTGATAGCAAGATATTGAAGTACTAAAGTATCTAACCAAGGTTGACCCAGATATGTCGCTTTGATTTCCAATACATGGGTCCAACATGATGGAAGCAGTGTCAACCCCTGCCTTATCTTGGATTTTGCTTAGAGTGGTACTGGTCAGCTTTGAACATCTTCCCGCAACATCTCCCAAACATTTGAAGTTTTCAAGTCAGAAAATAGGTGAAAAAAAACAGCTACAATTATTTTTGGCTGAAACTTACGGTCACCATCTAACTACCAGATTATAGATGGATTTGATGTTGAAAATCATCACTTTTCCCATTCACATTGCTATAAATTGATATGTTTCCCGTGTCATTTTGGGGTTTGATTTTCCCATCATAGCACCATATTGTTCTTGGTGAAATTCTGTTTTTTGTCAGATCCCCATTCATTGGTTTGCCTGAACATGGGGTACCCAACAAATTCAATGGTTATCCCCCAAAAATCAATGGTTTATCATGGTTTATCATGGTTTATCATCATTTTCCCTAATCAAATAGCAACTGTGGGGGCTATTTGAAGCCCATGTTCATCCATCTTCAGGTTATCTCCTATATGAATCACATTGAGTCTCCAATAACATCCAATAATCCGAACGGATTACGGTGTTCAGACTAGCTGGCAGCGGAGCAATAAGACTCCCATCTAAAGTCATACATCTTCAGAAACCCATTTTTAGATCCCCACCTTTTTTTTCTTCGGAAAAAGCCAACCCAGCCAGCACCGAAAGCTCCTTCAGCTCGACCGAGCTGCAGGTGCCGACAGGCCTTCCGGAAAGGTCTCCAAGTTGTCCTTGGCAGCGATCAGAGTCATCACAGGGCTCGGGGTGCAGCGGAACCGGAACCATAAAATTCAGTGGCTTGCAGAACTAATAAGTGGGTTTTCTATAACTTCATTAACCTAAATTAGTTTTACTATGCTGTACTTGTTCATAACCTCAACTGGACACCCAAGTATTAGCTGTGAAAATATATGGGTTAGCTGGATCGAATATCACCAAACAAAAACATGGAACAGATGTAATTGTCGGTAGAGGAAGGGACCCCGTGACCCCGACACGATCAGTTGGTGGAACTAACTAGGCTAACGGATGAACTTATGGAGGATGTATATATGATTATATATGGTCTGGTTGGGGTTATTCAGCATAAACAATTGGATATTTCACGATGTCGGCAAACCATAAACGGATTGTCCATGTATGCAGCAGCTTATCCATGGAGTTTCGAGGTGAATGGGCACTCAAAAATGGCTCCAAAGCGGGTGCCTGAAAATTTGGATCTCTGAATGGCAAGTAGGTTTCTAACTAGTAACTAGAATAATTCTAGGCTTTATGGGGAATATATTGTATTATATTATCACACATATCTATTGTCTACAGTTGAATAGGCTTTGAGACCAACTTATGACTGGGGGGACCACTTTGTAGCATGTCAATGCTGACACATACCAAGATGCTCTGGAGCCTGTACTAACTTCCAAAGCTGATTACTTTGGGCCATCAAAGTCACAATTTTCCCTGTAGTGACAAACATCCTTTCTGGTGGTACACCCACAAGTCTGAATGGTAACTCTTATGGGAGACGAGTTGTGGTGTCATTCTTGTGGCTTAAATCCCGCTTTTTGAAACCAAGGTGCCACCACATTGGTCAACTGCTCTGCTGGTGGCAACCTGAGATTGTGCAACCGCGCCCGCTGAAGCAACAAGAATGCTATCACTCCATAGTTACTTGGATCTTGGTGGTTTGCCTCAGTAACAGTTCGGAAGTGGGCAACTCCATATCTGGACTACCTCTACTTCCCCAAACTGGACCTATAACACCTATAATCTCATAGAATTATATAAGGTTAACTTGCGGGACCTAAAAATTTTCTAAAGATGGGATCAGTCAAACGTGTACATCGCCCTTCCTCTACCTCCAAGGTTGGTTAGTAAAACTGAAATGGAGCCCAAACTGAATGGAATGGATTGGTTCAAGGGAAAACAAATTATAGCAAACCACGGTTTAGTTACCAGTTACAAGGGTTTCCTTGTCCCCCCCAATACACCTGCACAACTACCTGAATGTTCTTTTGTTTCTCCACACATGCCAGTAGACATTAGAGATGTCAACAGCAAGATGAATTATTAATGAGGGTATGTAAATAGAAAACATTGAACAGTTGGACGCACATCGAACTATGGTGGAAACATCATCGAAACAGTTGTCATCCTGGAAGAGCTTTTCGGCATCTTTTTGGGGGTTGTTTTCACTGAACGAAACTTGAGAAGCAACTCCCAAGAGATCTGCCAAAAGACATCTCACAAGGAAGACTGTGCATTGTTGTTTTTGTTGATGTCTGCAAGAAAGAAATGCCAAGAATCAGAAGAGGCTAACAATCATCGTCCCCATATGTTTGCCCATTTAGAATTGAGTCGCAAAGAACTTAGCACCACACTCATGGTAATAATGATCAATAAATGACATAACTATATGCAACTTCGGGAAAGAAAACCGTGAAATCGGGATATAGGTCGGGAGAATCCCCCTTATATATCAAGGGCAGTCACCAAAATTCCCCGAACTCATCAACCAACAGGGGCTGAACGGTGACCACCGCTGAAATCGTGGAGCTTGTTGAAGGAAATGGCCAGCAGTTGCGACGTTCGATCATCCAACACCCGTAGCTTTTTCCTCGATTCTTCACCTGCACCGGAAATGAAATGATCCACCAAATTTCAAAGGCAGAGTTGATCTGCAACAATTACAAGACTCCAAGACATATAATTTTCTATATGTCTGTCCATCTATCTATCTATCTATCTACCTATCTATCTATCTATCTATCTATCTATCTATCTATGTATCTATCTATCTGTCTATCTATCTATCTATCCATCCATCCATCCATCTATGCCCTTGTACCTATCAATCTCTCTCTATAAACATCTGGAAGGTTGATGCATAAAAAGAGAGCTGTGACGACACGACATGACAACTCCTGGGCCAAAAACAAATAACCATGGTATACCCATTTCCGCCATCTTGCCCATGGCAGCCCGAGATGATATACCATCTGGTTATGACTAACATAGCCATGGAAAATCACCATTTTTAAGTTCGGTAAACCATCTATAAATGGGCCATTTTCCATGGCTATGTTACTGTAAATATAGGGTAATGGATTACATCCTCACATGATATCTTCCAGAATTAGTTTTGAGGAAACTCTGCAGGGCTATATTATGGTATAGTACAGAATGTGGAACCGAACAAAAAAACGAGGAATCTAACACAGCATTTTTCTGAAAGGCCATCAATGTCATCAATCTCAAGGCCTTCACCCAGGGTCACTCAACACGAAGGCCCCGTTTCGTGAAACATCCCACTGGGATGGGTTTTCTAAAATGACCATAATCCCCATTATGGGGATCTTACATGTAGGATCATCAAATGTTTGGTTATTACAAGGTGTTAGCCCATAGTTAGCTAAGTTGGTCTATAACGACTAACAAGAGTTCATTAATATGTTTATTTTATATATATAATATGCAAGTAGTTATTTTTTTGGGTGAATCTAAACCAACAAACATACTTGCGGGGCACCACATAGTCGCAGGATGTCGCCTGGAATGGGATGTCCATTGGCTCCATTCTTGGCACTTTTCCCACGCGCATCCGCCAGCGCAAAGCGACGTTCCAGCAAGGCAGCATCGAAGGTGACTGGGGGCCCCACACCAGTCCAAACACTTTCCTGGGCGGTACCCTCCGGTAAACTAACATCACTATGGAAAATCACCATGCTTTTGATGGGTAAATCAACTATTTCTATGGCCATTTTCAATAGCAAACTGTTTGTTTACCAGAGGATACTTCGGGGGACACTCATCTGAGAGAAAGTGACCCGTGGGCTGGACTTGTTGACCAGCGATTCTGAGAGGGAAGGTAAACCTGACAATTCCTGACTGTAGATCATTTGGAAATATATCTCTGGTTGGTGGTGCACTGACCATCTTGAAAAGTATGAGTTCGTGAATGGGAAGGATGACATCCCATATGAAATGGAAAATAACAAATGTTCCAAACCACCAACCAGCATAATATTAAATTACTATCCCATATATTATGGAAAAAATGTTTGAAACCACCAACCAGATCTGAAATGGTTGTTGATTTGGGATGGAATTTTCAACTGAGCTTCGAACCAGCGATCTACAAAGCTGAGCAACTAAACTAAGAACAAGATGGACATCTGCCTTTCTAATATTTGATAACATAAATGTGATCTGATCACCCGCAGCTTTGCCTTTCTACATTGCCATGCACTTTGAAAGGGTCCAAGGTCCTCTAGGTTTAAGGTCCCAAAAAAAGGATGGACACACAGTATGGTATGAATCTGGAACATCAGAGGTGGTGTAACATGTTGTGACCATAGTAACAGTATTCCATGCTCATCATAGCGGATTTACATGGCTTCATTTTGTCCAGATGTTTGTTGGATAAATTCTCACTTTGATCACTTTGGTCTCCCCAAGACATTGTCGATTCTGCACATCCAGTTTCTGGAACATCCAATTGTGACAACAACCCAGTTACCCTCTGGTGAACTAACATCACTATGGGAAATCACCATGCTATTAATGGGTAAATCAACTATTTCTATGACCATTTTCAATAGCAAACTGTTTGTTTACCAGAGGTTAGAATTATCCAACAATCCAGTTTCTTCTGGAACTTGCGCCACCGTCTGCCAAAACAAAGGTCTCAACCTTATCACAGCATAACGGTTCAAGGGGCACCGAAACACCGCGACAAAAAAAAAACAGGTCACTGGGCATTATATACATATAATATCATATAATATCATTTAATATCATTAAAAGCGCGTATACATACATCATACATATATATATATATGTATATATATATGTATATAATTAAGTGTATATATATATATATAATTATATATATATATATCATTTGGTTCAGGCACCTGCCTCTATCTGTGTTTTGGCACACGTCCAATGTTGTCCTCGATGTTGTAAGTGATGTTGTGAATTTCTCGTTTTTTTTCTTCACGTAAATTTTGATGTTTTAAATTTGGCGTTTTTTTTTCTCACGGAAATTTTGATGTTGTAAATTTGGCGTTTTTTTTTCTCACGTAAATTTTGATGTTGTAAATTTGGCGTTTTTTTTTTCTCACGGAAATTTTGATGTTGTAAATTTGGCCGTTTTTTTTTCTCACGTAAATTTTGATGTTGTAAATTTGGCGTTTTTTTTGCTCACGTAAATTTTGATGTTGCAAATTTGGCGTTTTTTTTCTCGTGAAATATTGATGTTGTAAATTTGGCATATGTTTTTCTCACGTAAATTTTGATGTTGTAAATTTGGTGTTTTTTTTTCCTCACGTAAATTTTGTTGTAAATTTGGCGTTTTTTCCCGACGTAATTTTTATGCTGTAAATTTGGCATTTTTGATTCATTATGATTATGAAGTTTTGATTCAGTATTCTGATCTGATAAGTGGTAAGGTAGGTTAAAGTATGTGTTATTGTCAGACCACCAGTTGAAAGGTTATTAAGTTATCAATAAGTTATCCAGTTATCCATGTCAATGATGATAAAATTACATGTTTAAAAACTAAGTTCAAGTAAATATAGAAAAGTATTTTAAAAAAACATTGTAAATTTCTGGTACATCCGAACGGTTCAGAACGGTTCAGGCGTATCAGCTTCTGATACATCCGAACGGTTCAGAACGGTTCAGGCGTCTCCGAACTATCCCGAACTATCCCGAACTATTCCGAACTAATCCGAACCCAGGCCTCCGATACATCCGAACGGTTCAGAACGGTTCAGGCGTATCAGGTTTTTGCCTTAGATTCTAAGCTTAAAAGTGGGCAATTTTTACAACATAACAAGTTGAAGATGCATGACCTGTAAACAAGTAAAGGTTTTAAGCTATGAGGTTTTAAGTTAATTACAAATTATAAGAGGAAGAAAAGCTGTAAGAAAAGTGATGTCAGTTGCAAGTTGTGAGTTGTAAATTGCCATAAGTCAAGGTACTTCCAAGTAAAACTTCGGTGAAGAAAAGCATGTCTGAAAGTAACTTAGGCTGTGACACAAGTCGTGGCAGAATGTGTTCCCAAAGAACGGGGCTGGAAGAAACTTAGGCTAAATTTCACAATCTTCTGAAAAGTATATGTCACACCCAAACCCGTCTAAGGCAGGCAATCTTGTCACGTGAGCGGTCAGTGGTCCTCTGAGATCCATCCTGGGGGCAAGGATGAGGAAAACGAAGTGACACCTGAACCGTTCTGAACCGTTCGGATGTATTTCATATAGTTCGGGATAGTTCGGGATAGTTCGGGACTGAGCCCATGTTAGGCGTTGGCCTCTATAATTTGCCTGTGTGTCACCACACATTTGCCCATAAGTTTACAGTACTAGTCTTACAGTACTTGAGTGAGATCGAATTTTACCTGGTTTCAAAACGCATACAACCCACATACATACATACAGACATAGACATGCATGCATGCATACATCCTGTTATATCTGTGCTTTATTGATCGGACCTGCCTTTCTCGCAGGTGAGTCTTGTCTTGTTACCTGCCGTTACCTACCAATTTTACTTGCCACAGCCTACCAGGATCTACCAGGTTTAAGGAAACAAATTAGTTCATCATTTATTCAGAATTATGTATTATGCAACACTTACACGCAGGAAGTTACGATGTGACAACGCAACCACGTACCAATGTGTGACAGTGACCCTCACACAATGGAAGAACCACAGCCACAAGCACGGTTATCACCAAGAACGGAGCAACGAGAACAAGAACAGGAAAACGAAGACAAAGAAGAAGAGCAACAACAACAACAACAACCACGACGACGACGACGACGACGACAACGGCAAAACCAACCAATGAAGGGCCAATGAAGGGACAAAAACAAGTTAAACACACCCACCAGATTCAATGCCAGCTGAGTTTCAAAAAACAAACCAAAACCCAAACTGTGGAATCAGGAGTGTGACAATACAAAACGAATTGGCCTATCTCAATATCAAAACAATCATTGCAATAACGACATGAACAAAAATGGGCGCGCATAGTCAATCATGATTCATGACTCATGACGCATAAATCACAGGAAACAAAAAATACAACTCACAATGTCAGTCATGACTTGAAGCAAGAAAAGTTTGGGGTTGATAACATCAATCATGACATGAACAAGACTAAAAGTGGCGTTTACAAGATCCAAATTTATGTAAGAAAAAAGAACTTGGCTTTTGTACAGCGTCAAAATGTACGTTAGGAAAAAAATGGCGTTTACAACGTCAAAATTTACGTAAGACAAAAAAATCAGCGTTTACAACGTCAAAATTTACGTAAGAGAAAAAGAATCGGCGTTTACAACGTCAAAATTTACGTAAGACAAAAAAAATCGGCGTTTACAACGTCAAAATTTACGTAAGACAAAAAAAATCGGCGTTTACAACGTCAAAAATTGCGTAAGACAAAAAAAATCGGCGTTTACAACGTCAAAATTTACGTAAGAGAAAAAAAAATCGGCGTTTACAACGTCAAAATTTACGTAAGAAAAACAAAAAATGGGGTTTACAACGTCACCGACAACGTCAACCAGAACGGTACACGTCACAAAGGGGCAATTATAGAAGCAGGTGCCTGAACCAATATATCATGTAACAAACAAGTGCAGAATATGGATGTATAATCCCAAATAAGCATCGAAAACCTTCGTTGGCCAAGCGAATGAAACCACTTGCCATCTTATTGCTTGGATCTGAATTCGGGGTTGAAACGTTTTTTTATGGTGATTTTATGGACATATTTCATGGGATATGATATGATTAACAACAGTCAATCAAGGTGTGCTGGAAAGTCCGACTTTGTTCGTGGATTGTCGCAGCGAACTGAACCTCCAGTTACTTTGTGGTTTTTCAATTAGCACGTTTGGGGATATGTTTATGGGCAATCCTGCGGGATTCAAGCAACAATTCTACGGGGAGTGTTGAAAAGTGTGATTTTTGATTGGGATAATATGATTACCAGCAATCAGTTTTGAATCATCAAAAAATGTGTATATGTATATATATATATATTATGGTTTGACCAGCAACATGTTGTGTTAAATCCCATGAATAATAAGGGTAGAAGCATCAAAATATTGGTGAATATGATGGTTTCCTATAATAGATTATAACCATCATAATATTGGTGATTATAATAAATATTGGTGATTATAATATAATAACTTAACCTCTTGCCAGTCATGAAGCACTAGGGAAGCAATTGTAAATGGACATTCCAAACTGGCCCCCCTTATTTTTCTGGAAAGGATGTCATTGGATGGTTTTACCGGTGACTTCAGAGGAGAAAAGGAGACTTTACTGGTGGATACTGCAACAATTTTTTTGGTGATTTTCACCAATGAAATTGACCACATGGGGTTTGACCGGTGTAGTGAACAAAATCTTGGGATTCAAGCAAGGCAAACGCGAATTCAATTTATGAATAGATGATAGTCAATGGAAATGGTGCTATGTAGCTGGTTCTGAATGGTTTTGTTGGTCTGTAGCTTGGCTTAACATCATCTCAGCTTCTAGCGAAGCACCAGATCTGGAGATGATAGAGAGGGGTAATCGACTGCCATGTTTACTTGATTGATGGTGATGGCTTGGGTGCATTTGAAGTGCACGCCCAATGGATGCGGAGTGGGGAAACCATTTCGCTATACCACTACAAGTCTCCTGCTTCCGCGAGAGAAAGACTATTAACTATTCATGCCACAAGCCTCAAGCAGGATGAAGGCCATGTTTATCCATTTGTTCAAGTCCATGTTTGACACAGGAGGGTATGTCCCATGATGTTTCCGTCATTTTTTCTATTATTTATATCATACCATGATTGACCTTATTAAACCATATAACACCACATAAAACCATATAAACAAAAATTTAAACCATATTAAACCATTAAAACAATAAAAAACATATATATACATATATATAATTAAAACCATATAAAATCAATCTAAAATCCATGAGGGATTTTCTCACCATCTCAGCCTCAGCCTCCCCAGTGGCCAGGCACTTGGCCGTCACCGTGGCCAGCGTGGCCACTGTGGCGCCGCCGGTGCCGCCCGGCCGCAGGGTCGACGCATCGCGGCTCGGCGGCGGGGGACCGGCGCCGCGTCCTGGGGAAAGTGGTGCCTTTGTGAGAAAAATGGGGTTGGTAACTGTCCCATTTTGGGTATATTGGACATCACCTTATAGTAGCCATTATAGACCATATACCTAATGGTTGGGTGATGTTCAATGGGGACATCAGTCATGACCCATGAAAAATGGGGATTGAACGAAAGGAAAATCGGGATTTGAATGGGATTTGGAATGGATTTCACCAATTTGCGAATTTAAGTTCGATGATTTTCCCATGAAAACTTGGGCATTTCCTATTGCCACGTTTAATTGCCGGATGGTAATTCATATTACAGTATATAACTATTTAGTGGATTGACTCCATTTGAGGAAAATTGATTGGGTATCTAACTATCACGGACATGGGAACTTGATGGAAAGAACATGAGGATTTAAATAGATAACATTTTTGTTTACCAACAAACATATGTATGTAACTTGCTTCTCAATTTTGGGGGGTGAAGCAACTTAAACACATGTTCGACCAAGTAGGGACTGAAACACCAAAAGGTGAGGGGTTCAAGCAAAATTGAGATTGCAGCAGCAAAATGCTGATTTAACTGACGCAAAGTGGACTTTGCAAAACAAAAAAACTGGTTTAAGGCAAGGAACTTGAAAGACACGAAACATGGTATTTAGTATTACAAATTGACCCAGTGAAATTGGGGGCTGGTATCTCAATGATTTCACCCAAAAACAGAAGTCGGGATTGAAACAACAAAAATGGCAATAATGATAGATAACCAACAAAAGGCCAAAGTGGCATAATTGATTTACAGAAACAGGTGACACATATTTGAAGGTAAAAACCACTAGCCATGAACTCCATCAACAATCAACCAATGAAACAACCTGTAAAATCAAGCTCCACCATTTCCAGGGTTTCCAACATGTTCCAGCCTTTTCTGGGTGTTGCTTTGTCAAGAAACCCATGGTTTTGGGGTACCCCCATGGATCTCTCCTTTGCCTTTGGCTGGACCTTTGCTCACCAGACCTTTGGAGGGCGGCCCTTTCCCCGCAGCTTTCGCCATGTAGGACCAGGTGATAAGCTAAGATCTATGTGTCAATGGATGTCAGTGCTGTCCATTTTCAGATTTCAATTGCATGATGATATGGTGGTTTTGGTGGTTTTCACAGACCAGACTTTTTTGAACATGATCCGACGTTTGCGAAACTTGGGGTCGGCTGTGGGAACTAGACTCTCAGAGTAGAAGTTCAAGTGAACGACAGCTCAATGGCCATGTTTCAAGCATGAACGACAGCTTCAAATCATTCCATGGATGCAGGGCGTAGTGAAGCCCAGTGATAGCCTTCACTTAGCCAAAACGGCTTCGAGGTGACCAAATGGCTGGAGGTCCTGGGTGTGTAGCCATGGCTGTTTCAAAACAGGGCTTATCCCAATCTATTGCAATTTCAATATATGGGAAAATACATGAAATCATGAGAACCTGATAAATCATAGGATTCTACTGTTCCAAAAATTTGAGACAATTGAGAATTCCGGTTAGACATCGATGGCCGGGAATCGGCGTAAGGGCGTAGCATCCTACTTGAATTTTCCAACTGTGAGCGGTTGGTACTTGAACCATCCACAAAGATGAAAGTCAATTGGGTTATGCGTTTATCATCCCGTTTTTTGAAGGAAAGAACATGAAACCATACTTGAAACCAACAGGTATCAGGCAAGAATAGTTTAGTGATGCTCAACACATCTCGCTCCCACTGCAACCTGTTCTGATGCAATTTTTCCAAGCTCGCTTAAGGTCTTCACCGGATGAGTCGTGCGGCCATTCACCTGGGCACACTGGACTTTATTTCAGGACACAATGTGAGGGACGAAAGGTTATCTGGGAGTCATGTTTCAACCCAAAACCAAGAGTTTAGATCTCTCGTTTCTATCTATTTCAAGTATTTTTCTGAAAAAATGAGATGTTCCCAAACATAATGCTTCTGTTCGTGGTAGGGCCGTGAATCCAAACAGCAATAAACACCACTGGACCAGAGGACATAAGACGGTGCCAGATGCAAAGAGGGAAGCCACTCACGCCGGCCTCTCGTCGCAGAGATTACAAAGATGGTGCCAGATGCAATTTCCCACCCCCCCAAAAAAAACATTTAGGGTGGTTCCGGGTGTAATTTGGCGTATCCCCCAAAGACTTTGTTTTAAGTTGGAACAAACACGGCTGATCTTGACCTTCGATGGGCAACGTGCTGCTGATTTGTCCATAAATGCATCTAGACCTGTGCGTCGGCACACGCGGGCAGTATGCACGGCACGCGCGCGTCCAGGCATCTAAGCCATTGGTACATTGATACTGTATGACTGGCGTGATTATGCAATACAAGTCTGGATCCCAGAACCATATCACAAGCGCTCCACCACATACATTTGTTCCAATAACGAATTCCTGGGTATAACATGGTATAAATATATGTATACATGGCAGAAAAAAAACAACTTAACAAATTCCAGACTATAACATCAAATCACGGCTGTGACCCCACATCCACGGTTCTTGACCAAGACATTGACCCATTGTGGCCCATCCCAACTGCTTCATCCGATCTGCCTAACTACCTGTGCACCCATATCTACCTATGTGCAAACTGTACAGGACACCCACGCCGTATATTGGATGATTCGGCCTTTCATCAACAGCAATGTTTGATGGTTAAGGCATACATCATTACCTACGAGTACTTTTGGATGGTAGTAACAACAACACTACCAAAGATCATATTTGTGTTTGTTGATCCTGTGCAAAAGGTGAAAGACTTTCAGAGGGAAAGGTCCAGAAAACCAACGTGAACCTCTTACAATCACATACAATCACAGTTTGTGGTGGTGAATGAATATGTTACATGGAACTCTATGGGTTTCCGTAGGACATGTACCCTCTCATTATTTAATATGTTAATTTCATTTAGCAATATGCTATTGAAAAATGACCCATAAAAGTAAAGTAGATGACTTAAATTATGATGATTATATAACTTGAGAGGGGGAACACGAAAGGTAGGTAAGCAAGAAAGGAACCGAAGAAAAAATGAAGGGGAGAGGGCAGGGAAAAAAACATAAAGTGGAGTCTGGTAAAAGCGACGCGGCCAGTATCTTTCCAAAAATATGAAGGGGAGTCTGGTAAAAGCGACTGAAAGGCTTCGGCGATGTGGTTGGGGTTGGTGGCGGTTGTGGTGTTGGTGGTGTTGGTGGTGCTGGCGGTGTTGGTGTTGTTGGTGTTGTTGGTATTGGTGTTGTTGGTGTTGTTGGTGGTGGTGGTGTTTCTGGTGTTGTTAGTGTTGTTTGTGTTGTTGGTGTGGTTGGGTTTGTTGGTGGTGTTGGTGTTGTTGGTCGTGTTGTTGGTGTTGGTATTGTTCGTGTTCGTGTTCGTGTTGTTGTTGTTGTTGCTGTTGTTGTTGCTGTTGGTGTTGTTGTTGCTGTTGTTGTTGCTGTTGTTGCTGCTGCTGCTGTTGATGGTGTTGTTGTTGTTGTTGTGTTGTTGTGTGTTGTTGTGTGTTGTTGTGTGTTGTTGTGTGTTGTTGTGTGTTGTTGTGTGTTGTTGTGTGTTGTTGTGTGTTGTGGTGTTGTTGTGTGTTGTTGTGTGTTGTTGTGTGTTCTTGTGTGTGTTGTGGTGTGTTGTGGTGTGTTGTTGTGTGTTGTTTGTGTTGTTGTGTGTGTGTTGTTGTGTGTTGTTGTGTGTTGTTGTGTGTGTTGTTGTGTTGTTGTGTTGTTGTGTGTTGCGTGTGTTGTTGTGTGTTGTTGTGTGTTGTGGTGTGTTGTTGTGTGTTGTTGTTGTGTGTGATGTGTGTTGTTGTGTGTTGTTGTGTGTGTTGTTGTGTGTTGTTGTGTGTTGTTGTATGTTGTGTGTTATTGTGTGTTGTTGTGTGTTGTTGTGTGTTGTTGTGTGTTGTTGTGTGTTGTTGTTTGTTGTTGTGTGTTGTTGTGTTTTGTTGTTGTTGTGTGTTGTTGTGTGTGTTGTTGTTATTGTTGTCATTCGTTGTTGTTGTAGTTGTTGTGGTTGTTGTGGTTGTTGTGGTTGTTGTGTGTTGTTGTGTGTTGTGGTGTGTTGTTGTGCGTTGTGGTGTGTTGTTATGTGTTGTTGTGTGTTGTGTGTGTGTGTTGTGTGTGTTGTGTGTGTGTTGTGTGTGTGTGTTGTGTGTGTGTGTTGTGTGTTGTGTGTTGCGTGTTGTGTGTTGTGTGTTGTGTGTGTGTTGTGTGTGCTCTGTGTGTGTGTTGTGTGTGTTTTGTGTGTTTTGTGTGTTGTGTGATGTGCGTTGTGCGTTGTGCGTTGTGCGTTGTGCTTTGTGCGTTGTGCGTTGTGCGTTGTGCGTTGTGTGTTGGTGTTGTTGTTGTTGTTGTCGTCGTTGTTGTTGTTGTTGCTGTTGCTGTTGGTGTTGTTCTTGTCGGTGTTGGTGTTACCCCTGCAGCGTTTTTGCTCGGTTCCGTAGTGGCCGAAAATCGTCAAATCGGTGGTGTTTTCGCGTGTTTTTGCATCGCTCGGAGCAAACAACACCGTAAATACCAATGTTTTTGGCGGGTCGGAAGCCCAAAACAACGGTATTTACGATGTTTTTTGCCTCTGGTAGTAAAAAGCACGGTATTTACAGTGTTTTTTGGCCAGCACCTAGCAAAAACAGTGGTATTTACGGAGGTTTCACCATGTAGCAAAATGTGGTTTCTTGATCCGAAAAGAACAAAAATACTGTAAATTACAGTATTTTGAGTCTGCTCTTAGGGTGCGTGGGAGGTGTGGAGGAGGGGGGGGGTACTAAAATGACTAGCAATCTCCTGAAGAATCAGGTAACGGGGCTGGCCGCCCTCCCCTTTACTTCGTAAAGTAAAACTCAAGGTAGCCCCTCTGGAGCTACCTTTCGTGATATTCATTAATACATAATTTATACTAATATTATTTACCTACCAGTTCGCTACGTTGAATAACCAGGGAGCATCTACAAGTGGAACTTCCGTATATCTATCTTGACATATGTGAATTGAACAGCACGTATATGGGGGTGTCCTAGATTCCCAATAGCTGGTTGGTTTATTCAAAGTTTATTTCATGGAAACTCCGAAAATAAAAAAAAATAATGTCAAGTGAGGATTAATGATACCCCCCCGATTAATCAACAGCAACTGCCCAATTTTTTTTTATTTAAAAACAGATGGTCCCCGATGATTAATAAACCGGTGGGCCTACCCCCGATTAATCAACCACCACTTCGGAAATCCATTTTTTTATCCAACATTTTTTATTTCCAATTCTATTTATTTCCATTTGTTTTTTACCTTTTTTTTATCATCATTGTATATCATTGTTATACTTAAGGTTTAAGTTGATCATTGAAAATTTCAAAAAACAACTATTCCCCAAATGATCGATTTCTAATTAAAATCTTTATAAAAATCATCAGTTTGGATAGCTCCCAAAGGGTACCCCCCATGAGCCCATGTCCCCCATCAATAATAACCAGGGTTTGCCCCTGATTAATCAACCACCTTTCTGATCCATGAGATTTTAACAAATCCAATGGAATTCTATTAAGATCTAATTGACGTAAGCCATATCCAAAGTTTTATGGTTCAGAATTTTATGGTTCAGCGCCGTTTATTTAGGGGTAGTCAAGAAAACTCGCCAGAAGGTACCCCCTACCTTCTAGGGGGGGGGGTTATTAATCCGGTGTTGGCATTAGGGGTACTCCCATGTCAGGAAACCTCCATCTAACTTCGACATCCAAGGTACTTGGCTCATTCCATCATGCTTCGCCTGGCCGAGCCAGATGGCCACAGGAAGATTCCGTTGATTGGTTGAGGAGACCGGAAAACAGGAAACCATACCATCGTTACAGCGAAAACATGGAGGTTTCCTGCAGATGTTCCCAATGTTCCCATTAAAACAAAAACGAATCTGGAAATTGTTTAGGCACGGACATGCACTGACACTGTCAATGGAAAAATAGGACCTCCCATGGCCATTGGACATGGTCCTCATGTTGGATTTCTGGATAACTTCACCCAACTGGGCTTCAACGGATCCCCATCATCATAGTTTCATGACCGTGAAACTAGGCACTGCATCAAATTAAGAGTTGCTATATGTTGGTATGCTTGTGGGATGGGTTTCAATGCATCCCAAAAATATCCAAAAATATCATCATTTGTTTGATTTGTTGATATTTCTGGTAAGATGTTCTTTGGTCAAATCATTTCAATCCCCAATACAGTAGCTATTTGGCTTTGTCAAAGCTGCATACACCTTGGTTTAGCAAAATTCCCATGGTGAAACATAGCAAAATCACACATCCCTAGGATTTTGGGTCCACATGCTTTGCCAAGGCAACATGTTTCCTCTGCGGCACGGTGCTTTTGAAGCCTTAAAATTTGACCCCTGCGGATGGCTGTTGAGCAAGCCCCCCCCAAAAAAAGGGGAGGGCAATTGCATGGAAAAACAATGTCTATAAACAAAAATGAAACCTGCCAACTCAATATATCCTGCAGCGCTCATTGCCACGAAACAAGGCCATAGTGAAAACCGTCCTGTTGACAATATAATCATATAATTGAATATAATTGAGGGGTTCGATGGTCAGATTACTACAGGGTACCTATAGTTGGACTTGTCTTGCAGCCGACTCAGCTGCGGGTGAAACAAAAAATCATAATAAATTCACCTTGTCAGGGAGACAGCGCCGGGAAAAGCGGTTCCCTTGTGCAGGCGATACTGTTGGTGCACACTTAAAAAAATTGTGGGTCCTGCAAAACATAACCAACTGTGCCAAAATGGTCATCTTTGAACAGGTAAAACAAAGAACAAACAAAATTGATGAAAAGCTGTTCTATCATGTTCTATCCTGTTCTCTTCATCTCGCTTCTTACTTGGAACATGCAAAATGGATCAAGAACAAACAAAGGATTGACCGCAGTCTTGCAGGTGCACATCTTGCCTAAAAACCTGTACAAACCCTATCTAACCCTCAGATACAGCCTTGCTGCACATTCCTCAGCTGATCTTGCACTGCAGAGCTTTCACCACCACAACATGGACTACCCCAGGTAACAACAGATCCGTCAGCCAGGATTGCAGCAAATGCAGCCTCTGTGGCATGTATCTGGAGCACTTTCCTGAGCTGATTTTGAACTTCTGAGCTGTCACCTCCATGGAGTTTGTTGCCCCATGACACCACCGACCCATCGGCCAGGATGGCTGCAAAGCTGCTTGCAGAGCCTTGAATCTGCCGTACATCTTTGAGCTGATCTTGGACTGCGGAGCTGTCCCCACCTGACTGCGAATTGCCCCAGGTCACGACGGATCCATCTGCCAGGATCGCAGCAAAGGCAGACTGTGTGGCTTGAATTTGCTGCACTTGCCGCAGAAGATGTTGGACTTGGGAGCTATCACCACCATAGTCTGGTTTGCCCCAAGTCACTACTGTTGCATCTTTGAGGGTCGCAGCGAATGCACCATCTGTGGCCGCTAGCTGCTGCACATCCCTCAGCTGGTCTTGCACGGCAGAGGTATCGCCACCACAATCTGGGTCGCCCCAAGTAACGACACGTCCGTTGGCAAGGATTGCAGCAAAGGCTAAGCAACTGCCCTCAACCCACTGAACATTCCTGAGATGACTTTGAACTGCTGAGCTGTCACCACCATCATGAGGATTGCCCCAGGTAACAACGGACCCATCTTGCAAGATCGCGGCAAAAGGGGGCAAATATTGCAAAGGCAACAGGCCAAATATGCAGACCGGAGTCTGCACTAAGACGCTGCCACCAAAAATATTCTTAAGGCGGTAGCACAGGTGGCAGCACCGCAAATTCTTAGAAAATAACGCTGGTCAGAGCGAGAGAATTCGGTGACCAGGCCTCGCTTGAATATGGATCGACATGCAAAGCAGTCGTGTGCTCAAACTAATTGATGTGCTTTAAACTCATTACGCCCCGCGGGCAGAAGCCCTCAGAACGACTCGTCACCCACCGAGTGCTGTGCTCAAACCACCCGTCCAGCATGTCGCCGAGGTGGTGCGAAGTGCCACCGCCCCACTTCCACAGGCACTTCTCCCTCCATTATCGATCAGAGGTGGCACGGGCATGGCTTCAAAGAAGCCCGGCAGTACCCGAAGGCTGCCGTCGAGGTGCTGCCAAAGCCTCTCCCTAGTGCATCCAAAGAGGTGCCAAATCTCCATACAGGGTGCTAACGACATAGGTACTGCCAGATCGCGGCAAAAGCATAGCACGTGGCTTGAAGCTGCTGTACATCCCGAAGCTGCTCTTGAACTCCAGAGCTATCACCGCCATCACAGGCTTCGCCCCACGTCACAACAGATCCATCAGCCAGGATCGCAGCAAATGCACTGCCTGTTGCCCAAAGCCGCTGGACATTCCTAAGCTGCTCTTGAACTTCAGAGCAATCACCGCCACACGTGGGATCACCCCAAGCAACCACTGACCCGTCACCCAGAATGGCAGCAAAAGCCTGCTGTGTGGCCTGAACCTGCTGGACATTTCTGAGCCGCTCTGCCACTGCGGAGTTGTCACCACCGCTCTGGGGATCGCCCCATGTGACAACGTCACCTCCAGGGCGCCAGACACCGAAAGCTGTGCCCGTTGCAACCAGACGCAACTGCGGCTGTCGTACCGCGGTCAACCGCTCCCCGTCTTGGAGGGCGCAAGCTGTGACGATGCGCCCGCAAGCTGTGACGAGTCTGAACCCGAAAGAGGTCAGGCTCTGCACCTCCGCCAGTGACAAAACTTCGGTGTGACCGCTGAGGCCGATGTTGACTTCAAACATGAAGCCACGCCGAAACACTCTCGGCTGCTGAAAACTGTGCGGGGTCTTGAGCCAAACCTGTGGTTGTCTCACCTGATGTGAGCTGCAGTGTACGTTGGCCAATATCTGGACACATTTACCAACTTTCTTCTAACAGTCAGGGTCTTACTGTAATTCCTGTGCGATGTGCAGTGTTACACAGAATGTCACAGATCAACCAGGGCTTTATTTTTTCCCACTTGGTCATTTAGGTTTTGAGACAACAAATTGAGAAATGGAAGACTTCAGTCCCAAACAACCTATATCTATCAGTAGAACAACTATTCCGACTATTCCCTTGCCCATCTCCAACCTCCAGTTGTGGTCCCCATCTGGCAATCTTAAATGGTACTGGACATCTCCAACAAATATCATGACATTTATGATGTTCCTTTCGGAGAAGACACACATGCCTGAAAATGAGGTATATAACTTAACCACCAAAATTGCAAATCGAACATAATGAACATAATGAGCATAAACCACTGGATTTTGGGGATCCTTCCCTTTAAATTTTCAGACCCAAAAGTCCCCTGTCGTCGCCTGTGATGACGACATTCGGAACACCTGTCCTGTTGGGTGACCCACCAACTGGAAGTGCTAAGTTGGAAGTTGGGGAATTGCACATCATTAGGCACCATTGGAATGAAAATTGGGGAACATGGGGATTTAACTATAGCAAAAATTCAGATTGATAGCTGATTTATCTGATTAATGATAGAAGAGTTGATGCAAATTAAATAACATAACTAATATTTCAATGTTGGGATTACTGTAGACAAAAAATGCAACATGAAACCGGACAACTGGCTTTACAAGCCAACTAAAAAGTGGGGGGCATCACCTTGTAAGTGGACTAGTCTCATCGATTATTAGCCCATGTCATTGGGATGTATGGATACCTAGCAGACTTTAACAAAACTCCATATAAAACCTGCAAAATTCTCTTGAAATGACATGGATCGTCCATCTGCACCACACGCCTTGTCCTTGTCGACTCGACTCTCCTGGAAGGCTGGTACTGAGTACGATGGGAAAACCATATGGAAATGATATATGACATATTTAATGGTAGTATATGATAGTATTATCTCCATAAAACGATATGGTACTATTATAATCTATTAAATATATGGTATTATGAAAATTAAATATGGCATATTTAATGGGATGGTAGTCTTGAGATAAGATATACTGGATGATAAGACTGGATGATAAGATAGGTCAATTTGATACAATTTGTAGGACAATTTGATACAAGTCGTATTTCTCGATGATCCCTTCAACTGCCTTCCACATATAAACACCCTCGGAATCAACCCCAGGGGGAATGTACTTGCTACACGTGGCCATCTTGAAAAATCTTTAACGCAAAGCTGACTTCCTGCAGTTCTTTTCGTTGAAACACAGCTCGGGGATATCCTCGGGCACTCAAACATGCCGTGCTGGAAAGGGCACAGTAAACATGTACCGATAGATAATTTACAAGAATGAAACATGATTTTCATGTTGTTTACGCATGGTATGTTTGATGAAACCGCAGCGTAGCCATGTTGCCGTCAGCCCTGCAGCCCGTCCTATGCCAGCCATGGGCATTGCTTCCGCAACAACCATCTCTGCTTCTTGTGAAAGTACTGAGATAATCGGATATCATGAGATATTACTCCTGGATCATACTGAATATTGGATGATAATTTGGGATGATTAGTTCTGCGGCCCTCAAAAATCAATCATCAGATTATATCTGATTCACAAATCATGTTACCACCTCGAGTAGGTGACCCAACTCTGAGCGTTACTTACTTCAACTACACTTCAACTACAAACGAAGTGAGCAAAATCCATCAGTTTCTGCGGAGCTGAAGGCCATATGGCGGCTGCGATGGTCTCCATGATGTGATCCATGAAGAGCCCAGAGAATCACGTCAAAGGTCGTCTGACAATGTACCCTCTGGTAAGCTAGCATAGCTATTGAAAATGGCCCAGTCGAAATAGTGGATTTACCCATTCATAGCATGGTGATTTTCCATAGTTATGTTAGTTTACCAGAGGCTATTGTACCCCAAATTTGCGAGTTCATTACCATTTTCCGTATATAAATTTGATTGAAGAAGATGAACCATTAATGGGATGATTAAATCAATGGTTTATATAATTGCTATTTGGGTGGTATACCCTACTTTCAGATACAGACATATCGACATACAAATCGCACACCAAATCTTGTTCAGCTCAGTGGCAGTGGCCGACGCTTCTGGGAAAAATCGAAATACATTGGGATCCACCCAATCATGGCAGTGGCAAAAATACACTTATGAAGATATTGGAAAATATCTATCAATATCCATGAAAATCTGGACTCACAAAATGGATCAAAATGGTTAATCACTTGTCGGAATAAACCATCTAGATTTCCATCCTTTCAGACACCGCCCTGGACCAACATTGGTGATAGTTAGTTTCATAAACCATCCAATTTGTGATAACATTTATGAAACTACATATCACCACATGTCCTATCTATAAACCATCTATAAACCACCAAGATTGATAGTTTCGATCCCTATCCTCTGCGTCCCAATTATGGCCGACATGGCCATGCATACTAAAAAACAAAAAACATATACCTGAACAACAATATCTAGAAGTTATACCATCTAGATATTGTTGTTTTATATATATATATCATGTTAATGTATACCATCATGTTATGTTATACCATCTAGATATAATAACTTATACCATTTATAAGTTATACATAATGTTAATGTACTGCATATATATATTGTATATATATATATATACATAACAATTTATCTAATCTCTCTGTACAGTATACCTCTTCATTTAGATAAATTGGTATGCCAGCCATGTTTGATAACACCGTCACCGGAGGGTAGCTGGTAGTTGTGGCATTTCGTCTTCCCTTTCTGTCACCATATATATTCCATGATTATCCCATAGATTATCCCATCATATTTCCCATCATATCAAAGAGGATATATATATATATACATAATTATATATATGAAAATATATATGGGCAAACAGGATAGTTTATCATCCATATATCATCCAATTAGTTAGTTCGTTCATAGTATCTATCCATTGGAGGTGTCCATAAATGGGGGATTCCCAATAGCTGGATTAGTCAATAAATGGACCATCCTATGCAAATTAGGATGATTTTTAGGGGTACCCCCATGACTTCATCTCTTCCATGTGTATATATATATATAACCTATTATCTTATGTATGTATCCCGCATGTTTAGTTTATCCCATATATGAATTATCATAAATAACCATGTTCAATAGCTATGTTAAATTATCAGAGGGTATATATCCCATATATATGTATATATCTATCTATCTATCTATCCCATATTTTGAGATTATCCAATATATTTCCCATCATTTTTTCCTATAGATTATCCCATCAAACATATATCAAACATATTTCTCATAGATTATCCCATGGATTATCCCATAGATTACAGTATTTCATATATTTCATATATTTCATATATTTCCCATAGATTCCCAATATATATATATATATATATGGAAAAATAAAAGCCATGTTCCAAACCACCAACCAGATAATGGTATGAAAATCGTACTATATATAATCATTGAACATAAATTTTCATATATTTCCCATAGATTCTCCCATATGTCAAATTATCAGAGACTCAGTTTATCCCATATTTTGAGATTATCCAATATATTTCCCATCATGTTTCCTATAGATGATCCCATCAAACATATATCAAACATATTTCTCATAGATTATCCCATAGAATATCCCATAGATTATCCCATAGATTATCCCATAGATTATCCCATAGATTATCCCATAGATTATCCCATAGATTACAGTATTTCATCTATTTCCTATCCATTTTTTCCCATCGATTCTCCGATGTCTTCATCTTCCGCCCAGTCACTCCGTGGCGATCAACACCTCCACCAGCCGCGCGGAGCGTCCGACGCGCCGCGCCAGGTGCGCTGGGAGCCGCTCGGCCCAGGAGATCACCAGGCGTAGCGACAACGGAAGGTCCTGGCTCCGGGGAAGCTTCGGGGATGGAAAATCCATGGGAAAAGCCATACAAAAATGGCTAGTTTACCAAGAAAATGCTAGGAAAATGGCGAATTTACTAGGAAAATGCTAGGAAAATGGCTAGCTTACCAGGAAAATTGCGAATTTAATGCTAGGAAAATGGCAAATTTACCAGGAAAATGCTAGGAAAAATGGCTAGTTTACCAGGAAACTGCTGGGAACATGCTGATTTTAATATGGAACAATAGGAATTTAAACATGATTTTAGTATGACAACAACAAAATTTCAGTACTAAAGATGGGGATGTTGGCATCAACATGGTGGGAAGATAAAAACTTAACCATCAAACATATAATATAACATATATATATATATAATTATATAATATACATAA
>CAMXCT020000773.1:203504-212331 GCA_947184155.2 Cladocopium goreaui | reverse complement strand
TGTCCAGATGCTCAGGCTGTGGGACGTCCAGTCTGACAAGCAAGGCAAGCCCTCTGCTGGGAGGCGATAGGTGAATGCAGTCAAGGGGACCATAAAGGGAGTGCAAATAGAATTGTCCTTCCACAGGGGAATATTGAAGACATGTAGAAACTTTTTATGGCATGAATAATGTCGTCAACCCAAATTTGATTTCAAGTGTTTTTGTTTGCCAACCCATGTCCGGCATCACAAGCGCTTCTGGGCGTCTAGTCTCACACCCCATCACTTCATCCAACCATTGGGTCACAGGCTCGTAAAGCTCAGGCTTCAAGTTCTGCATCAACCATGAGACAGGGTGTTCATCTTTCAGCGGATCAAAGTTCCTGGGATTCCATGCTGGTTGCAACTTTGTAATTCACCAGTTCTTTGGGATATCATAGTTTCCAATGGAAACGAAAAACAGGGGCTATAAATAGTTTACCAATCTGCGCAGAGGCTCTTCACTATAGCTAACATTTTTCCCACCCACGGTGAATCATGAACTTTCTGGGCTTTGGCAGCTGATGCCGAGGCATTGCTGCCACCGCCACGCTTGCCCATGTTTCGACACTGACAAAGAAAGCGCTCCGATCAACCCTCTTACTAGCCAAATACGAGATAACAAAATGGGTTGAATTCTTTTGAGCATCGTGATACCACATGTGTTTACATCATCTGGACTGACTGGTTGTGATACCCAGTAAAGTATTCCAAACTGAAAGATTCCTACTATCACCTAACAAAGGCATTTTTCCTCTATCGCGTGTTCTAGCGAGAACTCGATGTCATCAAATGTTGCATTTGTAAGCCATACCAATGTTGCACTGGCCAGCTCCATCAAAATGAATTAAATAAAGTACTTTTGTAAGCATTCAGGAAAGTCCTAAAATCCCTGCTAACATCACTGCGCCAACGGAAGGCACATTCATCGAATTTCCTGCCATGTGCTGGGTCTTTGACTCGGAGCAGGCGCCAATCTGAAGAACTGGGGCTCCACTCATCTTGGAGTGTCGACGTGTGGTAGGGAAGACATGGGAGGCTACCAGCTCTTGTCCCGACATGCATCTCTTCATAGCCTGTTTGTTTCTTTTGAGGGAAGGAAGGGGAACAAACTTGTTTGAACATATTCTATCAACTTCTGAAGCTATTTGATCTTTTTTATAACCCATGGCCTTTCCATAGAACCGACCGCAGTTTGTTGTCACAGTCTGGAGGTGTTTGTCAACTGTCTCTGTGCGTCCTCGTCCATTTCGAACCATCTGCGATAAGTCAGCCACCTGCCAGTCCTCCCTGATCTTCTTGTCAGTGGCCGCTATGTAGTCAGCAAGGTTTCGCTCCTGGTCGAGGTTATTGCTGGACCAAAGGGGAATAAATATTATTCCCCACCTGCCAGGTGAGGGTTGTTAGATTTTATCAGAGTTGTTCTTCTTCTCCTCCTCCTCCTTCTCCTCCTCTTGTTCTCCTCCACCACCTCTGCATCCACTTCCAGGTCCACTTCTGCCACTTCCATGTCCACTTCCGCCTTGCCAACTCTTCGCCAAGCTACTGCTGGACCTCAACTGCAAGGGTCTGAGCGCACTGGGCACCGCTGGACCTCAACCTGGCTTCCGAGCTCAGTGAGCACCGCTGGACCTCAACCTGGGACCCGCCGAGCTCAGTGAGCACTGCTGGACCTCAACCTGGGACCTTCCGAGCTCAGTGAGCACCGCTGGACCTCAACAGCCAGATACAATGCCAGAAGATTTGACAGATAGAATGCCAGATAGGATATCGAAAGATATGCCAGAAGATATGCCAGATAGAATGCCAGAAGATATGCCAGAACATATGCCAGAAGATATGCCAGGTAGAATGCCAGATAGATATGCCAGATAGAATGCCAGATCGAATGCCAGAAGATATGTCAGATAGAATGCCAGAAGATTTGCCAGTAACAACTCGATAAATGTCATGGTGGGGATGACCCGAAGTAAAGTAATTTACTTGTTTTGGCTCACCATTTGGCACACAATTCAAACAATATGTTTAAGACTAAGATAACGTCTCCTCAGAATTGCTCAACTTTGTCGGTGGAAGGTCCAGCCAGAAAAAATCCTTTGCTTCCATGAGGGGCTGTGCTCTCAATGCCAGCAAGACATCGATAAACCCAAAGAGCTTGTCCCATGTGACCACTCGAGAATCATAGGCAACCGCATAAACTCGAGGCCTCGCTGACCCAAACCCAAATAATCGAGGATCCAATCTGGCATAGTTGGTCTTCCAAGGGCCATTAGGATCACCATGATTCAAGTACCGGGTAACCATGTTTTCAACAGGGTACTCAGGGACGTTCTCGATGACATGAATGCTGGCATTTCGCTCAGCCTGCTCGTAAAATTTATCATGACACTGGAATCGCTCATCTTCTTCTCCTAGTCCGAGCCCCATCTTGCTATAGGGCTGGCACGGAGGTCCTGACCAGTTGCAGCTAGGCAGTAGTAAAATACCACCGTGAACATTCTTAAAATGTTTTTTTTTTTGTTCCCTCATGTCCTGAGATCTGCGCAGTCTTTCCTAAGCAGTATGTCAATGAAAACGATAAGAACAGGAAAACTGATCAATTCTCTTCATGACTGTCTATTTTTTGGTTTCCAGGGATCAAACAAAATTTTGTGTAAGGCAACAATAGTTCATATCAAGTGTCGGGACTGGCATCGAGGTACTTCAGTACTACACATCTTTTCATGTGTGCAACACCATGCCGTTTTCTGATCCTTTCGTAGGTCAAAGATGTCTTTGAAAACACAACACCCATAGGTGTCTTTGAGAATTTTCTGGCACCCTTCATCACGTTCACAAGCCCATAGCACCTTCATACACTCCCAGCCCTTGAACTTGAACTCTGGCAGGGTCATGACGTGCGACTGGAGAGCCAGCAAGGCCTCAAGCGACTGGGCTTGTTGGATTTACAGTAATTGGAATCTGATACAAGACAACTACAATACAGAGATGCTGTAGACACAAGGTTTTGAGGGTCCTACCGTTTCAGGAGCACCAATGCCGCTGAAACATGTTGTAACATCCCATCGCCAATTCAACAGTTTTTGAATCACCTTTTGGCGCCCAAATTTGTTGAACAGCCGTTCCAAAAACACTGCTGGCCAGCTGTAGCATTGGTGGATTGTCTTTGGACCCTGTGGGTCATCAACGGTTGCTTTGGCGATGTTGGTCTTTGGAAAGAACCTGGCAGGTGGTTTGGACACTGAAGTGATTGTTTGATCAACTCACTGAATGATTGTTTGCTTACAACATCCATCACCTTCTCACAGTGGTTTGGGAAACTTCCGTAGCTTTTCTCTTCCCAATCGTCTTTCTGACAGTCCTGAATCTCACTTGTAGAATCTAATTTAGTGGATGTTTCTCTTGTCAATCTTCTTCATTCTTTAGTCTTTGATTGCTGTTGATATCTGCTGAAACTCATTTGACTCCTGCTGTTCTTTCCCTTGTCCACCGTCGGCTTTGGCGAAGCAACAGCCTTCACAGCTGCTTTGAGGGACAAAGGCCTGGGCGAGACAGTTGTGCTACATCCGTCTCAAACAGTTGAATCTGAACTAAGTGAGTGTTGAAGGATGTTCAATGAGAGAAAATCAACCTCGATGCAATCTAGCTGCATAAAGGGCTTCGCCACAAATCAAGGGCGATGCTGTATCTTGAGCACAAAAAACACTGTGCAAATAGAAAACACATAATATATAAATACCATCCATCAACGTACTTCAACATGAGGTAATGAGATATATTCAGTTTCCAGCTGCTAGCCGCTGGCAATTTTTTGGCCACATGTTTGCTCATCATGGTTCTTCTGATGGGCCACCAAACTGTTCTATGTCAGACAGTCGAGAAGCTGCTTTACATACCACAGATGCAACCTCATACAACCGTTTGGTTGCCGGCAGGTGCTCATTCATGATGATGACCTTCGCCTGCAGTGGCTGGGGCTCAGGGTGTTCGGGCATAATTTAGTGGGGGCAACTTCGACATGCAACATATTAAATGAAGGGCCTGCCTGGCACAGCGCTAGCTTGGCACTGATATTCATCTTTGCTTCCTGCCAAGTGTGGTTTCGATTTCTGATAAATAGTGTAAGCTCTCGCATGTGTGAAATCTCACCCAAATAAAGGATACGTTTAGAATGTCGTTATTGACAGTATGGTGCATTATGCACATGTTCCATTGTGGTCATAGGATGCTTGGCCACTCCAGCCTTGGACAGCGGTTTCTCTTCGGTGTCACCTGGTGGGTCCTCAGGCAAAAAGGAAAAGGATTAAAGACCCCAAACATATGATAGAGCACATTGCAGTCCTTTTTCAGGTGCTCATCTGGTATGCTTCGTTCATCTTCATATGCCTGGCCCCAACATTTAGCAAGAGATATGTTCTTTTGAGGGCTTAGGCAAAATAATAGAAACAAGGAAACCAGGCCTGTGATCCACCCAATTCGTTTGAGGAATAGACTCTGCGAAGTTTCCTGCCAGAGACACCCAAACTCCAAATTCACCCCGCTGCCTGCTTGAGGTGATTTCAAAACTTTCGAAAGCATTGGTCCTGGGAGGTGGCCCCACCGGCTCGGGTGGGTGGAAGGGCAAAGACATCGTGACTGCACCAGTCTAGGGGCATCCCTTGGGCCTAAACATCCTGGTGTTTGCATGGGTTGACTTTAAACCATATATATCATTTCAACTGAGCTATCACCAAGGTCTGACAATTACCCAGGTTACAAGTGAATTGCCTAAAAGGCCCTGTTTTTCACTGTCCTCTCCCCAAACGTGCTGAGAACCTCATTTGAGGCATCAGGGCTTGAATTGGTTTTGACCTATTGACTTCAAAAGCAGCCAAAGCATCAAAGTCAGAGGGATCTCTTGTTGAAATCCAGTGAAGCTCGGGCAGGGGATCAACTTCGGGATTTTGATTGGTTAGTTCAACCAAATATGTTGCAGTTCTTTCAGAACTCACTGTTGGGTTCACCTGTAAAAGCACTTGGGCAAGCTGCAACAGTTTCTTGCAGCGATCCAAATCTAATAGTTTCAACGGCCTGGGCACCAAAGGGATGTTGGTCAAGTATCGCATGAAGGTCTCTGGAAACACAAGGAGTGGCTCCTGGGAAAAGGGGAAACAAAATGGCTATAAATAGTGTAAGAGCAATGGAGAGAGGGATTGCCCAATAAGAAACCAACATATCATTTCCATGCTATGTCATGTCAAATGGAGTTTCCTGGGATAGGCTGGGGTCTGAAGCAAAACGCTTCACGCAGCAAATGACATCATTCACCGATTCGCCATGCATGTGCCGGCCAGGCCCTTCGGAAATGATGTCGACGTTCGCAGGGCAATCTGGCAGTGAGCCGGAACAGAATCAGCAGGGCTGAGCCAAAGTGTGAATATCTTGGCATGGAGTATGGGGAACGTTTTTTTTTGAAACCTTTCAAAGACAAATGAAGCTTCATGGGAGCCTCTTCTTCGCAAAAATATGAAAGCATGTGCACCAGTGCCATCATCACGAAGTGCCCCACTCATTGTTACAGGTGCCTTTTCAAGCCTGGGCTCAACCCATCGTGTTTCACAAAACTGCGGCTGCATGTCCATAGTATTGGGTGCTTGATTTGACAAATCCATTATCTCAGGAAGGTACCATGGTTTCCAGTATCTGATGCTGGTGACTTTCTCAACAACAACCTCTGCAGCGTTAAGCCATGACATCATGTTGATCTTCTCCAAAATGTACTGGACTTTCCTGAGGCTAACAAGGATTTGCTGGCAGTTTCAGCATTATGTGCTTCCGGCAAGTGCAAATCAAGAGTCTCCACTATATCATCGAGATCTGCTATGATGTGGGCCCACTTCATCGATCTCGATAGAACTCCAAATATTTGATCTTAGTCGAAGCCACCCAATACAGGCATCCCAACCTTACCCAATCCACTGACATAAACATCCAATACCAATAAAAAATCATAGACCCGAAATCAACTGCTATCTTTCAGATCACCCAAGGTGCCTAGCGAAGAATGTGTATGACCGACTCTGGCCATGGTGATGCCAGTGAATTCATAGCCCTTTTGCAGAAGTGTCCAACATAGCCATCTCATCACACTGTTATTTTTATTCTCCCTCACCGTATTGTCTCCCTTAGTTGTGGGGAGCAATTTCAACATAAATGCCAGTAACCTTTTCAATTTCCACATATTCTCCATAGCCATTTGAAACTTTTTGGTGAAATATACAATTTCCACTTCCTGACAAGTTACCCACAAAAGGAGACGTTTGGGCATTTCGACTTGTAGGCGGTCACAAATCTTTTTGGCATGCTCCAGGGAACGACACAAGGTTTCAATGACCATGCTGGCATCACAGTGAACTCTCGGGTCCACCACAAATAGACACAGGCAAATGTTGTGGACCCATACCCCCTGTATCTTTCCTTTTGGCCTTTCGTACTTGGCAAGGTTCTTGGTAAGGACTTTGCTGCGAGGAATAGCCCATTTACTTTGATCCATTCCATCCTTTATTGAAATCCGGGTTCTCTCATCATACCATGTTATTTCCCTTAACAGATAAAAACTAATTAGGGGTTTTCAAATAAGAATTGTCTGGAGCTAAGCCAAAGAACCATGTGAACAAAGACCGTTGCAGTGGCATCCTTCAATGGCTCCTGGTCCTAGCAGCTGGGATAGGATGTATATTGCTTCAGAACACATAAGTCATATGATCTAAACCTTTGTTGAATGTTAAACCGGTATGTTGATTCACCCTATATTTTGGTTTCAGGGGGCCCATGGAAAGCCACACTTTGTTGACAGTCCTCGAAAAATTTTTCTAAATGTCGATCACTGGCTACTGCATCAAGGTGCTGTTTGTACTGCCGAGCGACCTCGAACCGATCCAACGCTTCCTGAAGAGAATGCTTCGCTGCCAAGTGAAAGAGAACCATGGAGAAATATTGAATGCATGAAGTATGTGATGGGGTAAATTCTAAATTCAAACCATTTGTTTCTAAGAGTTTTCAATCCAAGATTCTTTGGCATCTTCGAAACATGCCTTGTAACTTGTGCAGTCATCACATGCTGGAAAATTTGTGGGCACAGAGAAACGAAGTAAATTACCCCATTTCGCCCGGTATCTTTTTGCAAAGTGACCATACCTTAGCTCAGTTGTGCTAGCGTGTGACCCCAACATTCAGTTCAATCTGTAAATATAACTTGGCTGAAATTGGATAAGTTACGAAACATTTCCAGGAAACTGTGCGTGAAGCATTCTCAGATTGCCCGGTGGCAAGTACCGCGTCGGCAACTGCGAAACGTGTTGGGCCCATGAAGTATCCACTAGCCTAAGCTGGGAAAATTCCCAAATGAGTTTAAATTCGGCTTTTCCAAAACATGCATGAATCTTGTGTGATTGAAATTGGAACATGAGGTGGACTGAGGACAGTTCTGTGTCCACAACATCTTGCTTCCCATGATGTGCAATTTTAGCTCCAAATCGGAATCTATATTTTCAGCGGCACCAGTGTCGTCCTCAATTTCAGGCTCTTCGCAGTCGCTGTCGCCTCCTGGGATGGCGTGGAATGGGGAATGGAACAAAATGGGATGGAGTGAGAACCTGGGTGCAACCGAATTTCCATTAAGACCATCTTCATGAGGTTGGCCGAAGGTAGCAACAAGCTTTGCTGGGGATTTGTTTTGCTTGCCGGCTTCTCTCATTCGAGCAGCCCTTTGAAACCTAAGGTTCGTTCTCACAAACAGACATCAAAAATCATCAACACCAATGATTGTAAGATTGCAGAAACCCACAGTAACCCCATAACATGACCAGCAGCTTGTTCGGTAACATGCCCCCCTGCTCCACGTAAAGCTTGAGAAAGAATTTGTCCAACTTCATGTTCTTCAGGGGTGTCCTTTTTTTGGCCTCAACGCAAGAAAGTTGATTGGGTATATGGTGGATGGCCACTGGGGAAGGGAGAGATTGCAAATAACATCCATTCTTTACAAACAAAATGCAGCCTTGGTACTGCTCCGAAACATCCATATCTCAAATCTAATTTTCCAGACCCTGCAGTTCGTAGACGCTGTGATCTGATCCCAAGTAAAGTAGCAAGGCATTTGTCGCTGACAATCTCCCCAAGTAACTGCCACGAACGGTTTCCCTTTTTCGATGATTTCACCGTCTTGTGGATCTCAGCTAAGTCAATTGGATCAGGGGGACCACAAATCCATGAATGAAGTTGGAACTCAAACACAAACTAACCAACCCTATGCCTTTCGTATCCACTGCAGAAACATCAACTTGAAAAGAAACTAAGGAGGTTACGAACTCATCTTGGTCTGGTTTCTCCAAATTCCAGAACACTTTGACAAAGCTGTTGAGGTCATCTTCTTTTCGGCCAGAAAACTTCGAGAAACAAGGGCGTTTTCCACTTCTATGGCAGTAGCATGCATCTTTCATCAACAAATGTCGAATCCGGGCTGGGTCTTGACCATTGTCAGACTGCCTTAGATAAAATGACCAAAATTACGCAAAGAAACATTGAATATATGTGACCTCACTAAGACAAACATAGACCAACTTAAAACAAAACGAAACTCAAGTGAAATGAGATGCTTGCGACGAAACTCTGGGTTGGCAAACATGACCCTCCTGCTGTTGTCATAGTTTGGTCTTTTTCGAGGTGGTTCCCTGCCCTTCTTGTATGCCCCAATTGATTGCACAGAGTCTTTGAAATCCAGAAGGCTTGTCAAAGAAAACGATACTGAAATTGGGTGATCTTCCTTGGATTG
>CAMXCT020000773.1:13504-198504 GCA_947184155.2 Cladocopium goreaui | reverse complement strand
AAAGATTGACTATATATGAATACGTTCGACTGCATCCGATGGTGAAAAGACCCTAGGCACTTTTATTTCATGACTTGCACTTGCGCCATATCAAAACAAACCAAAGAAGGCCAAGCGTGTCTAGCAACATGGTGCCCATAGATATTTCATATACCAGTAGTACCCGCACGAGGCGGGGCGGAAGTTGCCTTAAAGATATATATAAGACCTTTCTCATCTATAGAACTTGCCTGCGCCGTGCGCCAGCCAAGCCGGTGCGTGCGTGCACTCTGCGAAACTGATGTCTTGTTTCACATGTCACATTTGAAGCTCCACTTCGCACTTCGCACTTCTCACTGCAGTCTTCACACTCCACACTACACACTTCACACTCCACACTTCACACTGCACTCTTAAGACTCCACACTTCACACTTCACACTCCACACTTCACACTCCGCACTTCACACGTCACACTGCACTCTTCGCACTCCAAACTTCACACTTCACAGTCCACACTTCACACTTCACAGTCCACACTTCTCACTTCTCACTGCTTTCTTCACACTCCAAACTTCACACTTCACACTTCACACTGCACCCTTCACGCCCCACACTTCACACTGCACTCTTCACACTCCACACTTCATCTCATCTAAGCCCTTCTCACCTTATCCCCGCTCATCTCTTCTCATCTCATCTCTTCTCATATGTCATCTAAGCTTTCATGAATCACTTCCCAGTACTACTAATCACTGTCGCAGCCTTGATGCACCCACTCCAATACGATTTACGATCTTCAGCTGCAAAAGATTACGCATGCAGCCGCTGCGCCAAGCAACCCTGACGCAGCCATCCCAATGCGATCTGCAAAGACTGAGTTGCAAAACACAAAAGAACTACGCGCAACGGCGTCGGAAATTGCAGCTCCAAAACCGGATCTCGACGCCAAAGGGACAAAAAGACGATTTTGAAGCGCTTTTTAAAAGGAATTTTTAAAGGAAAATTACTAGCGCCAAAATTGCGAAAATCTGCTGACAAATCACTGTCGCAGCCTTGATGCAGCCATTCCAATACGATTTACGATGTTCAGCTGCAAAAGACAATAGTATTACGCATGCAGCCGCGGCACCAAGCAACCTTGACGCAGCCATTCCAATGCGATCTGCAGACTGAGTTGCAAAACACAATAGAACTATGCGCAATGGTGTCGGAAATTGCAGCTCCAAAACCGAATGAATCTCGACGCCAAAGCAGAAAAAAGACGATTTTGAAGCACTTTTTAAAAGGATTTTTAAAAGGAAAATGACTAGCGCCCAAAGTTGAGAAAATCTGCTGACAAATCACCATCGCAGCGTGGATGCAGCCATTCCAATACGATTTACGATGTTCAGCTGCAAAAGGCAATAATATTACGCATACAGCCACTTTACATGGAAAAACACAAGGTTTCGTGCTCCGGCTTCCTCCCCAAAACATAGCCCATGCAACATTCATGCAGCCATTACTATCTGCAACCAGAGATTTAAGAACCGAATAGAACTATGCGCACAGACACAACCACTCGTTGCAAAACACATAGGAGGAACAATTCGCGCACAAAACGACCCCAGCCGCACCCGCTGCACAGACGAGGTACCTTTCATCGTCGCCTGCAGCCACTTTACACGGAAAAACACAAGGTTTCGTGCTCCGGCTTCCTCCCCAAAACATAGCCCATGCAACATTCATGCAGCCATTACAATGCAATCTGCAGCCACAGCTTCAAGAACCGCATAGAACTACGCACACAGACACAACCACTCGTTGCAAAACACATAGGAGGAACAATTCGCGCACACACCCGCCGCACAGACGAGGTACCTTTCATCGTCGGCTGCAGCCACTTTACACGGAAAAACACAAGGTTTCGTGCTCCGGCTTCCTCCCCAAAACATAGCCCATGCAACATTCATGCAGCCATTACAATGCGTTTCGCATTATCCCGTTGCAAACCCGCACCTATCTACGCACGTGGCAACATCAAATGGCGACAATGAAGCAGCCATTCCAATGCAATCTGCAACCAGAGATTCAAGAACCGCATAGAACCACGCACGCAGACACAACCACTCGTTGCAAAACACATAGGAGGAACAATTCGCGCACAAAACGACCCCAGCCGCACCCGCCGCACAGACGAGGTACCTTTCATCGTCGGCTGCAGCCACTTTACACGGAAAAACGCACGGTTTCGTGCTCCGGCTTCCTCCCCAAAACATAGCCCATGCAACATTCATGCAGCCATGGCAATGCAATCTGCAACCACAGCTTCAAGAACCGAATAGAACTACGCACACAGACACAACCACTCGTTGCAAAACACATAGGAGGAACAATTCGCGCGCAAAACGACCCCAGCCGCACCCGTCGCACAGACGAGGTACCTTTCATCGTCGGCTGCAGCCACTTTACACGGAAAAACACAAGGTTTCGTGCTCCGGCTTCCTCCCCAAAACAGAACCCATGCAACATTCATGCAGCCATTCCAATGCCATTCCAATGCGATCTGCAACCACAGCTTCAAGAACCGCATAGAACTACGCACACAGGAACAACCACTCGTTGGAAAACACATAGGAGGAACAATTCGCGCATGAAACGACCCCAGCCGCACCCGCCGCACAGACGAGGTACCTTTCATCGCCGGCTGCAGCCACTTTACACGGAAAAACACAAGGTTTCGTGCTCCGGCTTCCTCCCCAAAACATATCCCATGCAACATTCATGCAGCCATTCCAATGCGATCATGCAACCAGAGATTCAGGAACCGCATAGAACTACGCATACAGGAACAACCGCTCGTTGCAAAACACATAGGAGGAACAATTCGCGCATGAAACGACCCCAGCCGCACCCGCCGCACAGACGAGGTACCTTTCTTCGCCGGCTGCAGCCACTTTACGCGGAAAAACACAAGGTTTCGTGCTCCGGCTTCCTCCCCAAAACATAACCCATGCAACATTCATGCAGCCATTACAATGCGATCTGCAACCACAGCTGCAAGAACCGCATAGAACTACGCGCACAGGAACAACCACTCGTTGCAAAACACATAGGAGGAACAATTCGCGCATGAAACGACCCCAGCCGCACCCGTCGCACACACGAGGTACCTTTCATCGTCGCCTGCAGCCACTTTACATGAAAAACGCAAGGTTTCGTGCTCCGGCTTCCTCCCCAAAACATAGCCCATGCAACATTCACGCAGCCATTCCAATGCGATCTGCAACCACAGTGTTCAAGTGGCAACCCCACAGCCGGACGAGAGGAACGGTTTTTGCCTGCTGCACTGCTCGCTGAGAGGCCCGGCATGGACCCATCATACTATTATATTATATCCCTATTACTGGTTGTAGAAACCATTATTGTTGGTTATATCAACCACTATGGTTGCGGGTGCCCCTATTTATCATCCATGAGACCCCTATTATTAGCGGTTATATCCCATTATTGTTGGTAATTCACTATCATAAACCATTGGTTTGGGGGTGCCCCTATTTATCATCCATGATATCCCTATTATTAATGGTTATATCCCATTATTGTTGGTTATTAGGCGTTGCTGTCACTTTCGCACTGGACTTTTACGTCAGTTGCGCACTCGACGTCAGTTGCGCACTTAAAGCCAAATTAGCCGTCACTTGCGCACTTGGACACAATACATGAGGGAAGGGGGTCATCAACAACATAGAAAGATGTTCACGAGCAAACATCATTGACACTTTAGGGTCTGGGTGGGGTGGGGTGGGGTGGGTATGATGGAACAACATAGTAAGTAGCACAAGAATGATGCTCAAAAGCAAACATCATTGACCCTTTAGGGTCTGGGTGGGGTGAGGTGGGGTTGGGGTGGGTATGATGGCACAACATGGTAAGCAATACAAGAGTGATGTTCACGATCAAACATCATTAACACTTAGGGTCTGGGTGGGGTTGGTATGATGGAACAACATGGTAAGCAATACAAGAATGACGTTCACGAGCAAACATCATTGACCCTTTAGGGTCTGGGTGGGGTGGGGTGGGGTTGGGGTGGGTATGATGGCACAACATGGTAAGCAATACAAGAATGATGTTCACGGGCAAACATCATTGACCCTCTAGGGTCTGGTTGGGGTGGGTATGATGGCACAACATGGTAGGCAATACAAGAGTGATGTTCACGATCGAACATCATTGACACTTTAGGGTCTGGGTGGGGTGGGGTGGGGTGGGTATGATGGAACAACATGGTAAGCAATACAAGAGTGATGTTCACGATCAAACATCATTGACACTTTAGGGTCTGGGTGGGGTGGGGTGCGGTGGGGTGGGGTGAGGTGGGGTGGGGTGGGGTAGGTATGATGGAACAACATAGTAAGTAGCACAAGAATGATGCTCAAAGCAAACACCATCCACGTCATGAACAAATACTCTTGCTGAAAATGCGCACGACTACACGTACGTTTTCTGCCCCGCTGGCATTAACATCACACCCCACCCCACCTCATACTGCACGTGGCCTGCACTGCGGTCTGCAAAGCAACCCAGAAAACAACAGTGTACAAGTGACCCGAAACTTAAGTGCACAAGAGACACAAAACTCAAGTGTACAACCGGCACAAAACTCAAGTGTACAACCGACATCAACCGACACAGAACTCAAGTGTACAACCGACAGTTCGCCCGGTTATTACCTGTCATAAACCATTGGTTTGGGGGCGCCCCTATTTATCATCCATGATATCCCTATTATTAGCGGTGATATCCCATTATTGTTGGTTATTAACTATCATAAACCATTGGTTTGGGGGGGCCTCTATGTATCATCCATGATATCCTTCTTATTAGTGGTTATTAGTGGTTATATCACCTTATTATTGTTGTTAACCATCATCAACCATTGGTTTGGGGGTGCCGCTATTTACCAGTAAGAATGAAAATATTCATTTATAAAAAGCATGAATAGAAAATATAAATATATAATATTTATAAATCTAAATCTATATACGTTCATAGTGAACATATTCTTATTATTGTTGGTTAATGTTGGTTATATCTTCATTAAAATTACTTTCAGCCATTAACCATAAATCACCGCCAACCCCCCAGCTGCCAGGTGACGCGACGTGAGGACGAAATGGGCTCAGGTCTGGGCGACTTTTTCGACCAAGCAACTGCCTGGCTGATTTAAAAAAAAGGTCGCCGCTTGAACCGGTTGCATGTCGGTGCGCAAGGGCCGGGATGAAAGTGAAATTGTAAATGAAATCAAGGACCCCCCCCCGTCCATAATTGAAATTGGCTCTGGCCCCCCTCCATGCCACTTAAACCCGTGCCCATATATAAGCACTTGTTACTTGGGAAACTACGGGTGGAATCAGGTTTTGACATGTTTAAATGAATTTGGATATTACTTGGAAAACTACTGGGGCTATTAAAGGCATGTAAAGACTGGGTGTAAAACCACCTAGAATAAGGGGATATAATGGAGATTTAATTCTTTGGAAAAACCGAGGTTTTTGCCAAATGAAATATATATTTCCTCACATGCTATTGACCTGTAAAACTTTGGTTAGGTTTGAATGGCACTGGCTGGGGTAAAATCTTTGTAAACCCGGGCATTTCTTTATCCTGTGACAAACGGGGACGTAGACACCTTTTCCAGGGTATCTCAGATTGGCAATGTTGGGTTTTGTTTCAACCTGGGGTGTAAAAAAAATATGGGGTGTGCCTCATGGCCCTCATTTTGTTCCTCTGACCATGGCCAACTCCCAGGGCCTCTGAGATGCTTTTTTCGTACAGATATGTCATGATACAACATCACATCCCCGCCATGTTTCTAGATGGGGTGTCCAATAAATGGAGGTACCCCAAAATGGATGGTTTATAATGGAGAATCTGGTTAAAATGGATGATTTAGGGTACCCCCATTTTAGGAAACCTCCAGATGAGAATTGCCCAACGCTGTTTTCCATCCGTCTGAGGCCTGTGCCGGATCACTTTGCCAAATCCTTCCACGCGCTGGGCTGGGACGATTGGTTGAGGCCTGAAATCCAGGGGATATCTGGCCACAGCAGCCTTGAAGATGAACGTGAGAAATCGTGTTGAGTATATAATGACTAAATTCTGGTTGAGTCTGGTGGGCTGATCAAGAAGAGGAAATACTTAAACTTAAACAGACATGACATTCTCCACAAGCATTCTGGCTTGCATGAGAGATTGCATGAAGACTGGTTGCCCCCTGCAAAAATGTGTTTTGCTACTTTCGGATGAGGCAAACGTATTTTGGTGATGTGTTTTTTTTTAGTTGGAGACTGTAAGGGTAAAAGAGCATGTGATTAATGCGTCTCATTCCTTGGCAGGTTCTAAAGATATGATTCCTGAATATTGCTAATAGATGCGGCTTCAACGACATCTTACCTGTAATTGAGGTTTCATTCAACTCCTTTTCTTTTTTTTGGCAAGCGAATGGGTCCAAGCGTCAGACCCAGCAACTTTGGCCATTTGGAGAAGTAACCATATGAGCTTGGAGTAGAGGTATAATATGTTGATATATTCCTTGATATTGCTTTTATGCATGTACAAACACACAAACATATATATATATATATATACACTCTATAATATATTATAACTGAAGTATATACAATATTGATACTACTCTATATATATATTTGTGTGTGTGTTAAATATCAATTTGTTCCATGGTATATATACAATATCCAATGATTGTATAGTTAAATCATAGAACATAACCATGTCAAATTATATATAGAACATATATATATGTAATTAATAGACTATCTATCTATCTATCTATCTATCTATCTATCTATCTATATATATATATATATAATACAATTATGCATCTGCAACGCCAGGCGCGCCGAGCGCCGTGCCGCCTTCCAGGCGGCCTGGCGGCCGCAGGAGGACGCGCATCTCATCGAGGCCTTGGCGAAATCGGCGAAGTCTCAGGCGTGGCCCGATCGGTGGATGTGACTTAGGTGGCCACTATTTACCCTCTGGTTATGACTAACATAGCCATGGAAAATCACAATTTTTCATGGGAAAATCCACTATTTCTATGGCAATGTTCAATATGTTAAATAACCAGAGGGTATAGATCTAAACGCTGGTTTATGACCGTTTTCTCAAATTGGTGTTTTTTTTAATAAGTTTGTTTGTTTTTTTGTTTTAAATAAGGTTATAGTGATAGACACAATTTATCGTTCTGATGTTTTTGAATGTGATGTGAGTAATGTTGGTTTCTGGATTTGTTTAAAAATAGTGTTTACACCGGTGGAACTGGGTAATTACTGTAAACCGACTGGTTGGATGGTTTAATGATGTGGTAAAGATCAGATGCCATAAACCTAAAGACTCATCAGATTTATGGGTGGCGAAAACAGAATCCCCAAATGGTAAACTTTCCTATTGCCAGAGTGAACCTGGTTTTGCTGATGATTTGGTTTATTTTCCCGGAAAACTAGAAATGCGGAATCTATATAGGGATATAGGGGATATGTTTGATTCTTTTGGGGATCCTTAAGATTCCTTCAGCAAATCCAAGTGAATGAATATCGTCTCTTTGGGGGCATGGTTTGGGGATTTGGGCATGTCCTTGACATTTCACATGCCATCAGCCACACACTCTGTTCAATATGTCTTGCATGGGTTCATACTCCAATGTAGGATCATCAGATGTCCATTTTGACCCCCAACCTTCATAATCTGGTGGGTGTGTGGGTACAGCCCATGCTGCCACTTCTGCAGGCTGCAGAAGCGCCAGTTGAAGCCGAAACTGGGACAGGGAGCGAGGAAATCGAGGAGCGCAGCTTCGAAGCGGAGGAGACGCAGGAGGAGAACGCGGAGGAGTCGGAGGTTGGGAACCTGAGGGCTTGCAGTCCGGTGGCCAATGATAGGGATGGTATCCATTGGTGTCCATAGAAATTTGCCCACATGTCCCAATGGGAAATCATTCAAGTTCCACTCCCGAAGGTGCATCTTGAAAGTGAAGGCCCCAAAGCAAGCAGCACGGTGCGAGGGCGCAGGCTTGGCACATTGTCATCTCACGGAGGTACTTGAGGAATGCCATGAAGGAGGAATCTCATGATTCGCATGTGTATCCATGCCACGACAGGAGCAGTTGGGATTAAGTATTGGTTATGAACCCGCTTGGGTAGTGACAAACAGAATCATGGGGGGTCAGCTTCGTGACAAAGCCTGGAAAGGACATGTTATTTCAAGATTCAGATTTGGCAAAATTGAAATTAGATACAAATCCATACAGCGGACACTGCAAAACTTTTGCCTTCAAGGATTGCTGATAAAAGTGTGTGGACCCGCGGGCGCGTGTAATTCTATTTGGACATATTGCAATGAAATGGGGTCAGGCACCAGTTATAGCAAAAGTTTGTGCTCCAGAGAAGTTCGGATAGATAATGATATGCGGGCCTAAATCGTAACAGTTTTAATTGGAAGCAAGGACGACACACCCTTGAGATGCTTTCCTGAGTGCTACATGGCAGCCCAGAAAGCCCCATGATGCCCGGCCGTGTTTGTTAACGAATGTTAACGCATACCTTAGCCATCCTTAGCCCACCGTTGTTTTATGTTGATTCATCATATATGCAAGGCTGACTTGACTACATAAATGAACCGGTTGCTGTCAAACGTGTGGTGCACCTAGATTTTGTTTTTGTTGTTTGCCTCCGGGGGGTCAGGCAATGTTGCTTTCGTTTATCCTTTTATTTGGTTTGCAGGATTCTGACCCCTGGTGGTTTAACCGAAGGCCTTTCAGGAGTTTGATTATGTTGGTGTAGCATGAGGACCATGATGACTAGCAACCTGGCTGGCACAAGCCACGTGCCCTCATATGTTGTCATTTGAATCCGGGTGGCGGTGGCGGTGAAGCATGAAACCAACTGCCCATTCGACTTGATCAGCTCAATAAATCCATGGAATCAAGAAATTCAACAAATCGTGTAGATATGGGTCAAAAATTATATGTAACCACTTGAAATGGATGGTTTAATGAGTTTAATGTCAGAATTTCGCCCATTTTGTCGGCAACGGTGCCCCTATCTTTGTTTCGAGCCAGGTCCAGGCGGAAAAGCTGAGAGCGATCTGAAAACGGGGGCCTGCAGCCGAGGGAGGAAGCCCTGGATCCTGTTGACGGCTTGGATGTTGGTGATTCTGTTGCTGATTGGTGGTTTGGAATCTTTTTTATTTTTCCATATATATTGGGAATTAATCAATAATAATCATCCCAACTGACTAATATTTTTCAGAGGGGTTGAAACCACCAACCAGTGTTGAGTTTGTAGGTTGAACATAAGGCCACCACAAGGCCACCACAAGTCATTTGCATTGGAGGTTTGTTAGCGTCAGCATCCTGTACCTGGTAATTGAATGGAATTGATGGAAGGCCCAGCTAGCATGTTGATGGAGCAGGAACTGAGGTGCATAATGAACAAACAACTGAACATGGTGGTGCTCGTACAATCAGGCAACATCAGATGGATATGATATATCATATTTATACATATGCATATATAAATTATAACATCCTGTTTGATGTTTCAACATGGTAGTTATAGATGTTTCTTTCCTTCGATGATGGTCTTCAGTCCAAAAAGCAACCGTTCAGACGGGTTGAAGCGGGGATCGCCCATGCTTTCCTTGTGCATTTCTTCTCATCAGCTGGAACAAATCCAAACAAACATGGCTGAAAGCCTTATGAGAAGCTGCCGACAAAGACTCCAGCAACTCGAGATGAACAAAAAAATGAACTTTTTCAGACATGACTCATCTCACAATCGGAGAACCTACTACCGCCCAAGAAGGGCAGTTTCCAACATGTTTATTTCAAATCCTGTCTTTTTCACCTTCACTCACCATTGGTTTGGGATTTTTGACCCACTGGATGCAGTCATGTAGTTGGCCGCAAGTATCCTGGCGCCGCGTGGTGACACCACTGGGTGGCCCACCTGACTCGACAAATCGTTCCAGTTGGACTTTCCGGGCGTTGAGCGTCCCAGTGGCTGGGTCTGGCCGTTGATCCTGGGAACCTGCAATTCACATTCAAATTATTCAAGAAACTCCGGCAGAACACGAAAAAGGCAAACCAGGGATCAAATTTGATCAAATGGACAAACAACACATCAAACAAAAAAAGTCGCATATATTCATTCTACATATAATTCTTCGGACTTTGAATTTACCTCATTTTCACCGCGGATCATTTTCTAATGACTTCATGGTCTCCTGAGGCGCTCCTTCTGACCAGCTGCTTGTTTCGACCCGGAAGACGAGGCAGACGACATGCGGCGCGGACCGCTGCGTTGCCCAATGGACTGCGCGACTTGCACCGGTGGCTGCATTTGGCGTGGGAAATCATAATCATCCATGGATATCCATGGTCATGGGTGATTTGTTGATGTTGGTTACCTGGAGTTAACCAACAGACATGATTTAAGCAACAGAAATAGCGTGGTATGATGGGGATAGAGTGGGATAGATTGGGATATCGATAAATGACACTGATCTCAGGTCGCAAGATGTCGCAATGTCTCTCTTATGATGCTTGGGGATGGGGGTTAGTTATCCCAAAACGGTTGGAATCTATGGGTGATCCTCCCATGGAGGCGATGATTAGCTTTCCTCATGGGAATGCTCAAAACACACAGTGGTTAATTGATGTTAATTGGCTCAGGGAGGACAGCTTTGCCTTCCGAAAATGCTTTCCGAAAATGCTTTCGGCTGAATTCATGATTCCAACATGACCTGACAAGAGCAAGGTAGGACATGGTTGGACAAAGCTCCACTTTGTTTGGGGAAGCCCCCGGGATTCACAGAACAGAAAAAGAAGCAAGACTCCCATGACGCTTTCATGGATACTATATGGATACTATATGGATACTATATGGATACTATATGGATACTATATGGATACTAGATGATACTACCATGATGCCTTCCAAGCTTTGCTGGTTGTCCCGAGGCAAAGGCGGGCAAACCATTCCTGGGTCCAGGATTTGCACGCAGAGCCGGACCAGGAGACATGCGCATGGCTTCAGTCAGTCGAGCTGCTATTCCACCAGACATTTAACATCATTTAACCCCGGACGCATGATTTTTCATTACATAATTACTTACTTGCCATTATTGCTCTTGAATTTTTGAATTACATACCCAATTTGGGGCCATATCTCGACCTGGAACCGCACAACACCTAAGAGCAGCAAAATCCTTGAGCGATTTTGAGCGCATATTAGGGCACACCTTTTCAGCACATACTGGCTGAATTCTGTGCGTCTCTTATTGATTTCGGCGGCGAGAGCCTACATGATGGACAGCTCTGCGGCAAGTTCACCAAGAATCATCAAGAATCACCAAGATGATTTGTCATCTGAAGAACACTTGCCGACAACCAGTTTTTATAGGCCTCTGACTTCCTTAGGCCCAACCCGGTTGGCGTCTCAGCATAGCTTCGGGCGGGATTTGGTCTCTGAGGAGAGGCATGAGCCCAACCGGGAGAAGCGCCTGGTGTCTTCAGGCTGGGGGACCATGGACCTGGATCTTGGGAGCAGTTTATCGCCTGGAAAACACGTAATTAATGACATTCCGGTCGATATGGATAGGATGTGCGATGTAAATCGCTTGGGCGAGCCATTGGGCCAGCTGTGATGTGCAAGGCCACTATGTGAACGTGCAGCCAACGCCATTGTTGAACTTCGGCGTGAAAAGATTGCGCATAGTGATACCGATGCCTTGTCTGGATGGGATGCCTTGCCCATCTCGCGCAAGTATCGTGACTTCGGACAATGTTTGTACTTCTCAACGGCCATAATTGATGGGATTTTTGTCCTTAAATGGTAGGTGTTCTCCATCACTGCCTCGCCCAAACCGCGTGGCTTTTACCTAAGGAACACATCTTTGGTGACGTTTAGCCCAAGCATGGCTGCAGAGTTGAACTTGGACAAGACAGATTGTGAAAGCATGGACTTTCTGCAATTCATGCCCCTCGGCTGAATTTTGGAGATTTTGGAGGTGTTTGTGGGCACGGCTGGAGACCTAAGAAGCTTTGTATACTTCACGATGGGCGTTCATGGTGGTCAACTTCATGTGATCTTGCAAATTAAAAAAGAAGCTGCTACAATGTTACAAAAGCGAGTAACCGTTCACTCACGGCTTTGCAATTCAACAAACAACCTGCATCTCGATTGTAGGTTCCTCATTTTACGAAGCGGCAGTGACCGGCCCGCTGTTCCATTTTTTTCAATGAATTTTGGAGGGTATGACGGTCTGACGGTATGCTGGAGGGTATGCTGTCTCCAACAGCCGACAGGTCGACCGCCATGTGACATGTCAATGCATGTCATGGTCGACCGAGGATGGGATTCCCAGATTCCCCTTAAAATAGCCATGTATTAATGTGAAAGTTGATGTTTTTAACGTAACGTCACGTGTTTTTACCAGATTGAATGGGGATAATGGACCACAATTCATGGGTATTCTTGGAGAAACCGATGCGGGTTTCCCTGAGGTCAGGGTACACGGAGGTGCTTCCAAAGATGACCAGCTGGTGTACGCCATACACGCTCTCGGTGGCTGGGAGTGATTCTTGTCAGCGCTGGCTTCGGCAAGTGCCCAGTGTTTTGAGACGTTGTCATAGTGGGTTTGTCGTGAAAACATGGTCGAACATAGGGTACTCCAAAAGAAACCAGGGAGGACATCAATTTTTATTGGAATAGATTTGGCATTATCTGCATCTCATCTCATACCCATAGGATCCATGTATGGTAACATTTACCATCAATATACCCCAAATGTTAGCATATATACCATACATGGATCCTATGGGATATCCCATCTCTGCATTGCTTCGGACTGCTTGGGATGATGCCACCTGAGCCAAGGAGATCAGCACCGGAAACATGTACGGTGACGGCCGAAGCATCTCCGTGGGAGAAGTGGTGATGGACGATGGGAAGCGCTGGGAACTTCAACTCAAAGGCTGGATATGGCTGGATGCCCAAGTGCTAGTGTTGGGAACCCAAATCCCACATATTCATTTATATATATATATTATAGAGTTACACACACACATATATATATATATATATAATTATATATGGTGATCGATCTAAAGGTCCTTGTAAGGAGTTTTAATTGCGAAAGCCGTGCATGTTATGTTGGAAACCCTCGCGAAAGTTTTTTTTCAGTTCGCGAAAGTAAAATTTTATTTCGCGAAAGTTTCGCGAAAGTTGGGTATTATAATCATTATATGTAAAGGGCTGCCACCCACTGCCGCCCGGGGTCCGGCAGGAGAAGGGCACCAGAGAATGCGAGTAGCAGTAGCCAAGTTTCCAAAAGTGAGGCTTTGCGAGAGCCAAACACCAAGGCCCCTGGTCTTCGCTTTTCCTTCAGTGCACCCCCTGCTGATGGCCGGGGTCTGTGAATAGGGATATTTTCGCGAAAGTTCCGCGAAAGTTATGCGAAAGAGTGGGCGAAAGTCAAAGTGCATGTTGAAGGGGTTGGGCCAGTAAACTTTGCAAAAAAAATCTGTCCTGAGAAGGGATTCCGTGATGCTAGCTGCATGTTTAAAAGGCTACCAAGAAGTGATCCGTGATTCTCTGGCGTTATTTGGCAGGTGGTGAACGAATCTTCATAAGAGGTGTTGTTGGCCAACATGGACCGCGCGAAAGATAAACATGGAGTTCGCGAAAGTAAAATTTTTATTCGCGAAGAATGGCCGTTCCAGGATAAAGGAATTTTGATCAACAACCATATATATATATATGCATGTTAATATATTTTCCCCAACTGCCAGGCTGGTGAATCAGCACATACTGTAGGGGTTGCAAGAGGTTTTTAAAAGGAAGAAAAAACTAGAAAAACCACCATGTGTCCTGCATGTGTCCTGTTCATGTCCCTGGGGTGACGCAGCGACGCATCACAGAGATTCATGGAAACATATGGAAACGTTCCAGGTGCAGGGTGTACCCCGTTCTGCCGTGGATTTGATGGACGTGCTGTCCTGCGATCGAGTTTGCGCGAGTTCTTAGCTTCGGAAGCAATGTATCACTTGAACGTTCCAACGACGCGAGCCTTGTGCTTGGTCATGTCCGAGTCAGAGTCAGCACCCAGAGACACTTGCCAGATTTGGAAGGGGTTTCCAGCAATTTTGGCATTGGGTAAGTGGTATGATCCATTAATGCATTGATATTATTTTGGATTCATGTAAGTAAGGATCAGCTTCGAGGATAGTTTAAAATCGGCGTGGGTTGATTTGGAAAATCCCTCCATACTTGAAGCCATAAATCCGGATCCAATTTATACTGTAGTCATTTTGTATTGGCAGGTTGCAACTGACCTCAGCAACCTTTTCTGTTCGGTGGTTTCAACTATGAATGCTTCACTTCATCCCTTTCAGATGATGATCCCGGTCACATCGACATATGAGCTGAAAGATCCACCAAGATCCAGCAGTTGAGGAATGGTTAGGTGAGACACTCTTCGAGCCGTGTGCTATGACCTGTCGAGTGTCGAGCTCCTTTTTGCGCGTTGGGCATCTGGAACTCTTCGCGCGACGTGCGCGCGATGGCAGCTGGGGGGAGCCGGGAAGTGAGTTGCGGCAGCTGGTGATGCACGCCATGAGGCGGGAATATCCAGACGCTTGGAGGAATGTCCTGGGATGACTAAGCTTTGTTACTTTGTTGGTTATTTTTGAATTTAGGAGTGGTTCCCCCAAAGAATAGGTTTTCTGAATTCCCATTGAAATCGGTACCCTATAATTGGTTGGAGTGCAGGTTTATGAAGCCTGGGTCTGGGTTATCATATTATGTTCTTAGCATCAACAGCTGATGGGGCCTTTGCTTTGGGTTCCCGGAAACCTTATGAACACCCAATAATCCAATCCTCGTAATCATAAACATCCCTTAAATGGTCTCAAATTAAAACAGCCATGGTTTCTGGTGGCTGTTTTAATGTCTACCATCCCCACCTGGAGGTTTATGGATGTTTATGTCAGGCGCACAAGGAAGCAACGGTAGGTTTTGGAGCTGTTCAGCAGGTGGTTTTCGGTTGATCATCCGTTTGTTCTGGGATGTTCTGGGTGTGTTTTGTCAGGATTGGATCCATTGCTTTCCACTCACTGGTTTGAGTCATAGCAGGCGTACCCTCAATCTTTTATCATGTCATTGTTCCCATAAGAATTGCATAGAATTGCAATTTGGGAACCCCATGGAACCCCTATTATTTCGGGGGAAACACCATCTGCTCGTAAGTACCATACAATTCAACAGATCACATCCCAAAGGAATGTTGGGATGCGGACGACACCACCGAGCCGAGAGTGAAGCGCATGCTGCGTCCAATGGCACTCCGCATGGCCCGTTTGGCAGCGGAGTGGTGGCGCGTGGGTTTCTGTCAGGGAAACTTTCAATCCGACACCTGGACTGCACCGAGCAGTGAATCCTAAACAACTGAGCCAACCTTGAACCGTATTGTAGTACTAAATACTAAGCATATATTATATAATTAACGAGATAAGTGATAAGAATTCATCTTTTGCATATCTATATAGACTGGCGGCGATTTGTCTAAAATTATGGAACCCGCAAACTAGGGATAGTTTGTTGAAGGAAACAAGAGAATATTCCCGACCAAGGCCTGACAGTCCTTGAGGAGTCTTAGGAGTTCTTAAGAGAGGCATCCTTCAGCCGCTTCGCATGTGACTAAGCCATGTGGCTATCTCATTAGATTTCACAGCCTATGGAAAACACAGAATAGTGATGAATAGTGTAGTTCTGTATGTGTGCAGATTCATGCATGCTTCCTCAAGATGTCCTTAAATGAGTCGTGAGCAGTCCTTTGCAACAAATCCCCACAGCTGGAGATGTGTGCAATGTCAGGATAACTGCCACTTGGGAGGAAAGACTTTGGACTTCGGGCCTTTCGGATTCATGGAGAAGTACAATCCACACTACTGCGCCCTGGTCATTGAAAACCACCAGCGGTCGATCATCATCCTGGATAGTACTGTGAACTGGCATTGGGCCGAAAAAACCTCATAACTTGCATGTGCTTTGACAATGTTTGACATGTGTACATTCTCCACGATGATCCAATGATCCTCCATTGCATTGGCTTGAGCTTCTTGGCTCCATCGCTCCATTGCGACAGGTAGCTGGACTGGTGGAGCGGAGCATTTCACTTTTCGCTTACAACCGAAAGCAGCACTGGCCAACTTCGCCAGCGCCATTCGATGCTCGGTCTGTAGAGACGGAACCACCAATTTCTGAATCATCGGTAGGTGCTAAAGAGTCATGATAATGAATCCTAATTAAGCTATATATTATTTATATACGGGTACTATTAATTGCACATTATCATTATCATCATTAATTATCTGTAAACCTCTGAGTCAGTGGTCGCTTGCGTGCTGTCCTTTTCATCAGCTCAGGTGCCTTGGAGAGTTTGCTGGACAGCGATGGCCGGGAAGAAGCACAAGAGCTGCTGCGGGAGTTTCCTTCGCTGCTGGCAGAGGCCATGGCAGGGCTTGACTCGGCTTGACACCTGGAAATTCATTGGAGCCAAGGCGGCATTTGGATCATTTGGCCGGTAGATGTCAAGAATATGTCAAGACTATAAGGTTTGACCCACATCTAAGTGGTGATAATGATGGAACAGTATGGAACAGTTCCCATATGATTCAACCAAACTATAAAACCACGACAATTGGAATATTTGGAGAGGCGCCAGGAAATGGACACGCAGAAGGCCATCAACATGGCAGGTTCCTGGGATTGTAGGGCAATTTTTCGAGAACTGCACCTGAGTTCAGATCAGAGCATGTCGTGGGCTTGTGGAAATCATTGGAAATCCATTGTCATAGCTCGAATTCATTCGAATTCCAATGTTCCACTTGGGAGGCTTTCGCAGATGTGCGCATGCAAAAGCTGGGCCTCTCCTTTTGGGACCCTTGTTTCCAAAGTGTTGCTGCTTTGAAGCAGCACAGTCGATTTTTCCATGCGTCGATTCCGCAGGTTTCTGCTCGCTGTGGGAGGGCGGATGATCGCGCGAAGATCCCATGAGGATACCATGGATATGCAATTATGATCGAGCATACTTATATATAGGGGTGATATCATATGATATCCCAACTTATGGAGGTGAACCCACGTTCTAACATGTTAGTAAAAACTTATAACCATCAAAATCACCCCAGTATACCCCAGTCCAGCACCCTTAAGTTGGGGTTGGATCAACCCCCCAAGATCCAAGGACTCCGAAGCGGTGCAGCTTTCAGATGAGTTGCTCCGACTGATGGAGCGGTCGCAGGCGGACTGGACTCTCACCTGGCGGCAGTTGGCGTTGGTGGCGGAGGCAACGGCGACGGCAGTGGTTCCATGTGGTTCCCTTGGATGGGTAGGAATCTTTCGCCATAACGGGGTCGATATGTTAACCGATATTTTTTTTTGGGGTGGGGCTGAGTATCTGAGATTGGCCATGGTTTGGAGTTTATGCCCGGGATTGTTGGACACATATTGGGAAATGAAGGACTCATCGGTTTCAGGAATCAGACAGTTTGACCATGGCGCTCTAGGATGGAGCCATTTGAATCATTGGATTTTCCTCTTAGCGCATATCTATGGAGAAAATGAATAACCTGGCATACCAGTGAGTTTTTGGAGGGGTCCCAACAATTTCAGGCAAACCCTGGCCCCACCGCTATGATCCCTTTACAACTTCTACAACTGATGGCCAGGAGTGGGACGACTTGATGGAAACCGGAAGCCTCTTAGAGCCCCTGGATGGCTGCCACATGGCAGGAAGTTTCAGATATCTGAGCAATCCCTTCCCCCACCTTACCCTATTCTCCGGTCATAAACAATGTGCATCAGATTGCTAGGTATAGATGGTCCATTTAGTTCGGTGATTTACCTATTGAACATTGTGGTTTTCCATAGCTATGTAACAAATTTGCCAGAGGGTAACAATTGAGCATCCCCTCAACTGATCAAGACCGCAAAGATCAGTGGGGGGGTCTATGTTTGTTAATTCCGTAGATTGGAACTTCAAGTTGGGGAGAAGAGTTGATAGCTGATTTGAAAGGAGGCTCCATTAAGTTTACAGGTTCCTGGCATGTTCCCCAAGTATCCCCAAGTAATAGTATAGTATCGTATCGTATAGTATAGCATAGTCTATCATGTCATGTCTATCAATAATATAGTGCACAAAAATATGCTTTACAATGAAATCAGGGAGCCATGGGGCAAAGCAACTCAGGATTCAATAGTCAATACGGGCCGCATGCGTATTTTTGGCAACATATGAGCTCGGGAAAATTCAATCAAGCAAATGATCAACAAATACAAAAGTGATTTTGAATTCAGAGGATCTTCACCCCAAAGCCGCTGACCTTCTTTCCTAGTGTGCGCAACTTTTGACAAAGCTAAGAATACAAAAGGAGAGCAACCCATCCCAAAAACCATGGATAGTATACTGTAAGAATCAAATCTCAGTGCGCTTAGTTCAAGACTTAGTGACTTGAACCCAAGTTGACCCCAATGAAGCTTAGCTTTTGACCCCCCCTTTGGGGGGGACGGTACAACAAAAAAAGACCTGGGCTGCGGATGGCTGCGGAGGTTTCTACCAACCGTTGTCCCACGACTTGGAGCGTCACTGGTCGCAGTGGCTCTACGCATGGCTGACGCGGCTGCGGGGCGAGGGAGCACCGGAGGCAGCCGCGGAATGCATGCGGAGCGTGACGCTTGGGCTCAGATGGGGCAGGGAAAAGCTAGGGAAAGCTGGTTTAAGATGGTTTAAGGATCCCCCATGTATAGCTCACTATAAAGTGGACATCCTTTGCGCTTATAAAGTGGGTTTCCGGTCGCCACTTTATATACCGACAATGGGGGATAAAGCCGTGTTTTGCGCGAGAAACATGCCCTTGGACCTGGAAGATGACTTTATAGCAACATTGGCTTTCCAGTTTATACCCGGCTGGTTCCCCACAAGGAAACGACTCAATATATGCGGCAATGCATTTTATAGACCGTTGGTTCCCTTCAAAGAATGGCCATAATATGTCACCCCATCCACTTTATAGAAACATGTCTCCCCAATGATTTCGGGCCAATATCTTTCTGTTGGGGCTGTATACATGGCAAAGCACTTTATAGAGTGAAACTTGCCCTTTAAGAAGAAGAATTTGTGCTGCATCCAGGGCACTTTATAGAAAGAAAATTGCGGCAGAGCATTTTATAGAGTCATGAGATACATCACCCAAATCACTTTATAGAGCTGCCCAGGACCCCATTCACCCTGAGGACCCCTTTCAAGGGAAATCTTCTTCTCTATAAAGTGGCCAGTCCAGGTAAAACACCAGAAAAAACAGAATCTATGTTGGACTGGCCACTTTATACCCCCTCCCCAAACAGAGAATGCCTCTATAAAGTGGCCAGTCCAGGTAAAACCCCTGAAAAAACACATTTTTACCTGGAATGGCAATTTTATACCCCCTCCCCCAACAGAGAATGCCTCTATAAAGTGGCCAGTCCAGGTAAAACCCCTGAAAAAACAGAATCTATGTTGGACTGGCCACTTTATACCCCTTCCCCCAACAGAGAATGCCTCTATAAAGTGGCCAGTCCAGGTAAAACCCCTGAAAAAACACATTTTTACCTGGAATGGCCATTTTATACCCCCTCCCCCAACAGAGAATGCCTCTATAAAGTGGCCAGTCCAGGTAAAACCCCTGAAAAAACACATTTTTACCTGGAATGGCCACTTTATACCCCCTCCCCCAACAGAGAATGCCTCTATGAAGTGGCCAGTCCAAGTAAAACCCCTGAAAAAAGAGAATTTTACCTGGAATGGCCACTTTATACCCCCTCCCCCAACAGAGAATGCCTCTATAAAGTGGCCAGTCCAAGTAAAACCCCTGAAAAAACACCTTTTTACCTGGAATGGCCACTTTATACCCCAGCCAGTGGGCTCCAGGACTTTGACCCGGAAACGGAAGGGCTGACAACAAGGTAAAGGGGGAAAACTACAACGGAGAGGTACAACGGGAAGGCTACCACAAGAAAATGAGACATGTCACGTTTATATATGTTTATTGTTTTCAATGTGTCATATAGATTGGCGATGATTGGTATATTGAATATGTTGTAGATGTATTTTGGAACATATGTATACCTATGATTCACACATCAATATAAATATATATAAATCATAAACACATGCCAAACCAAAAACTTTTAGCTGAGTATTGTATTCCCAATCTGCTGGCAAATGTCCAGCCGATTCACCATGCGTGACCCAAGTTCCAGTTGGACTTTCCGGGCGTTGAGCGTCCCAGTGGCTGGGTCTGGCCGTTGATCCTGGGAACCTGCAATTCACATTCAAATTATTCAAGAAACTCCGGCAGAACACGAAAAAGGCAAACCAGGGATCAAATTTGATCAAATGGACAAACAACACATCAAACAAAAAAAGTCGCATATATTCATTCTACATATAATTCTTCGGACTTTGAATTTACCTCATTTTCACCGCGGATCATTTTCTAATGACTTCATGGTCTCCTGAGGCGCTCCTTCTGACCAGCTGCTTGTTTCGACCCGGAAGACGAGGCAGACGACATGCGGCGCGGACCGCTGCGTTGCCCAATGGACTGCGCGACTTGCACCGGTGGCTGCATTTGGCGTGGGAAATCATAATCATCCATGGATATCCATGGTCATGGGTGATTTGTTGATGTTGGTTACCTGGAGTTAACCAACAGACATGATTTAAGCAACAGAAATAGCGTGGTATGATGGGGATAGAGTGGGATAGATTGGGATATCGATAAATGACACTGATCTCAGGTCGCAAGATGTCGCAATGTCTCTCTTATGATGCTTGGGGATGGGGGTTAGTTATCCCAAAACGGTTGGAATCTATGGGTGATCCTCCCATGGAGGCGATGATTAGCTTTCCTCATGGGAATGCTCAAAACACACAGTGGTTAATTGATGTTAATTGGCTCAGGGAGGACAGCTTTGCCTTCCGAAAATGCTTTCCGAAAATGCTTTCGGCTGAATTCATGATTCCAACATGACCTGACAAGAGCAAGGTAGGACATGGTTGGACAAAGCTCCACTTTGTTTGGGGAAGCCCCCGGGATTCACAGAACAGAAAAAGAAGCAAGACTCCCATGACGCTTTCATGGATACTATATGGATACTATATGGATACTATATGGATACTATATGGATACTATATGGATACTAGATGATACTACCATGATGCCTTCCAAGCTTTGCTGGTTGTCCCGAGGCAAAGGCGGGCAAACCATTCCTGGGTCCAGGATTTGCACGCAGAGCCGGACCAGGAGACATGCGCATGGCTTCAGTCAGTCGAGCTGCTATTCCACCAGACATTTAACATCATTTAACCCCGGACGCATGATTTTTCATTACATAATTACTTACTTGCCATTATTGCTCTTGAATTTTTGAATTACATACCCAATTTGGGGCCATATCTCGACCTGGAACCGCACAACACCTAAGAGCAGCAAAATCCTTGAGCGATTTTGAGCGCATATTAGGGCACACCTTTTCAGCACATACTGGCTGAATTCTGTGCGTCTCTTATTGATTTCGGCGGCGAGAGCCTACATGATGGACAGCTCTGCGGCAAGTTCACCAAGAATCATCAAGAATCACCAAGATGATTTGTCATCTGAAGAACACTTGCCGACAACCAGTTTTTATAGGCCTCTGACTTCCTTAGGCCCAACCCGGTTGGCGTCTCAGCATAGCTTCGGGCGGGATTTGGTCTCTGAGGAGAGGCATGAGCCCAACCGGGAGAAGCGCCTGGTGTCTTCAGGCTGGGGGACCATGGACCTGGATCTTGGGAGCAGTTTATCGCCTGGAAAACACGTAATTAATGACATTCCGGTCGATGTGGATAGGATGTGCGATGTAAATCGCTTGGGCGAGCCATTGGGCCAGCTGTGATGTGCAAGGCCACTATGTGAACGTGCAGCCAACGCCATTGTTGAACTTCGGCGTGAAAAGATTGCGCATAGTGATACCGATGCCTTGTCTGGATGGGATGCCTTGCCCATCTCGCGCAAGTTATCGTGACTTCGGACAATGTTTGTACTTCTCAACTGCCATAATTGATGGGATTTTTGTCCTTAAATGGTAGGTGTTCTCCATCACTGCCTCGCCCAAACCGCGTGGCTTTTACCTAAGGAACACATCTTTGGTGACGTTTAGCCCAAGCATGGCTGCAGAGTTGAACTTGGACAAGACAGATTGTGAAAGCATGGACTTTCTGCAATTCATGCCCCTCGGCTGAATTTTGGAGATTTTGGAGGTGTTTGTGGGCACGGCTGGAGACCTAAGAAGCTTTGTATACTTCACGATGGGCGTTCATGGTGGTCAACTTCATGTGATCTTGCAAATTAAAAAAGAAGCTGCTACAATGTTACAAAAGCGAGTAACCGTTCACCCACGGCTTTGCAATTCAACAAACAACCTGCATCTCGATTGTAGGTTCCTCATTTTACGAAGCGGCAGTGACCGGCCCGCTGTTCCATTTTTTTCAATGAATTTTGGAGGGTATGACGGTATGACGGTCTGACGGTATGCTGGAGGGTATGCTGTCTCCAACAGCCGACAGGTCGACCGCCATGTGACATGTCAATGCATGTCATGGTCGACCGAGGATGGGATTCCCAGATTCCCCTTAAAATAGCCATGTATTAATGTGAAAGTTGATGTTTTTAACGTAACGTCACGTGTTTTTACCAGATTGAATGGGGATAATGGACCACAATTCATGGGTATTCTTGGAGAAACCGATGCGGGTTTCCCTGAGGTCAGGGTACACGGAGGTGCTTCCAAAGATGACCAGCTGGTGTACGCCATACACGCTCTCGGTGGCTGGGAGTGATTCTTGTCAGCGCTGGCTTCGGCAAGTGCCCAGTGTTTTGAGACGTTGTCATAGTGGGTTTGTCGTGAAAACATGGTCGAACATAGGGTACTCCAAAAGAAACCAGGGAGGACATCAATTTTTATTGGAATAGATTTGGCATTATCTGCATCTCATCTCATACCCATAGGATCCATGTATGGTAACATTTACCATCAATATACCCCAAATGTTAGCATATATACCATACATGGATCCTATGGGATATCCCATCTCTGCATTGCTTCGGACTGCTTGGGATGATGCCACCTGAGCCAAGGAGATCAGCACCGGAAACATGTACGGTGACGGCCGAAGCATCTCCGTGGGAGAAGTGGTGATGGACGATGGGAAGCGCTGGGAACTTCAACTCAAAGGCTGGATATGGCTGGATGCCCAAGTGCTAGTGTTGGGAACCCAAATCCCACATATTCATTTATATATATATATTATAGAGTTACACACACACATATATATATATATATATAATTATATATGGTGATCGATCTAAAGGTCCTTGTAAGGAGTTTTAATTGCGAAAGCCGTGCATGTTATGTTGGAAACCCTCGCGAAAGTTTTTTTTCAGTTCGCGAAAGTAAAATTTTATTTCGCGAAAGTTTCGCGAAAGTTGGGTATTATAATCATTATATGTAAAGGGCTGCCACCCACTGCCGCCCGGGGTCCGGCAGGAGAAGGGCACCAGAGAATGCGAGTAGCAGTAGCCAAGTTTCCAAAAGTGAGGCTTTGCGAGAGCCAAACACCAAGGCCCCTGGTCTTCGCTTTTCCTTCAGTGCACCCCCTGCTGATGGCCGGGGTCTGTGAATAGGGATATTTTCGCGAAAGTTCCGCGAAAGTTATGCGAAAGAGTGGGCGAAAGTCAAAGTGCATGTTGAAGGGGTTGGGCCAGTAAACTTTGCAAAAAAAATCTGTCCTGAGAAGGGATTCCGTGATGCTAGCTGCATGTTTAAAAGGCTACCAAGAAGTGATCCGTGATTCTCTGGCGTTATTTGGCAGGTGGTGAACGAATCTTCATAAGAGGTGTTGTTGGCCAACATGGACCGCGCGAAAGATAAACATGGAGTTCGCGAAAGTAAAATTTTTATTCGCGAAGAATGGCCGTTCCAGGATAAAGGAATTTTGATCAACAACCATATATATATATATGCATGTTAATATATTTTCCCCAACTGCCAGGCTGGTGAATCAGCACATACTGTAGGGGTTGCAAGAGGTTTTTAAAAGGAAGAAAAAACTAGAAAAACCACCATGTGTCCTGCATGTGTCCTGTTCATGTCCCTGGGGTGACGCAGCGACGCATCACAGAGATTCATGGAAACATATGGAAACGTTCCAGGTGCAGGGTGTACCCCGTTCTGCCGTGGATTTGATGGACGTGCTGTCCTGCGATCGAGTTTGCGCGAGTTCTTAGCTTCGGAAGCAATGTATCACTTGAACGTTCCAACGACGCGAGCCTTGTGCTTGGTCATGTCCGAGTCAGAGTCAGCACCCAGAGACACTTGCCAGATTTGGAAGGGGTTTCCAGCAATTTTGGCATTGGGTAAGTGGTATGATCCATTAATGCATTGATATTATTTTGGATTCATGTAAGTAAGGATCAGCTTCGAGGATAGTTTAAAATCGGCGTGGGTTGATTTGGAAAATCCCTCCATACTTGAAGCCATAAATCCGGATCCAATTTATACTGTAGTCATTTTGTATTGGCAGGTTGCAACTGACCTCAGCAACCTTTTCTGTTCGGTGGTTTCAACTATGAATGCTTCACTTCATCCCTTTCAGATGATGATCCCGGTCACATCGACATATGAGCTGAAAGATCCACCAAGATCCAGCAGTTGAGGAATGGTTAGGTGAGACACTCTTCGAGCCGTGTGCTATGACCTGTCGAGTGTCGAGCTCCTTTTTGCGCGTTGGGCATCTGGAACTCTTCGCGCGACGTGCGCGCGATGGCAGCTGGGGGGAGCCGGGAAGTGAGTTGCGGCAGCTGGTGATGCACGCCATGAGGCGGGAATATCCAGACGCTTGGAGGAATGTCCTGGGATGACTAAGCTTTGTTACTTTGTTGGTTATTTTTGAATTTAGGAGTGGTTCCCCCAAAGAATAGGTTTTCTGAATTCCCATTGAAATCGGTACCCTATAATTGGTTGGAGTGCAGGTTTATGAAGCCTGGGTCTGGGTTATCATATTATGTTCTTAGCATCAACAGCTGATGGGGCCTTTGCTTTGGGTTCCCGGAAACCTTATGAACACCCAATAATCCAATCCTCGTAATCATAAACATCCCTTAAATGGTCTCAAATTAAAACAGCCATGGTTTCTGGTGGCTGTTTTAATGTCTACCATCCCCACCTGGAGGTTTATGGATGTTTATGTCAGGCGCACAAGGAAGCAACGGTAGGTTTTGGAGCTGTTCAGCAGGTGGTTTTCGGTTGATCATCCGTTTGTTCTGGGATGTTCTGGGTGTGTTTTGTCAGGATTGGATCCATTGCTTTCCACTCACTGGTTTGAGTCATAGCAGGCGTACCCTCAATCTTTTATCATGTCATTGTTCCCATAAGAATTGCATAGAATTGCAATTTGGGAACCCCATGGAACCCCTATTATTTCGGGGGAAACACCATCTGCTCGTAAGTACCATACAATTCAACAGATCACATCCCAAAGGAATGTTGGGATGCGGACGACACCACCGAGCCGAGAGTGAAGCGCATGCTGCGTCCAATGGCACTCCGCATGGCCCGTTTGGCAGCGGAGTGGTGGCGCGTGGGTTTCTGTCAGGGAAACTTTCAATCCGACACCTGGACTGCACCGAGCAGTGAATCCTAAACAACTGAGCCAACCTTGAACCGTATTGTAGTACTAAATACTAAGCATATATTATATAATTAACGAGATAAGTGATAAGAATTCATCTTTTGCATATCTATATAGACTGGCGGCGATTTGTCTAAAATTATGGAACCCGCAAACTAGGGATAGTTTGTTGAAGGAAACAAGAGAATATTCCCGACCAAGGCCTGACAGTCCTTGAGGAGTCTTAGGAGTTCTTAAGAGAGGCATCCTTCAGCCGCTTCGCATGTGACTAAGCCATGTGGCTATCTCATTAGATTTCACAGCCTATGGAAAACACAGAATAGTGATGAATAGTGTAGTTCTGTATGTGTGCAGATTCATGCATGCTTCCTCAAGATGTCCTTAAATGAGTCGTGAGCAGTCCTTTGCAACAAATCCCCACAGCTGGAGATGTGTGCAATGTCAGGATAACTGCCACTTGGGAGGAAAGACTTTGGACTTCGGGCCTTTCGGATTCATGGAGAAGTACAATCCACACTACTGCGCCCTGGTCATTGAAAACCACCAGCGGTCGATCATCATCCTGGATAGTACTGTGAACTGGCATTGGGCCGAAAAAACCTCATAACTTGCATGTGCTTTGACAATGTTTGACATGTGTACATTCTCCACGATGATCCAATGATCCTCCATTGCATTGGCTTGAGCTTCTTGGCTCCATCGCTCCATTGCGACAGGTAGCTGGACTGGTGGAGCGGAGCATTTCACTTTTCGCTTACAACCGAAAGCAGCACTGGCCAACTTCGCCAGCGCCATTCGATGCTCGGTCTGTAGAGACGGAACCACCAATTTCTGAATCATCGGTAGGTGCTAAAGAGTCATGATAATGAATCCTAATTAAGCTATATATTATTTATATACGGGTACTATTAATTGCACATTATCATTATCATCATTAATTATCTGTAAACCTCTGAGTCAGTGGTCGCTTGCGTGCTGTCCTTTTCATCAGCTCAGGTGCCTTGGAGAGTTTGCTGGACAGCGATGGCCGGGAAGAAGCACAAGAGCTGCTGCGGGAGTTTCCTTCGCTGCTGGCAGAGGCCATGGCAGGGCTTGACTCGGCTTGACACCTGGAAATTCATTGGAGCCAAGGCGGCATTTGGATCATTTGGCCGGTAGATGTCAAGAATATGTCAAGACTATAAGGTTTGACCCACATCTAAGTGGTGATAATGATGGAACAGTATGGAACAGTTCCCATATGATTCAACCAAACTATAAAACCACGACAATTGGAATATTTGGAGAGGCGCCAGGAAATGGACACGCAGAAGGCCATCAACATGGCAGGTTCCTGGGATTGTAGGGCAATTTTTCGAGAACTGCACCTGAGTTCAGATCAGAGCATGTCGTGGGCTTGTGGAAATCATTGGAAATCCATTGTCATAGCTCGAATTCATTCGAATTCCAATGTTCCACTTGGGAGGCTTTCGCAGATGTGCGCATGCAAAAGCTGGGCCTCTCCTTTTGGGACCCTTGTTTCCAAAGTGTTGCTGCTTTGAAGCAGCACAGTCGATTTTTCCATGCGTCGATTCCGCAGGTTTCTGCTCGCTGTGGGAGGGCGGATGATCGCGCGAAGATCCCATGAGGATACCATGGATATGCAATTATGATCGAGCATACTTATATATAGGGGTGATATCATATGATATCCCAACTTATGGAGGTGAACCCACGTTCTAACATGTTAGTAAAAACTTATAACCATCAAAATCACCCCAGTATACCCCAGTCCAGCACCCTTAAGTTGGGGTTGGATCAACCCCCCAAGATCCAAGGACTCCGAAGCGGTGCAGCTTTCAGATGAGTTGCTCCGACTGATGGAGCGGTCGCAGGCGGACTGGACTCTCACCTGGCGGCAGTTGGCGTTGGTGGCGGAGGCAACGGCGACGGCAGTGGTTCCATGTGGTTCCCTTGGATGGGTAGGAATCTTTCGCCATAACGGGGTCGATATGTTAACCGATATTTTTTTTTGGGGTGGGGCTGAGTATCTGAGATTGGCCATGGTTTGGAGTTTATGCCCGGGATTGTTGGACACATATTGGGAAATGAAGGACTCATCGGTTTCAGGAATCAGACAGTTTGACCATGGCGCTCTAGGATGGAGCCATTTGAATCATTGGATTTTCCTCTTAGCGCATATCTATGGAGAAAATGAATAACCTGGCATACCAGTGAGTTTTTGGAGGGGTCCCAACAATTTCAGGCAAACCCTGGCCCCACCGCTATGATCCCTTTACAACTTCTACAACTGATGGCCAGGAGTGGGACGACTTGATGGAAACCGGAAGCCTCTTAGAGCCCCTGGATGGCTGCCACATGGCAGGAAGTTTCAGATATCTGAGCAATCCCTTCCCCCACCTTACCCTATTCTCCGGTCATAAACAATGTGCATCAGATTGCTAGGTATAGATGGTCCATTTAGTTCGGTGATTTACCTATTGAACATTGTGGTTTTCCATAGCTATGTAACAAATTTGCCAGAGGGTAACAATTGAGCATCCCCTCAACTGATCAAGACCGCAAAGATCAGTGGGGGGGTCTATGTTTGTTAATTCCGTAGATTGGAACTTCAAGTTGGGGAGAAGAGTTGATAGCTGATTTGAAAGGAGGCTCCATTAAGTTTACAGGTTCCTGGCATGTTCCCCAAGTACCCCAAGTAATAGTATAGTATCGTATCGTATAGTATAGTATAGTCTATCATGTCATGTCTATCAATAATATAGTGCACAAAAATATGCTTTACAATGAAATCAGGGAGCCATGGGGCAAAGCAACTCAGGATTCAATAGTCAATACGGGCCGCATGCGTATTTTTGGCAACATATGAGCTCGGGAAAATTCAATCAAGCAAATGATCAACAAATACAAAAGTGATTTTGAATTCAGAGGATCTTCACCCCAAAGCCGCTGACCTTCTTTCCTAGTGTGCGCAACTTTTGACAAAGCTAAGAATACAAAAGGAGAGCAACCCATCCCAAAAACCATGGATAGTATACTGTAAGAATCAAATCTCAGTGCGCTTAGTTCAAGACTTAGTGACTTGAACCCAAGTTGACCCCAATGAAGCTTAGCTTTTGACCCCCCCTTTGGGGGGGACGGTACAACAAAAAAAGACCTGGGCTGCGGATGGCTGCGGAGGTTTCTACCAACCGTTGTCCCACGACTTGGAGCGTCACTGGTCGCAGTGGCTCTACGCATGGCTGACGCGGCTGCGGGGCGAGGGAGCACCGGAGGCAGCCGCGGAATGCATGCGGAGCGTGACGCTTGGGCTCAGATGGGGCAGGGAAAAGCTAGGGAAAGCTGGTTTAAGATGGTTTAAGGATCCCCCATGTATAGCTCACTATAAAGTGGACATCCTTTGCGCTTATAAAGTGGGTTTCCGGTCGCCACTTTATATACCGACAATGGGGGATAAAGCCGTGTTTTGCGCGAGTAACATGCTCTTGGACCTGGAAGATGACTTTATAGCAACGTTGGCTTTCCAGTTTATACCCGGCTGGTTCCCCACAAGGAAACGACTCAATATATGCGGCAATGCATTTTATAGACCGTTGGTTCCCTTCAAAGAATGGCCATAATATGTCACACCATCCACTTTATAGAAACATGTCTCCCCAATGATTTCGGGCCAATATCTTTCTGTTGGGGCTGTATACATGGCAAAGCACTTTATAGAGTGAAACTTGCCCTTTAAGAAGAAGAATTTGTGCTGCATCCAGGGCACTTTATAGAAAGAAAATTGCGGCAGAGCATTTTATAGAGTCATGAGATACATCACCCAAATCACTTTATAGAGCTGCCCAGGACCCCATTCACCCTGAGGACCCCTTTCAAGGGAAATCTTCTTCTCTATAAAGTGGCCAGTCCAGGTAAAACCCCTGAAAAAACAGAATCTATGTTGGACTGGCCACTTTATACCCCCTCCCCAAACAGAGAATGCCTCTATAAAGTGGCCAGTCCAGGTAAAACCCCTGAAAAAACAGAATCTATGTTGGACTGGCCACTTTATACCCCCTCCCCCAACAGAGAATGCCTCTATAAAGTGGCCAGTCCAGGTAAAACCCCTGAAAAAACAGAATCTATGTTGGACTGGCCACTTTATACCCCCTCCCACAACAGAGAATGCCTCTATAAAGTGGCCAGTCCAAGTAAAACCCCTGAAAAAACAGAATCTATGTTGGACTGGCCACTTTATACCCCCTCCCCCAACAGAGAATGCCTCTATAAAGTGGCCAGCCAGTCCAAGTAAAACCCCTGAAAAAACAGAATCTATGTTGGACTGGCCACTTTATACCCCCTCCCCAACAGAGAATGCCTCTATAAAGTTGCCAGTCCAGGTAAAACCCCTGAAAAAACACATTTTTTCCTGGAATGGCCACTTTATACCCCCTCCCCCAACAGAGAATGCCTCTATAAAGTGGCCAGTCCAGGTAAAACCCCTGAAAAAACACATTTTTACCTGGAATGGCCACTTTATACCCCCTCCCCCAACAGAGAATGCCTCTATGAAGTGGCCAGTCCAAGTAAAACCCCTGAAAAAAGAGAATTTTACCTGGAATGGCCACTTTATACCCCCTCCCCCAACAGAGAATGCCTCTATAAAGTGGCCAGTCCAAGTAAAACCCCTGAAAAAACACCTTTTTACCTGGAATGGCCACTTTATACCCCAGCCAGTGGGCTCCAGGACTTTGACCCGGAAACGGAAGGGCTGACAACAAGGTAAAGGGGGAAAACTACAACGGAGAGGTACAACGGGAAGGCTACCACAAGAAAATGAGACATGTCACGTTTATATACGTTTATTGTTTTCAATGTGTCATATAGATTGGCGATGATTGGTATATTGAATATGTTGTAGATGTATTTTGGAACATATGTATACCTATGATTCACACATCAATATATAAATATATATAAATCATAAACACATGCCAAACCAAAAACTTTTAGCTGAGTATTGTATTCCCAATCTGCTGGCAAATGTCCAGCCGATTCACCATGCGTGACCCAACAAGATTCAAACTATGGATTGTTTACTTTTGGAAAAAAAATACTGGGTGAATCTACGTATATCTATGACGACAATCTCCCAAAATCATCCTAAAAATCTATGGACATCTATGGGCCAAAACCACGGCCACATGCCCATCCTCTATAAAATGGTTTGCAAGAAAGTTCAGCTCTATAAAGTGGCTTGATCACGTCATTTCTGGCAGCCCCACCCTCTGTATAAACTGGCCGGTCCATGCCCATCCTCTATAAAATTGTTTGCAAGAACCAGTAAAAAAAATATTTTCGAAAGTAAACAATCCATAGTTTGAATCTTGTTGGGTCACGCATGGTGAATCGGCTGGACATTTGCCAGCAGATTGGGAATACAATACTCAGCTAAAAGTTTTTGGTTTGGCATGTGTTTATGATTTATATATATTTATATTGATGTGTGAATCATAGGTATACATATGTTCCAAAATACATCTACAACATATTCAATATACCAATCATCGCCAATCTATATGACACATTGAAAACAATAAACATATATAAACGTGACATGTCTCATTTTCTTGTGGTAGCCTTCCCGTTGTACCTCTCCGTTGTAGTTTTCCCCCTTTACCTTGTTGTCAGCCCTTCCGTTTCCGGGTCAAAGTCCTGGAGCCCACTGGCTGGGGTATAAAGTGGCCATTCCAGGTAAAAATGTGTTTTTTTCAGGGGTTTTACCTGGACTGGCCACTTTATAGAGGCATTCTCTGTTGGGGGAGGGGGTATAAAGTGGCCATTCCAAGTAAAAATGTGTTTTTTCAGGGGTTTTACCTGGACTGGCCACTTTATAGAGGCATTCTCTGTTGGGGGAGGGGGTATAAAGTGGCCATTCCAAGTAAAAATGTGTTTTTTTCAGGGGTTTTACCTGGACTGGCCACTTTATAGAGGCATTCTCTGTTGGGGGAGGGGGTATAAAGTGGCCATTCCAGGTAAAAATGTGTTTTTTCAGGGCTTTTACCTGGACTGGCCACTTTATAGAGAAGAAGATTTCCCTTGAAAAATTCCTGAGGGTGAATGGGGTCCTGGGCGCGCCGCGCGCGCGCGCGCCAAAAAGGTGTCAAAATTGGAGCCGCGCGGCGCGACCAGGACCCCTTTCACCCCAAGGGACCCCTTTCAAAGGAAAGTGTGTTAGAGGCATTCTCTGTTGGGGGAGGGGGTATAAAGTGGCCAGTCCAACATAGATTTTGTTTTACCATAGATTCTGTTAACGACTTCGATATAGATATTTGTCTGGCTGTCGGTTTTGTTCGGTTTCGAAGTCATTCGAAGTCTTTTGGGTTCCCCACCGATGAGATCGATGATATTCCCCCAAGGTTTGAACGTGGCCCCTCAACTTTATAGACAATCATGTCGATGCTGCCATCGTCGCGATTAAGAAAATCATCGCTACTACAACGATCGTTGTTTAGCCGGAAATCCACATTATAGTGCCACTGTTCTGCACAAGTATTACTATCTGGATGTTCGGCATCTCACTTTATAGTCATGGGACATGTTCACAAGTACCCTCAAAAACCTGCATCGAGTTTTATGTGTTTACGCGGCCAGGCGACTTTATACAAACGTTGGATTTTGACTTTATAGACAAAACATGTTGGCTTTCCACTTTATAGACTCCAGACATGTGGCCATTCCAGTTTATACCAGGCTATTCTCTATAAAGTCGGCCGCAAAGCATCTAGCGGGCTATACATGGGGGATGTTTAAGGGTATCATGTTCGGGTGCCATTGCGACAATTGCAAAGATTGAACCACGACTGTACATGTGTTATTGATTGTTATTGTATTTGGGTACATTGTGGATCATTGTGTCACCTCATGGATAATATGATTATATGACGTCCAGACATACCCACTTAACCATTACATTGTTTTTTTGCCTCAGATATCTCAGATTTGCATCGATTTGCCATAACCGGTGGGAAGCCGTGCATAAACACGCATAATCACGCATATCCAGTTAACTTTGGTGGTTAGGAGGATGGTGTTGGACACTTTGACCAGATTGCAACAAGTGGCAATTCGAGCAGTTTTTCACCTGATCGCAGCTGGATCTACTTGCAACTGGATAGGATAGATGCCAAGGAATCCGAAGTACGTCCCACGGAATTGGATGCTATTGGAGGCCATCCCCGTTTGACGATGTTGTTGGCCAAAGGCGTCAATGATCTGTCGGATGTGTGCTGCCATACGCACATGTCAAGCATGTAGGGTCATTAGACATCAGAACACAACATACACGTAGTCATTCTCCAGGTGATTCATATCATCCATCCATTGCCCATGATTAGCGCCATCGTCGTTGTACTAGAAACCTATGGGGGCCGCCTTAATTACGTCACTGTCAGAGGCCTATGAGGCAGCAGAAGCCGGAAACTTCCAAGTGTCAGAGAGGCTGCAGAGCCTTTTTGCGAGTCCTTACGCCGAACACCCTGAGGACACTGTTGATGCCGATCATGAATTCATTGATTGGTCAGAGAGAAAAATTGCGGAACATCCTTTGGGAAACAAATGGTGTTCCCCATTGATTACATAATTTCCCCTCAAATCATCTGGACGATGTGGTTTTGAATTGATTTGCCAGTTTAGATTTGCAAATATGGATGGATGGCATAGTACCATGTATAATTGTATAACCCATCCCTTTTGAGTAATCAAGCTGAGCACCTTTCAAATGCATTTTAGACCCCGAAACAAAGTTGTGCTATGGTCGCTGCTTAATTGTGGTTTTGAGTCCACTATAGCCCACTCAAATACGCAGATCGAGATCCCATTGGAAACCACGCTGGCAACTAGCTTGAAAGGCAATCGCTGCTCATGCATGTACTCGTAGATACCTGCAAGGCACACGACATTATAGAGATTGGTGAACAAAAATATGAACTCCCATTTTTGTTTGGCTGGTTGAAGCTAGTTTTACTGGGTCAAATCTGCATTTCCCAGGCCCCACACGACTGGCCACCAGGAGGAAGCAAGATACTTCCGACTGACTCCTCCTGAGATGCGGCTGCGCCCTGGGGTCACGGTCATGACCTGATCTTCGTAGAGTCCTGGTGTGGCGACTTACAGGGGGACCATTGGGCATGACCAACCTATCCCCAAAACAGGTTGAAGTCTAGAAATATGCAGAAATGTCCAGAAATCGGAATGTTGATCATTCCCCACCTGCCAGGTGAGGGTTGTTAGATTTTATCACAGCTGTTGTCCTTCTCCTTCTCCTCCTCCTCCGCCTCCTCCTCCAGTTTCTCCTCGACCATGTCTGCATCAACTTCCACCTCCACTTCCACCTTGCCAACTCTTCGCCAAGCTCTTCGCCAACTTCCAAGCTCAGTGCGCACTGCTGGACCTCAACCTGGGACCTTCCCAGCTCAGTGCGCACTGCTGGACCTCAACCTGGGACCTTCCGCGCTCAGTGCGCACCGCTGGACCTCAACCTGGGACCTTCCCAGCTCAGTGTGCACCGCTGGACCTCAACCTGGGACCTTCCGAGCTCAGTGCGCACAGCTGGACCTCAACCTGGGACCTTCCCAGCTCAGTGCGCACTGCTGGACCTCAACCTGGGACCTTCCGCGCTCAGTGCGCACCGCTGGACCTCAACCTGGGACCTTCCCAGCTCAGTGTGCACCGCTGGACCTCAACCTGGGACCTTCCGAGCTCAGTGCGCACAGCTGGACCTCAACCTGGGACCTTCCCAGCTCAGTGCGCACCGCTGAACCCCAACGGCCAGATAGAATGCCAGAAGATATGCCAGATAGAATGCCAGAAGGTATGCCGGATAGAATGTCAGATAGAATGCCAGAAGGTATGCCAGATAAAGTGCCAGAATGTTTGCCAGATAGAACGCCAGAAGATTTGCCAGATAGAATGCCAGATAGAATGTCAGAAGATATGCAAGAAGATATGCCAGATAGAGTGCCAGAAGATATGCCATATTGCAGAAGATATGCCAGGTAGAATGCCAGAAGATATGCCATATAGAATGCCAGAAGATATGCGAGATAAAATGCCAGAAGATATGTCAGATAGAATGCCAGAAGATTTGCCAGTAACAAAACGTATAGATGTCATGGTGGGGATAACTCGAAGTAAAGCATTTTTTTCTCTAAAAAGTGTGGCCACACTTTTGGGGATCTTACGGTAACTATAAGGGCCAGTGTTCGATCGAGGTGGTATCTATCGGAAGCGTCCGGCATTTTCCCTGTAAATTTCCGCACCAATTGCCTCCTTTGACATGTCCATGTCATGTGCATTTCGACTGCGCAGGCTCGCGCTAAATGTTGGCCGCGGGATTAGCGTCCGGCATGTTCCCTGTGAATTTCCATACAGAATGGCTCGTGTGAATTTTCCATGTGCATTTCGACCGCGCAGGCTCGCACAAAACGAGTGTCGCCGGCTTGGCGTCCGGCACTTTTCCTGTAGATTTCCATGCAACATGGCTCTTGTGAAATGTCCGTGTACATTTCGATTGCGCAGGCTCTCATCCGCATCCTCATCCTCATCCCCATCCCCATCGTCGTCATCATCATCATCATCATCAACAACAACATTATAATATATTATAATACATTCTCTTCCTACTCCCCCCACACTGTTTGGGGTCTCTTGCCGGGATAATTTTTGAATAAATGGCATGAGATGTATGGTTCTTGATGGTTCTATTGAAAATTATTGCCATCTTGGTTGCTTGATGTTGCCTACATAGCGGGGCCATCATCACATGTCCCAATGGGCCGGCTGAATTCAGGTTTCGGGAGGTGGCCAGGAAGAGTTGGAATATCAATGGGGGACATGATTGAAGTGGATATATAATGATATATTGTAACATACAATATGACTTAACAATAACTAATGATAGTTAATTATAATTAATGATATAATGATGATTAATGCTAAGAGCCCATATTTAAAATGATATGATATGATTTTTCTATACCATAATGCAATGTAAAATAATATATTATAATATATATATATATAAATTTATGTTATGTTATAATTTATTTCATTATATTTTATTCTATTTTGCTTTAATATAATATATTTGATTATATGATATTATATTATGTTATGTTATTATATTAAATTATGATATTATATTATATTTTATTGTTTCTATTGTAATATTCAAAATTACATTTTATTATATTGTATTATATTATCTTAAATGATATGATTTTGTATTATTTTATATTATATTAAATTGTGTTTTATTATATCTTATAATATATCATAATTTTGTTATATTTTATTGTATTATATTATATTATATATATTGGGGGATTTGGGATTGGATCAAGTGAGTTTACACACCAGTGACATCAGCCAAACATCGGGGTGTAGTCATGGATAGGGATGAGGATATATATGTAGTGGATGTCTTCCAGTTTTCCTTGAAACCCACCAAACTTAGAAAAGCAAGACCTATCGCAAATGCAAAGAACAAACACAATTTTGATGTATCAACATGTTTCCTGACCTATCTCACCCTATCTCACTGACATCATTTTTCGCGTTGTTTCAATCGTGACTCTCCCCATCGGATCTTGGCAGCTGGTCCAATAAGCTCCGGCCCGGCCGTTGGATGAAACCCTGGCTGGTCCAACAGGGGTTGATGTTTCTGTCGGCGCCGGTCCTGTAGCATCAGTGGATGGGCAGGTTTAAAGGTACCCTCTGGTAATTTAACATAGTTATGGAAAATCCATTTTAAATGGAGGTTTTTATGGAAAAATCATTTGTAAATGGGCCATTTTCCATAGCTATGTTAAATTACCAGAGGGTAATGACTGATAATGATCAACCAGCAACTTCGGGCAAAACAAGTGCGCTGGACAAATGAACTCTGCAATACTCAGCTCTGGCACGTGCAGAGTACTCTGAACAGAGCCTGTAGGTTTGAGTCATCAAAAGCAAATCCTAGGAGGATTAATATGGATGATATATCACAGCACCACGTTTTTGCTACTTTTGACTGGAAACCTTTCTCACATCCATCGGTGTCATTTGCATTTCCAATCTTCAAAATTTGAGAACTGATTGGGGCAGAGCTGGTGGCAAGTATCCTACCTTTCTTTCCAGCATAGCAGGATGGATGATGATGGATGCATAGGCATATTGTTTCCCCCTAACATTCAATTTCCCCCTAGAAACCATGGTTTAGTATGGTTTATTAAGGGGATTTACACATGTTGGGACATGTTGGGACAAATAAATTTAGTGTGTGTTTAAGATCACGGGGATGGAATTAGTCGGAGTTTTTGACGCCTGCAGATTGCGATGCATGCACCCGGGTAGACGCATGTAAGCACAGCAAAGCCGTGCAGATTGCGCAATTTCTCCGATTTGGATTTGCTCCCCAGGAACCACCTCCAGGTTTCCGAGAAATGTGTGGTAGTATGTGTGAGTGGTAGTTCTATCATTCTCAATTGGAGGTTTATTTTGTGCACCTAGAGTCAGGCTAGTGTTTCTTAAGTTTACCACACTATGTTTATCCAAGAATGGATGGAATATGGATATATACCATGACGTACCCAAGTTTTATGTCCATTGTATGACCATTTATGGCCGTTCATGGCCATTTATTGGGTCAAACACCCAAACCCATGCCATTCTTCATACGCGACGCGCGGTTGTAGCGGACCCTGGCCCAAGTCGTCGACCCCATCGACTGGAACCAGCCGCATTTTTGGGCCGTGGGCTTCGAGGTGGAACTTGGGGATGGCCCATTGAAAGAACCCCCCCACACAGATGTGGAAAATCCGCTATTTGTAGATCATTTTGAAGGGTAACGCCATGAATTCCCAAGGTTGTTAAATGTTTGTATGCTTATGTCATGTTTCTGGGTTCCCCCCATGGCTATTTCACAATATTTCACATACATATGAACAGTTACCCTAGAGTATTTACCTTTACCCTAGGGTATTTTTCTGTTGGTTGGAAGGGAAGGAGCTACTAAGAGTTTCGCAGCCATATGAGAGTTGCTTTTATTGGTTACAGGTGGTTTGGAAATTGTTTGAATATTTCTTTGTTTTCCATACCATTTGGGATGAGTCCGGGATGAGAATCCCGACCAGTGCTAATAGATAATTCGGAGATTCGCAGATGACTGGTGGTTTTAGACTGCTTTAGGATTGATAATGATATTTCGTGATCTAGAATGATTTGGACCTTTGTGAGACTTTGAAGAACTGCGGGCGTAATAGTAATAGTATGAAAAAACATGAGCAGACATATGTGATTCAAGTTGGTAAGATATGTATAGATATGTTCTTTACTGAGAGCACATTGGAAAAGATATATGAACTTTGCCTTTCGCTGGACCAAACTGTTGGCATGACGTGGGATAAAGCGAAATGCCAGGACCACGTTCCGAACGTTCTTTCGCCCTTGGCCTCAGGGGTTCTGCTAGATGCACCGGATCATTGGAGCTGCACCATCACTCCATGGATTCTCTAGTTGCAAAATGCTGCTTTCATACGTGGTTTCGCTTCATATTTTCCATGTGAATTCTTTGGCTATGCCTGCCTTAGGTGTTTGACCTCGCCGAAAAATGCGGTGGACTTTGGCAGTGCCAGGGAGCTGAGTGGTGATGCTTCGAGATCTTTAAATAGAAGCTATGTACTAGGTGTTAGTATATATATATAATGATGAGAGAGAGGGAGAGAGTATGAACATATGATATTTGATCGTATTTGACAGACACACAGATTTTTCTTACATATGCATGATTTTAGTCGACGCTGTGCACATCTGATCCGAACAACGGACGCATCTCTCGTCGTTGGGCCGGGCTTGTGCGACGCCATGCGACGCCCCAGGGTCGCCGTGCTCTCTGTTGTGGCCGTCCAGGTGAGCCCTGGAGGTATTTTGATGTGGCATTGATATGTTGACCTTGATGCGAATCGATGTTGATTTAAATGACTTTGATAGGTTTAGATAGGTTTAGATAGGTTTATTCAAACACCAAGGTCCATCAATTTAACGAGACAACTTCAAGACTGAGCTATCTTGATCCATTCCCTCATAATATTCAACGATGCTCAATCGAAACTATTATTTAGTACTGGCTTTGTCCTCTTTAGTGTACCATATGGGGCAAATTTCAGGTAAAAAAGATTCTGAGATCTACTGTGTATGGATTAATGTGGGGTCCAGAATGCCACAAATTCCCCGCCCTTTTTTATCAACCATTTGGGGGCCTGAAGAAAATCATCATCCCATCTTCTATTGGGTTTGCCCACCAGATCCCACTAGTAAACCACAACTTGAGCATAGTTATGGAATTATGGATCCCCTATGCAGTGGTTTGTCAAATTTTGCTGGATTGGAGGCGGCTTTCAGCAAGGATCAGTGCAAGGACTCGGAGTGTGCAGACCTCAACGTATGATACGCATGGTGTCCGCGGGTGGATGAAAGATATGGAAGCCACTGGCTGTTCCATAGGGATGGTCGAATGGTAAAAGCCATGGTTTCCTGTATGTAAATGTTTGCAAGCGAGTGAGACACTGGGCTGCGTGCAAGTTCTGAAATCAAGTCAAAGGCCTGTTGTGTGGAAGACCTCTGGTTCTGGTAATTTCATGTAATTTCACATAGCCAAACTGTAACAATTACCGGTATCCCCGGTTGGTTACAGTAAAGTTGTACCTGTTGTGCACTGTTCACGCGAGCATTGTCACCTGCTCTGACCGAGGCCCCCCGCCGGTACAGTGCCTTGGTTACCGTCATTGTCATTGGGCAGTTTGGATCTCTAAGTTCAGGGCATACTGAGGTCGGTTTGTTTGATCATAGTGCACCATATTGTGCCCTAAATCCCAAGTTTGGTCATGAATGTCCTACTAGTCCTACTATTCTCGGTCTTGTCGGTCACAATTTTTAGATCAATCAAAAATGGTTTTGGGCAAACCGGATTCACATTTGTTTGTTTGTTGTTGTTTGTTATTGTTTGTTTATTTTATTTGTTTGTTTGTTATTGTTTGTTTATTTGTTTGTTTGTTATTGTTTGTTTATTTGTTTGTTTGTTATTGTTTGTTTATTTGTTTGTTTGTTATTGTTTGTTTGGTTGGTTGGTTGGTTGGTTGGTTTGTTTGGTTTGGTTTGGTTTGGTTTGTTTGTTTTTTTGTTTGTTTGTTATTGTTTGTTTGTTATTGTTTGTTTGGTTGGTTGGTTTGTTTGTTTGTTTGGTTTGGTTTGGTTTGGTTTTGTTTTGTTTGGTTTGGTTTGGTTTGGTTGGTTGGTTTGTTTGTTTGTTTGTTTGTGTGTTTGTTTGTTTGTTTGTTTTGTTTTGTTTGGTTTGTTTGTTTGTTTGTTTGTTTGTTTGTTTGTTTGTTGTCTCGCATCATATCCCCATGATGGAAGGTGTTCCCACGATATGCAACAAAATCATTAAACAAACATTATGCATTGTGGTGGCCATGTGGTGGCCATGTGGTGACCATGTGGTGGCCATGTGGTGGCCCCTGATGATTCTTGCATCCACTTCAGGAAGAGTGGCGCGCCGCCTAAGAAAGCAAAGCAGAAGCTCGTCATAGATTCTGGGATCTCGCTAACAACCCACCAAAGCTTCAAAAAATGCAATGTTTATCATCCAAGTATCAATCAAATGACTTGATTATCTTTGTGCCTACCGACAGAATTATTGGGTATTCCCTATGGCTACGAGCGATTATGGCGCCACAGGCATAGCTTGCTGCAATTGAAGACCACCTTGTCCAAGGCTGGGGCGGCTGGGCGGCTGGGATTTGCGTGGTTCAACGGTTCGATGTTTCGTTTTGGGGAAATCGGTACTCAAAATTACGCTGAGACTGTTAGCATATATTATGCTTACATACTTGATGTTAGTGATGAAAGGACACTATAAATAAATGCAGTTATTTATGGATTGAAGATTGATGCACAATTTGCGTTTCCTTAAAAACATGGCATCAAACTAGCGCAATTAGATGGGCTGATTTGGCAGTCCCTGGTTACGACTGCGAAGCTGACGCAGGTTGTGCTGCCTCCCGAAGATGAGGATGATGACATGAAGCCGTAGTGAGCCCGGCTGGTCGAAGCATCCACCGGTAATAACTCATCGATGTTTCATAGTTTTTTCCCGGCTGGATGTGTTTAAAAAGTATCAACCACCGAAAATCATGGGTTCCTGTCTCGTATTCCAGATTTTGCACCACGGAATTGTGATTCCTTTCCAATGTGCATGTGTTTTTTTTGTTTAGCTAGAAGTTTAAAGATACCAGTCCAAGTTCAAGTCCAAGTTAATCAACTGGATATAGTTATTTATATATACATATATAAGTATATACTATCTATAACAATATCAACTGAATATGTGATGATCATAACCATGCCTGCCACTTTTCGACCTTCGCCGCCGTTTGACGCCACCTTAGTGCCTTGCAGCTGGATGCTGACGCTGAAAAAAGATCAGCTCAGACTGCGGCTGTGCCGATCAGATGTTCCAGCTGCGCTTGCCACTGATGTGTCAGGCCCGGTGAAATACTGTCGTTCATAGATGTATATCATTTATTTTATATCAAGATAATTTAAAATATACTGCATATCTTAAATAATCTTAATATACAATGTATAAATAAATAAATATATTTGTATATTACATATACACACATTGTATACATATAATATATATATATGTGTGTGTGCGTGTAAATGTACATAAAGAAGTGTAGATTTATCATGATTTATATACCCATGCAATGCCTAGAGTACAGACACGAGGATGCACACGTATAGTGTGTAGAAACATATAAACTCAGGGTGGGTTCTTGCCATGAGGAGGGCATGCTCGCTATGACTCCAATATAGGCATCCTGAATGGGAAAAAGATGATCAACCGGTCTTGTACGGCTTTGGGGTCACCAGTTGTTAGAATATACACGTATCTTGCGGTATTTCACTAGCCGCAAATGTTGACTTATGATCTTATGAACATACATTGGAGTTGGTTTCATCACTTTTCTGCAAGCCAGATTGCGGAGACTGCTGGGCAATCTCCACGCATCGGAAACCACGTGCATCCCGCGGCAAGAAGGGGCCAACAGAAGTGGCTTTTATTTCACATTGGCCGATTTATATCAATTTACGAAACATTCTATGAATGCTCACATCCGTTTACTTATACGTATACGTGTCATGATGTAAGTGTAATGTATTTTGTTGTTGATTTGAGGTCAACGTTCAATCTATCTTCATTGTTCTAGGTCAGTTCTCCATCCTGGCACCCGGTGTCAAGGATACATTCAATGTCAAACAGGAGGTGTTGAGAAAACATCGTTCCTGCAAAGAAACATATGCGTCTAAAAATCATTTCATTTCACCCCATTTTTGAAAAGAGACTATAAGCAGGTACTTTAGCTCAGTAGCTGTGCATATATTTCAAGCAGCCCATGGTCCCCATGATATACTTCCATGTGGTCAAAAGTGGGTCATACTCCCACGCGCGTCTTTTGAATCAACAAACTCTGATCGGATTGAAATCCGGGCATTGACATATGTTGACCCCGGTACATATCAGAGCCCTGAAATAGGGAATATTTGCTGCCCGTGTTTGGGAACAAGGTGTTCCACGCTCTTGGGTCTTGCTGGTCTGGCAATTTCGGTTCAAACGATGCAACAGAATCAAGATCAGACACATGCGGTTCAACTTCCAATTTGGGACATCATATTCCAAATTTACTTGGCATTGTTTAGCCGCGTAGCCGACAGGCGTACACAGCAGATCACAGCAGTCACAGGATCGCAGAAACAGACGCTTTTTCGTCTTCCCGGCGCGTGGCGTGTTTCGACCATGGAGGTCGATTCGCCGTTGGGAAATGTTGGGAATGAAATGGAATGAAACCCAGTGGAACAGGGATTGAAGCCACTAAAAGAGAAAAAAAAGGGTGGATTTGACTGTAAAATATGGTTTTCTAATGAGTTTAAAAAATGAAGATCCAACAAGGTCCTGACAAGTGAAATTAGTCTCTGACTTTATAGACATCGTCAATGTCAAGTGCTACTTCAACATGATAAAGCCGATCTTTGCACCCTAGAACCACTCTACTTCAAACTGACTCACGGTTTCTGACCAGCCGGTTATCCCACTCACCTCGTTCCGTGTCAAGGCATATGTAGCCTAAAGGAAAAAAGCAGAAACAAAAGATCTGCATCGTGCAGCATGGAAAGTGTTGGACCTTCAGCCACTATTGTGGTAGTAGAGTCATGTAGTGTCTACACTGTACAGATAAAGGTCATTTATATGCACAGTTATCAAGAGTATGACTGGAAAAGCATTGGAAAAGCACCAAGAAGTCTAGTCTAGCCTCTTCACAAGTCAACTTTTGATTTTGCCACCTCGGACAGCTTCCTGTTCAGCATGGCACACCATGTCCACCACGTTGGACGCTGCCTGTGCGCCTTGATCCTTTCGTGCGCGGCAGAGATTCGCCCGGATGAAGGGAGCCCGGGGTTCCTACAGATGGACCTGAGCCTCGTGCTGCAGGAACCATCCACTGCCGGCTTCGGTAGCTCAGTGGGCTTCTTCCTTTGGCACGCAGATGCTCATGTGGATCCCTTCTACCAATCTGTGCCTGGATGAGTTTCGGGCCATTTGTCAAACTTCACGCGCAAGTTTGACAACGTGTTTTGTTTCATTTGAAGTGTGTCTAAAAATGGGGGGATCATACCTGGGTTGTAAGCCCAGTTAATTAATCTTAATCCTGGGTGTAGTGTAGTTGTTGTATGTATACACACACACACATATATATATATAATATATGAACAGATGTTTCATGTGTTCTACTTTGCAACTGGTGCGGAGTCCATCAAGAAACTATCACAAACTCATCATCGGTACATCCAACTAACCCTCTTTTTTTTGGCCTGAGTTATCTAGACCCACATTTTCAGGTCCCTTTGCCAAACACATTTGGAGAGTTCACCATGCCATTCTCAGGAGCATCGACAGTGCAAGGAGAACCTCACTCTCCTGGAGCAGAACCCCTTCGGCATCATGTCCTGCGATCCTCCTCCAAAGCTGTTGCACTCGGCGCTGGCCGAGTCCCGGCTGCGCGCGGCAGAGGCGACGCTTTTTGGCGATGTCATCTCCAAATGAATGATAAAATCGCGCTAAGTCTGTCGGTTTTATGCCACGATTTCGGCTAAAGGATCCAGATTTTATTATGTAATCATGGTAATTACATCAGCAATTAATGTAGTGATATATATATATATACATATCATATGTATATATATATATACACATATGGGTACCTTACAATGATCTCACTGTAATTGTGGTCTCTAGGCAACCATCCCAAAATGACGACTGTCACACGTTCGAATCAATCCACATGGGTATGGATCATCCGGGGATCTTAAAATTTGACAACTACCTACCCTGCAATCTGGGGAGGCTGGGCATGCAGCATTTGCTCTCTACACCGGCGACTTCGTGCGACACTCCATACGTGAGATGCCCGAGCCGGCAGAGAATGCAGCGTGGCCAGCAGGGTATCCACCTGTTGGTTGACAGGTAACGTACTGTCAGTGTGGATTAGCTTCAGGACCGCAGCCGCGGAACATGCCAATGGGGAGTCCAATGATGTTAGCTGATAGCTAATTTGAGTGCCATGTGCGCATTCCTTCGGCTTCACATATTAGTGTTCTTTATTTATTCGCAGTTCACTCAGTAATTTTGGTGCTCTTGCCCTGCAGCCGCAATTGAGGCATCGCAGATTGTTAAGCAAGTGTCACTCTCGGCCAAGAGTTTCTTTCCAGAGACCCCCTTGGTTTTTGGAACCTTGGGGAACTCTGATGCCAAGCAGGATTACTACCAGGAGGTCACAAGCCACTTGGGATGCGCTGAACTTAGGATTGTCTTGGATTTTCCAGGCCTTAGCCACAGTTTTTCTTTAGATTCAATGTGCTTGAATAGTTCTTGAAGTATTTTCTCGGAATCCTAGCCACTGTGATTTAACCACCACAGCGCAAGAACGCTACTGGCTGCCAAAGCTGATGGATTTCGATGGGCACCCCCCCTAAAGGCAACCCTCCCACCAAATAAAGCCTTGTTTTAAGGGGTTAGTGACCATGAACAACCAGCATCAACTCTTAGTAGGGGTTTATAAGGCCTATATAAACACCTTTTTTATAAACCCGTAGATTTTGGTAGGGGTGCTTGTACCTTCTTGGGGGCACCTGTTCGGCAAACCTAAGGCAATGAGTCTTCAAATCCCTGGTTCGAAAAGCTTGGCGGTCCGATCCACGGGGCTGGAGGCCTGGGATACCAGGAGGAACTGGGGACCCACAAACAGCAAAGCCGCAACACCTAGAACTGCTTGGTGGATCTTCGGTCTTTCAAGCGATTTTTGAACCGGAAGTAACCATATCATGTTAGTAAATGTATGTAAATGACAGTAAGCAATAGTAAAGCACCAATATTTTGACGGTGTATACATGTTTATATTACCATATATGTTACCCATTCATGGTAGATTTGGGGTTGATTTACTATTGCTTTATTAACATCAATTGCGTTGGGGTTCTCTTTCTATAATGGGATCCTTTGCGATGGACGAATTAAGACCTGTCTCTCAATTCAGCTACAGGTCTCATCTGAACCGAGCCGAGGTATGAAACAGAAGGTGCTGGAGCAGTTCAAGCACGGCAGCTACTTCGAAACCACTGAAGGCGGCAACGAGGGGCAACGCCCAGAATTTTCCAAGACTTGCTTCCTTATTTGATTCGATTTCAGGCAAATTTACTTTGAAGAATGTCATTTTGTCAACGCAGAGGCCGATTATAGCCGGTGTTGTTCATCAAAATAGCGTTTCACCAAATCAAAAGCACCTAAAAAAAAACCTGGCGGCCGTGCACATTCTCCAAAAACCAATCTTTTTTGGAGCCATCCCTTGGCATTTTCGGGACCACGGGACCGGCAACGGAGACCAGGAAATGTGACCATTTTGAGCCTGGCCACTGTGATCTACTCTGTGGATCATTTGCCCTTTGGCCCCCTGGAGGAGGACATGATGGCCCCGGCCGAAACGAAAGGTAAGATAGGTCAGTTGGTTTAGGACTTATTAATATTTATCATATGTATCTACAGTAAGTAATTTCACTTGGTTTAGTTTATTGATGTTTATTGTATCTAAGTGTAATTTCACCATGGTTCATGGATGTTTATGGTGGGTGTAGGTGTAAATGAATATCTACAGGTGGGTTTACACACCAACTTAGAACTGTGGGCCAGTGGGGGCGGGCCACATGATGCCACATGCATGCCCTATTTTGGCGTGCGGAAGTTTGACCTGGTGAGTAAATTGGCAGAGTATAGCACCCTCTTCATGACCTCTGCAGTTCATGTCTCATGTCAGGTCCTTGCAGTACATTCAGCTTTAATATTGGAATTTGTCAAAATCTGGTATCTTAGAGGAATAGGAGCAATAGGATGGTTTCCTACTAAATCTTCGCGCAAAATCTGTGATTCTACCATAACTCAGTCTAAGAGAGAAAACCTACAGTCATCATCAGTCTGTTTTTCATGGTTTTTCTGTTCAAAGCCCTCCTTTCTGCAGATCACATCAATCCATTGAATCTCCATCCCCATGGGCTCCCCATGGTTGGCTCCACATGATCCCCGCGGCCAGGATCCCTTCGGTCAGTTCCAATGGCTCCGAAAGAGGCTGCGCCTGGCGGCTCTGGAGCAGCGCAGAGTCCTGCGGCTCGCCAAAATAGGTCCTGTTGATGGATTAATGGAATGATTTAATAGTAGTTTAATGGTGGTTTAATAGTGGTTTAATAGTTGTTTAATGGTGATTTAATGGGATTTAATAGTGGTTTAATGGTGGTTTTATAGTTGTTTAATAGTTGTTTAATGGTGATTTAATGGGATTTAATAGTGGTTTAATGGTGATTTAATGGGATTTAATACTGGTTTAATGGTGATTTAATGGGATTTAATAGTGGTTTAATAGTTGTTTAATGGTGATTTAATGGGATTTAATAGTGGTTTAATGGTGATTTAATAAGATTTAATAGAGGTTTAATGGTGATTTAATGGTTGTTTAATGGTGATTTAATGGGATTTAATAGTTGTTTAATGGTCATTTAATGGGATTTAATAGTGGTTTAATGGTGGGTTAAATAGTTGTTTAATGGTGATTTAATGGATTTAATAGTTTAATGGTTTTAATAGTGGTTTAATAGTTGTTTAATGGGATTTAATGGTTTAATAGTGGTTTAATGGTGGTTTTAGTGGTTTAATATTTAATGGTGATTTAATGGGATTTAATATTGTTTAATGGTGGTTTAATGTGTTTAAAGTTGTTTAATGGTGATTTAATGGGATTTAATATTGTTTAATGTGGTTTAATAGTTGTTTAATTTGTTTAATGGGATTTAATGGGATTAATAGTTGTTTAATGTTGATTTAATGGGATTTAATAGTGGTTTAATGGTGGTTAATAGTGGTTTAATAGTTGTTTAATTTTGCTTTAATTGGGTGATTTAATAGTGGTTTAATGGTTTTAATGTGATTTTATTTCACTATTTGTTTTAATTTTTTTTCCTTTTCTTTTCTCTTTTTTTCCTTGTTTTTTTCCTATTTTTTCCCTCTTTTGTTTCCTTTTTTCATTTCCTTTTCTTTCCTTTTTTTTTCCTGTTTTTTCCTATTTTTTTTACTTTTTTTTTCATTTTTCTTTCCGTTTTCTTTCCTCTTTTTTTCCTTTTTCTTTCTTTTTCTTTTCCTCTTTTTTTCCTTTTGGTTTCCTCGTGGTTTTCCTCGTTGTTTCCTGGTGCTTTACCTGCGCTTTCTCGTGGTTTCTGGTGTTTTCCTCGTGTTACTAGTGGTTTCCTTGTTGGCTTCCTGTGCTTTCCTCGTGGTTTCCTGGTTTATTTCCGGCGGTTCCCTCGTTCTGTGGTTTAATGGTGGTTTAATAGTGGTTTAATAATGGTTTAATAGTGGTTTAATAGTGGTGTCATAGTTGTTTAATGGTGATTTAATGGTGGTTTAATAGTGGTTTAATGGTGGTTTAATAGTTGTTTAATGGTGATTTAATGGGATTTAATAGTGGTTTAATGGTCATTTAATGGCGGTTTAATAGTGGTTTAATGGTGATTTAATGGTGGTTTAATGGTGGTTTAATGGTGGTTTAATAGTGGTTTAATAGTTGTTTAATGGTGGTTTAATAGTGGTTTAATAGTGGTTTAATGGTGGTTTTATAGTTGTTTAATAGTTGTTTAATGGTGATTTAATGGGATTTAATAGTGGTTTAATGGTGGTTTAATAGTGGTTTAATAGTTGTTTAATGTTGATTTAATGGGATTTAATAGTGGTTTAATGGTGGTTTAATAGTGGTTTAATAGTTGTTTAATGGTGATTTAATGGGATTTAATAGTGGTTTAATAGTTGTTTAATGGTGATTTAATGGGATTTAATAGTGGTTTAATGGTGATTTAATAAGATTTAATAGAGGTTTAATGGTGGTTTAATAGTTGTTTAATGGCGGTTTAATAGCGGTTTAATGGTGATTTAATGGCAGTTTAATAGTGGTTTAATGGTGATTTAATGGCGGTTTAATGGTGATTCAAATGGCCATAATTAATTGCGTTTTAATGGGGAGAATATGGGAAATCCAATTTAAGTACCTTCCATTTGTGGATGGTTTATATCACCCACGAAAATTGTGATTTTGGGTATGGTTTATGGCATTGACTGTTTAAAATGGTGCTGTTACCAGACGGCATTTCTCCAATATTAGGGGGCATGGGATACAATGTCTCACAAATTTCAGTAGTTATTCATCCTTTTGATTCATAATTCTCACGTGTTCCACAGTGACTCGACATGATCAATACTTTGCTGCACAAGGATGCAAGCCAGTTGGTAGGGCAAATCCTTCGCGAAGCCCTGACAAAACAAGGGGTCATGGGATTCATGGTTGATATATTTGGAGAAATTTTGGATGGGTATATATGATTTCGTACATATCTTTTGCTATTCATTGGATTGAATGGGGGGTCATGGTACTCTTAAAGTCATATCAATACTGCTTGGTGGTTTGGAAGATTTTTTATTTTCCCATATATTGGGAAGAATAATCTCAACTGATTTTCATATTTTTTCAGAGGGTTGAAACCACCAACCAGAATAGTCAATGCCATAAACCATCCCAGAAATCACCATTTGTACGAGTGGCAAAAACCATCCTCCAGGAATGGTCGGTCTATGCCATTGGATTTCCCACATTTCAATGGATTGGCAGGGGAAAATCTGCAGGAAACCATGGATTTTCCCTTTTTCCCATGGAAGGTTTCCAAAAATGGAGGTTTCCTAAAATGTGGGGTACCCTTGGCCATCATCCATTTCATTCCATTTTAATAGGATTTGTCCTTTGTAAACCATCCATTTTTGGGGTACCTGGGTACCTCCATAGGACCTTCAAGTGACCTGTTCCCGAAAAAAAAACCATCCGTTGACCCTGGATTTCACCCAGGATCGTCGGCCACATCTCGCCGGGGATTGAAACCTTCGGCTATACCGAGCTATGGCGTCCCCAATATGTGGCCCAATACCTGGAGAATCTCAGCGCAGATCGGACGCCGATGGCGTCCGGAGGTGCTTCTGGGGTTGAACAAATCACGTAATTTCACATGATTTTACAGTATTTGACAAGAAAGAGAGAGAGAGATATTATATATATAAGAAAAAGAACGAATAATAATAAGAATGTTAATAATAATTAATGATAACAATATATGATATATAGTACATAATTTTATAAATATAATATATATATATACAATGATTAATGATCCAAGATCCATAACAACCTATAAGTTTTTGATAATCCGTGATTGGTTAGTGCTTACGCAAATACCGACTAAATCGGTGTCATACCCCTGTTAGGTTAATCGCTCTTGATCACCATGAAGAGCAATAAAGAGTGCTTAAGAGCAGTTAAGAAGCCTGACCACAGGGGCGATCAAGAGCGATTAACCTAACAGGGTATGACTCCGATTTAGTCGGTATTTACGGAGAACGTTGCGGGGCTTGAGCAATGCTCACTTGACCCTGTATACCTAATGGACAGTTTCCTTTTTGCCAAGGTTGCCAAGGTGCCTAATTACTGGCCTAATACCTAATTTGTTTGATATTGAGCACGACAAAGAAGGTGTTGTTAAACTACTTTCTCTGTCATTCCATGCCTTTGAATCTTATTTGATGTACCAAAGTCCAAGGGTCCAAGGATCCAAGAATAAACTCATCATAGATCTACTGAGTCTACTTGTTTCAGTTTTCACTCCTACTGCCGTCCAAGTAGTAGGGCTCCAGCACCGCTACTACCCAGAAATAGTCGGGACTCATTCCTACATCTCGTAACCACCCGATACAGATAGAAAAGTACATTCCTACTAAAATACTACATTTCTATCTGGGGTTGCGATATGTTCATTCTAATGACCATAAACTCCGTGGCACAAACCTCACCTAGGATCGTTCAAGATCCAGTGCTTGGATCCATCGTCTCGGCACAACTCTTCGGCCACGTGCACAAGGACGAGATACGAATTCTGCCGAAAGCCCCCCGTGGTGCGGGACCCATTTTTTTGTCGTCGTCCTTGAGCCCGGTTTACTACAACAACCCATCATTCAAGAGCCTCGCTTGAACTTGGTCCACACTTGATTTTTTTCTTGGAGTTTGGTGGTTACAGGGTGCTGTGGTTGTAAACTCTGTGGGATTCGAAAATATGAAACGGGGCGACAAGCTCTGGAAAATCCAAATGATTTAAGCCTCAAATTGAACTCCAATGGCCCAGCCAGTTGCCAGTGCGCAGCTGGTACTCCCTTCCAAGCCTCTCATGTCCATTACAGAGGCTGGTGGAATACGACCGACGGACGGGTCGCTTGCTGAACCTCAAGACCTTCATTTCAGATACATTTTCATCATCGCAACCAAGCGGTGCACCTACGTGGAGGTTTGGCTATGACCACGTGACTGGCTTGCACAAACCGCATAACATGCCAACGGGTTGCGGATGGTTGCGGCATAGGTTTGCGCATGCTTGCTGTCTTCAAAGGCACAGCAGCACCTTTCGGATTCGACGTGGTAGGATACCTGTTTATAGCAGCCAGGCCTGGCCTGGCCTCATCAAATTTCAACATATTTCTTGATCTATATAGCTCTTTTTCGACCACTAGTTTGCTGCGTTTGCTGAGGTCAGTGAGTATGGTTTCAGTTTTGCTGGTCTCACTATGGCGGAGATGGTGAATTTCACAGCCAGCTTGCTGGATGGTGGCCCGGATCAGCACAGGAACTGTTGCAAGAACCGGAAGTCTAGGAATGAATTCAATGAATTGGTGATTGCGAGTCATTGCGAGTCATTGTGAGTCCCTCAGTTCCTCGTTTCTTATGTTTCTTTGCATCATTTTGCATCCCAATTCTGATTCCGCACGTCTTCACGCTGCATCCCGGTGTCTCATACACTTCCATCCATCATCCAGTCAGGAAAATGTACATCCTGGGACCAAAGGAACTCCTCAATTGTTCCAATGTTTTTCATGTCTCAGCATGTCCCAAATGAAAAACGCCCATTCCCAGGCGGAGAAAATTATCAAAAGTATGCTTCGTGGTATGCCACCGGCTATCCAAACGAGCTGGAGCATTACAGCCTCGAAGGAAACACCACTTGGAATTCCACCTGGAAACAGCAGCGGCGTCGGGAATACGTGTGCGCCATGGTGGCTTGGAGGAATGACGCATTATGTTTTTTTTACTGCAAACTGATTTCTTAATATTTTGGTTTGTTTTACATTTTACAGATCTAGTTTATAGATATGTTTGGATTCTTATTGTGATGTTTGCATCATATGGGTTTTATGATGGGTCCTTCAAAGGAAAAGTGTAAAGTCAAATCAAAGCCAATGGGCCTCCAAAGCGAATCACGTGAATCCACATGTCACCACGTGTCGTAAAATGTTGGAGCTCAACTGTTGCTCAACTTTGCAACGGGCCAAGGTCATTCAAACTGCGGCGGAGTTTGCACGTTGCGCCGGCCTGAGCCACCTGGCTGGAAATGGCGGGAGGTGATGGCACCGGATGTGTGATGAAAATGGTCTCCGGTAATTCGGGGATTTGACAGTTGAGATTAAACCAACTATCAATGAGGATATGATTTATATAATAATACAGTAATCAATAGGTATATATATATATATTATAAGCATGTTGAATGCAGAGAAGATAAAAACAAATGGGTCATGGCTTCCATAGCAAATTCTTAAATTACCTGAGGGTATGTTGGTAATATAACAACATTGTCATTGATGACCCAGGTATATCCAGGTTGTTTTGTTTCACAGCGCGGGCATGCGCGGGTGACTTTGGAAAGGATTCATTTGACTTGTTTCCGCCACTCAAAGCAATACTTTGGGGCTGGGTTGCGGGGCCTTCAACAGTAATCAACAGGCCCTGTTACAACAAAACATTCAAGACCCAACCAATGTCATCAATATCATCCACCGAAATCCTCAAGAGAAATGTTTTACAGTTTGTTCTTGCACGTCATTTGCCAATGAAATTTGGCCCCCTTCCCCTCAAGCGACCTGGCTGCTCCTGTTTGGAGCAGAGGTACCTGGCAATTGCCAAGTCTGATGGAAGACATTGATCGCTTCTGGACTGGAAGTTCGGAGGGACTTTGCAAGTCTGGCATCACCTGAGGGTGTTATGATGTTTTATGATGTGGTGTGATCAGGTAAGTAATCACATATGAATATATATATGAATATGATTGATTTGGACCTCACTGAGGAAAAGAAAATGCATGTTAACAGGAAGGTCAATCCAAAGGCATCCATGTTCCAGGCGTAGAATAGCAATGTCACAGGTGTAGAATAGGAAGACTCTGGCGGGTGGGTTCAAGTACGATGATCCCAGTACCAATTTTCTTGTTTATGCCGTTCATGTTGATGTTTTTTTCCCGTTTTCATGGAAAACAAGAAACCTAACGAGCTCACAGCTGATCAAACGGACTGACATTTTTTGGCAGGATATCTACCCTATCTTTGGTAGGTCATCGAGATGTTTCAAACCAAAATTTCTACAAAGAGGGAAAGGAAAAAAAAAACGCGTGTTCCATTGTGTCCTATGGCGCCTGTGAGGCGCCGCAGTTAAATTGGTACTTTTTTGGCCCTACAAATGTCTTGGAGAGTTGGCTGAGAATGAACCTTGACATAGCAATTCGAATATAGATTATTTATGGTTTCTAAAATGTTTAAAATCATTGTGTTTTTTTTTGGTGGTGGTAATGACAGTACTCAAAGTTTTGGCTACATGTGTTGTTTGTCTTCAATGTTGCTTGAGAAAGTTAACAATACCTAACAGGACCTAACAGGCTAACAGTGTAGCCTTCCATCCATGCGCCGAGGCTTAATCCTGGGTCGCTTGCTTGCTTGGGCGATGCGCTCCCAGACGCCCACAGCGAAGAAGATCCTGCAGATGGCCAATCGGGGAGAATGGGAGGCCGGAAAGGTGGAAAATGGTGAGGTATGGTGGGGCTGAGAATTTGGAGAGGGCATATATATGTATTGGACCTTCATATTATATAGTCATATATATATATATACATATTTACTGAAGAGTTTTGAACGGTAGATAGTATAGATTCTTAGATATAAAGAAGTGACAATGTGGGTCGTGCAAGTGAAGTTCCGGTAGATTTTGGCATGTTCGCTCTTTCTCCATCTCTGGGGCTCTATTCAAAGGGGTGCTAATCAGAGTCCTTTTTGCTAACTTATCTTAATTTATCTTGTTTTATGATATTTTAAAATCGATGGAATTGGGCCCAATTTTTTCTATGAAAAAATATTTTTTCCTATGAAAAAATATTTTTTCCTATGAAAATATATTTTTTCCTATGAAAAAAATATTGTTTCTTCGTTGTGAGGTGTGGGACAAGGTCGTTGCGCAGAAGGGTGCCCTGCCCCCTTCTAAAGTAGTATTGGAAGCAAAAAATCGGCCAAAAAAAAATTATGAAAAAATATGTTTTTTTATTTTGTTCTTTTTTTCTATTTGTTTTTATTTTTTTAAATTTTAAATTAAAATATGACCAATATTTTCCATTTCGGGCTACCTCAATGCATTTTGTTGCTTGTTCGTAGCCAAATTGCCTCTGACCTTTGCAAAGCTGAATAGCATCCCTTTGAATAGGGCCAGGGGGCCTTTGAATGATTCGCAGTAATTTAAAGCAACCACTGTGTAAAGATTCTTGTTCCTTTTTGTTCACCATCCCTGGTGTCAGCCAGGAGCTGCTATCTCTCTTCCGCGGCTTAGTGCGATGGAGTTTGCAGCAGGGCAAGCCATTGGAATCCATCCTCCTAACCTTCTGAGGCATTGCAAACAGTCAGTTTCACCTCGCATCGGTGTACAGTGGTGCAAAAAGGACATGGGGGAAGATATGGGTATGGATCAATACCTATTAATACCATTTTTAATGGGATGAACATCCATAAATCCCAGCTATTTTGATGTGAACTACAGGGGATTCCATGGGTTTTGACACACTGCCAACTTTGGAAGATGAGATGGACACCTTGGGAAGACATTGTGCAGCAGGGTCGAGCTTATGGGATAGATTCTGGTTTCTTCTCCAAACTTGAGCTCTCCCAAAGAACAGCATACCCAAGCCAAATATCATCAAATATCATCAAATATCATCACATATCATCACATATCATCACATATCACCTGTTGTCAAATGTTGTCAAATATATGATCAAAAATCATCAAGCCGGTTGAACCCAAAAGCTTCCAACCTGCGGCGGACGACTTGCCGGGAGGCCAGTCTCGGCTACAGGGGCCGCGGGTCGCAACAGGTGCAGGAGCAATTCTTTCAAGCTCCCATTGGATTGGAGGACAGGGCTCCACTCGAGAGTGGTGGATGCATACCTTTTGTGCATCAAAAAAAGCAAGATATTTTTGGGGAGCTATTCAATGTGTGGTGCGAACATGTTTACAAAGACGGCTGCCTGCCTGTAGCAACCCCCAAAAAGATAAACATGATTTGCGACTATTTTGATATGAATCTAGTTCTTTATCGGGGTGCTATAATAGGTCAAGTAATGATTGTGCTACTCCAGCCTTCTGGACTGAAGTAAGTTGTGAACATCAGTTGTAGGTCAGGATTGCTTTTTTACACGGACATAGTTCGAGCAGACAGCACTCACACCTGGAATGTGCAAACCTGTGTCGTCACTGTCGCACTTCCATGGACAAACCCAAAGATTGGAATGACCTGCCGTGGTTTTCCAATGTTTTCCATGACTTGCACCCCAAGTAACCCAAAGGCCCAAAGGTTTGGCATCCCCCAGGTGAAATTTTTAGTGGGCGCACAGTAGCTCCATCGGTCAGGACCCATCTCTCTTTGATGATGAGGATGACGACGATGATGACGATGGCGCAGCCTGAGAGTTGCCACGATGGCCATCGTTTTTGAAGTTTTGGAGTGCTGTGTGGATTCTTCAAACGCCACCTTTGGCCGGAACATGTGCCAGAAATTCAAAGGATGTGATGTTGATTTATGTTCTATGTCATGCCTTGCAATTTTGGTTCGTTGAGATTTGTTTGGGCATCAATTGGCATCAAGGGCCAAGAAGTTTACACACTTAGACAGCAGCTTTTCATCACAACGTCGCTATTCCTGACAGGTGCATCACTACGAGATGTCGTTGCAGGCTTTTTGAACGTCAACAATTCCAACATGCCCTGGCCTCAAAGCGACTTGGGATTGAGTTTGAGCAATCCCAGAATTGGTGTCATGGAGGATCACCTAGCAGCAAGTCACATGGTGTTGTGCTTCAGAAGTTGAAGATAGGATCTTTCCAAGTTCCTTAAAGATAGGTTTTCAGACAGGATCAAGAGAATGACAATATATACGTAGCATAATTTTCAGGGTGATATTATATACGGTAATTTACGGTAACGACATTTAAATGTGTGGAGGGCGGGCCAGACAGCGAGGCCCAGGAGGTAGTATAAAATACCAGTTCGTATATTTAAACGTAGTTACAATATGTTTAAAAGAACTGGATTTCGCATGTTTAGATGGCCAGGCGGGCCAAGGAATACCTTCCCGGAGGTAGTCTAAAATACCTGCTCGTATATTTTAAAATCCGTATATTTAAATGTAGTTACCATATATATATATATAGATAACATATATATTCCATTATATATATTCCCATATATATATATCTATTTAAAACATCGGGTAGCCATGCAACTCAGCCTTCGCCTTGAAGCATTGGCAATGCCAAGGGCCACTGGTATCTACCAGGAAGACACCAGAGAAATCAGGTGGGGGCCAGGGGCCATGTGATTTTTCTAGCGGTTGTAGCGGTTATAACGGTTATAGCCATGGTGATAACCTCCATAAGTTGGGGTATTACTACTATTGTTATTATGTTATTATTGTTATCATTTATCTTATTATCATTACTATATGTTTATACACATACGAACCCCCATGAATATAATTGAATATATTCACATGCATATAACATTTGATGGTTGGAACTGTACCCCAAAGTGCCAGAGGCTACTCAATTGTAGGTGAGCTTTTGTGACCAGCTGAGTTTGTGTGAGTTGCGTCAGTGTTTGCCAAGTCGAACATCGAATTGTGCCCAAGCTCTTGACATGTTCAACCTGCGATATGGCTGCCGTTGCGCCCACAGGCATTTGTTGCCTCTAGTGGAAATGGTGTGGCGCCTGGATCATGCACATAGCAGTGCTTTCACTTAGATTCGCTGAGAATTCTTATGACCAGGGTGTAGAGAGAGAGGCTACGTCGGCTACGGGGAGAAAGCCCATCACCAGGGCAGCCATGGGATGAACATCTTGAGATTGAGGTCGTTGCGCCAAAGGTGCACGTGGCACAGAAGAAGCGCGGGGCCGCAGCTCCCCTGGTGCCCCCGAAAGACCATTAAAAACAAAGGAATAACGCCTTGAGGCGGGCGTGGGTTCTTCTAATAATCAATAATCATTGTGGTTTTGGGGTTTACCCTCTGGTAATTTAACATAGCTATAGAAAATCACCATTTTTAATAGGAAAACCATCTATAAATGGGCCATTTTCCATAGCTATGTTAGTTTACCAGAGGGTAAGTCAAGAATGAGCATAGTATATTAATTTACAGTGAGTTATGCTTCCGTGACATTATTTTTTGATATCAGCACGCGCAGGTCAACATCTGAAAAACTTTGCAGCGCATCAACTTTGGCTTTATTTGGCTTTCAAAGCTGACATTTTTTCTTCGGTTCTTTGTCTTCAGCCTCCATTCTTCGTTTTGAAGAGTTGACCCAACTTCTATACGTACTTACTATATGTTGATTTTGGAAACGGATCTGCCATGATCACAGGTCCAGCATGAATTTGGCATTCAGACAACCTCTATATACAACGTCTTGCAATTTTAGGCAGCCATGGCTGAAGACTCTTCCAGCGGGAGTCTTCTATCTAATTTCCAATATTTGGCTCACCTGCTTGATCCTTATTACACCCCCCCCTTGAACCTCAGCGAGCATCTGCAACGTACATGTGAACATCGGCATCATGTCAAATGCTGAAATGAGGGCACGCAGCAGTTACCCCAAAACAACAAGGAAAACCCAACATTGCTTTTTGGTTGTAGGTTTAGACTTATCTTCAAACACAATTTATGTTGGGGGTGGCGTGTTTCAACTTTGGAGAAGAAATTAGGGTTTGGTCATGCATTCCCATTTTGTTTGGCAATGGGGTATACCGGTATACCGTATGTAAGATATGTAATCATATGTACCTCGAATTTCATGGGTTCAAGATGATTGAAGCCTCATCTTCCCCATGATTCACTGGCCATCCCCCTTTGAGAGGCGCTTCTTGGAAGAGCTGAGCTATGCCTTGAGACCACAGGAGCTACAACCCCAGGCGATCACGTTCAATGCTGGATGTGGAGGGTTTGGACTTGTGGCACTTTTCCAAGGAACTCTTGATCGCGTGTGCAAGCGTGTGCAAGCGTGCAAAGCGACGGGGACCTGACCCAATGGAATACCTTATAGCTTTTTTTTGCTTTTTCTCTCTCTCTCTCTCTAGTATGCAGTATATGCGTGTGTGCGCGTGTCCGGTGGCTATAAGCCTACAAGTACACATACTGGTATGCTATTGGGATGCTAATAGGCCTGCATACATCTACGGCTCTACGACCAAACAAAGCGCCTGGAACCTGCCGCTGGGCCCCCATTCCTTTAACAACTCAGAGGGTTTGGCCAATTCCGCCCGGGGCCCCCCAGTTATAAGTTGGTTTATAAGCCCCAGTAACTATAGTTATAAGTACCATAAACCATAGTTATTGGAGTTATAAACCAACTTAGCTATCTTGGGGGCGCCACATTGTATTTTTGTTGATTTAGATCCCCTTTTTTCAGTAAAACACCCAGACATATCATCACTATCTCCCAAAAATTGCCGTTGAATAAATAAAGCATTTCAGTCATTCCATCTGAGAATGATAAATAAATATACCCATGAACATATCCTCTATAAAATGACAGGGGTCAAGGTCTGCTATATTTTGTTTTATGCACCTCCAGCGGCGCTCCTTCCGGGGGTCACTCACCCCACTTTATAGTGATTTCAGGGTTGTAGCTGAAATTTGTCCAGATTTGTTTAGGTTTTTGCAGTGCAGCCATGATCCAGGTTGTTCTTATCCACAGCCATTGATCATTTGATCAAAGATGCCTCGGGTGGGGGCACAACCTCTGAAAGAGAGCCCGGCCCTGTGCCATGTGAAGACATGCTCAGGGAAGATGGGCAAACCATTTCTTTGCATTCCTTCATTTTGGTTCCAATGCCGCCCAGCTGCCACCACACAAAAGGCTGGCTTCAACCTTTCAACCCACTATGAAATTGGTGATTGAGCCAGCATCTGCCATCCTTTTGCATACCTTGATGCCAGCCCTGGCGTTTCAATGGGCCATTTTGGAATAGTGTGTGGCTACTTGTATGATTTCCAAGCGCTGCCACTATAAAATGGCTGGCCTCAACCTTTCAACCCACCATGAAATTGGTGGTTGAGCCAGCACCTGCCATCCTTTTGTATTCCTTGATGCCAGCCCTGGCGTTTCAATGAGCCATTTTGGAATAGTGTATGGCTACTTGTATGATTTCCAAGTGCTGCCACTATAAAATGGCTGGCCTCAACCTTTCAACCCACCATGAAGTTGGTGATTGAGCCAGCATCTGCCATCCTTTTGCATTCCTTGATGCCAGCCCTGGCGTTTCAATGGGCCATTTTGGAATAGCGTGTGGCTACTTGTATGATTTCCAAGTGCTGCCACTATAAAATGGCTGGCCTCAACCTTTCAACCCACCATGAAATTGGTGGTTGGGCCAGTACCTGCCATTCTTTGTGGTTGAAATTGCCGGGGAAGCTGGGTATTCAACCCAATCGCCAATTTCAAATTGGGTTGGTGGGTTGAAGCTAGCCATTTGATAGTGGCTAGATTTGGGAAATCGTGCAAGTAGCCCACATTAAAACACAGTAGCCCACATTGTGCTATCTTGTGGGCTGCTTGCGCAAATTCCCAAATCTAGCCACTATCAAATGGCTAGCTTCAACCCACCAACCCAATTTGAAATTGGTGATGGGGTTGAATACCCAGCTTTCCAGGCAATTTCAACCCAAAAGGGTGGCAGGTGCTGGCTCAATCACCAATTTCATGGTGGGTTGAAAGGTTAAGGCCAGCCATTTCATAGTGGCAGCACTTGGAAATCATACAAGTAGCCCACGCTGTTCCAAAATAGCCCATTGAGAGGCCAGGGCTTGCATTTGGAGGCATTGGAAGCAAAATCCAGGAATACAAAAGGATGGCAGATGCTGGCTCAACCACCAATTTCATGGTGGGTTAAAAGGTTGGGGCCGGCCATTTTATAGTGGCAGCACTTGGAAATCATACAAGTAGCCACACACTATTCCAAAATGGCCCATTGAAACGCCAGGGCTGGCATCAAGGTATGCAAAAGGATGGCAGATGCTGGCTCAATCACCAAATTCATGGTGGGTTGAAAGGTTGAGGCCAGCCATTTTATAGTGGCAGCACTTGGAAATCATACAAGTAGCCCAGGCTGTTCCAAAATAGCCCATTGAGAGGCCAGGGCTTGCATTTGGAGGCATTGGAAGCAAAATCCAGGAATACAAAAGGATGGCAGATGCTGGCTCAATCACCAACTTCATGGTGGGTTGAAGGTTTAAGGACAAGTAGCCCACACTATTCCAAAACTGCCCATTGAAACGCCAGGGTTGGCACTGGGCGGCATTGGAAGCAAAATGAAGGAATGGCAAAATCAAAATGAAGGAATGGCAACATGGTTTCATTCTAAGTGAGGTGCTGAAATCTGTTGACTTGCGCCTTGACCATTTGTAAAGGGAACCAGTCGTTTTATAGAGATTTTATAAGTAATTTCCAGGTGTTCTGGGGTCAGGCCCCCTCAAAATATAGTGTTTTCATTTGGGTTGGGGCCACTCATTTTATAAGCAGTGTCTAGTCATTTTATAGTGAAAACCATTTTATGTCTATAAAATGGCTTGCAGGACCCCCTCCCGTGTATGTTCATAGGGATAAATAAAAAATCTAAAAACAGTTGTTCATGATGTCTTAAACATTGAATGATGTTTACTGGTTGGTGGTTTGGAACATTTGTTTTTTTTTCCATTTCATATATATATATATATATTATGGAATTATATGGATGTCATCCTTCCCATTGACGAACTCATATTTTTCAAGATGTTTTTTAAAACCACCAACCAGTTTTTCATATAAATTTGTTTATAATGTTTATAAACCCCATTAACTATAGAATTATAGATATATCACCTATAAATATTCCCCTCTGGTAATTTAATATAACTATTGAACATCACCATGCTATTAATTGGTAAATCAACTATAAATGGAAATATCCAATCATTAATGTCAGATAGATAATCTAAAACATTTTAATATTCCATATAAACCAGTTTAATATAAATGGGTTTATAAACCCCATTAACTGTAGAATTATAAAATGAATTATATATAGATATATCACCTATAAATATTCCATTCATCATTCCCCATGATGTCTGGCCATGTTTTAAGTCGACAGCACCCCGAGACTCGGCCAGGCTCGAGAGATGTTCGTCCGTCAGGCCTTACAGCGAGGGGTGGCGCGGAGCCTAAGATAGACCGAGAGGCCCCGGCGAAATGGCGAAATCCCATGCTGATTCTTTAAGGCAAATGGGAAAATACATGAAAATACTAGGAACATATGGGAATATACAGTATGAATTATTTGGAAAGATGGAATATAGATGGAATATAGATGGAATATATAGGTGGAATATATGGACATCCCATGGTATTTTCCAATGATGTGGATGAACCATGGAGGTTTTTGAGGCTTATGGATGGTTTCGGGTGAGGAAGCTTTCATGGAACATATCATTGGGATGAGGAACCTCTCCCATGATATTTTCCAATGTGGATTTTCCATGACTTTGGCGTTAGTTTACTGGACGGTAACCATCATGGTGGTGTGTTGTGGGGATAAAATGGGATATTGTAATTACGTATATATGATTGGCAGAATTGAGCCAAGAATGGGAGTTTTTTGATTCTTTCCAGTTACCACGGAGCGCTTTGGAGTGAGCTATGGCAGCTATGGTTGTATCAGGTTGTGTCCATATTGCGATGGGGCGCGGAGCTGCAATTTCCCAGCCACATAGGAAGAATGAGCCTGTCCGGTTGATGTGGATAAAGTGGTTTTGAAACCTCTTGAAACCAAGCTCATGATCGGGAACTCAAAATGCAAAACAAAAAACACTGCAAACTAGATTGCCGTGGCTTATCCGGTCCTTGTCAATGGCATGTTTGGAGCTGCCTTCTTCGACCCAAGGTAATTGAAGCCGTCAGACTCATTGAGCCCGGACGCCCGGAAACTCCATGTGGATTTTTGGGGACCACATGGGGAATCTTTCGCCCAAAAATCCTGGATGCACCAGGACGGCTTCTTCAGCTGTGGCTGCCGCAGCCACCAACTTTCTAGGGGACTTTGTTGGGGATCTCAGCGAAAGGTGTGGAATCCGTGGTGTGGGATGAGTGATGAAATTCCCCAAGCTCTCCAAAGTGCTGGTATTTGGCAAACACAAAGAACCCTCGTTCTACCCTTGAGCCTACTGAAAAACAGGCACAAGTATGGAGCAGGGGAGCTCCAGAATATGCCAGTCAGCCAAAACACATTGAGTGCATTTTGATGGCATTTGTTTGCAAGATTCTCACATTAGATCGATAGTAAATCTACTGCGTATGCCCGTTGAAAGAACAAACCAAAGCGAAGCTGTTCATGGCAGTAGATGGTTGCTTCCTTCTTTTTGTGGGGGTGTCTCATATCCAATGCAGATATCCAACTCCATGACTCCATGACCCCATGAGCACATTGGGTGCCTCGCCTTCCATCCTGCTCCTAGGCATTCAATTCCGACAGGGGCTCCAAGGAGGTGTTGAAGGTGATCTTGCACGGTAGACTATGCTACTGGGTTTGCCCAAAATTCTTTGGTGAAATCATGTTCCCAATTTTGTACACTTTTGGGGCATCTCCCACTTTTGAGCTGTATTATAACATTCACCACGGAAATCTGATATCTAAGGGTGTTCTAAACCAATAAGGGGTTGTTTGGGGGTAAGCGGTCGCTAACCACCACCAACACTCATGAGAGGCTGATTAAAGCCATACATTTTCCCCTGGTGTGGGCGCCATTTGATTTCTAGTCAGGAAAGCTTCATGCTGATGGGAGAAAAATGTCATGCGACCTTGTTGATGACAGGAAGTTAAATGAAAAGGCAATCTGATGTTTATTGCAGTCTTTCACCTTTCTCGAGTCATGGCATTTTGATGAAGATTCTGGGATGAATGTCGCTGAACCACAATGACATCAAATAATGATAATAGTAATAAGGATGATGAGCACTTAGCGAGAGAGAGAGAGAGTGACAGAGAGAGAGAGAGTGAGTGAGAGAGAGAGAGTGAGAGAGTGAATATGAAATCTCCGGCACATGGCACATGGCGCCATATGGCGCTCTTGGCAGGTCTTCGACCGTATTGCTGATCGCTTTCAACGGCTCTTCTCCTCCTCTTCAGACAAGGCCGTGATGAAACAGAATCGGAGAAATGAGGATCTCTTCGCTTTGGATATTCCAAGCCATGGGTTTCTAACAGAATTGCCATGGACTTGAATATTCCAAGCCACCCAAGCCATGGTCTCTAATGAATATGTTATTCCAATTATGCCAACTCTGAAACATCTTGAAATCTACATGGAATTGCCATGACCCACTGCCCTGAGGCTGCCCTGATGATCTCTGAGGATTGGCTGCTACAGGCAGCACCGGGCTGGCTGCACCCCAATTTATGGTCCCCAAAAAATGTGAAAAATTCGTACTAAACCATGGTTTCAAAGGGGCTGTTTAATATTAGGGGGAAAGGATTAACTAACAGAACTATGATAGAATGACTTATGGTAGAACTATACACAACTGACTAACATGTTACGAAAACTAGAGTTAGTTCAGAACAGACTCCGTTTGGCGGGGCCCGATGGCTGCAACCTGTGGGATGGCCAAGCTGGGTGCAGATTGCCGCAGAATCCCACAGCCCTGCAGGCAGCCATCTTGTTGTGTGTAAACATTGCTGCGACCTGCTGTTGACTCAGCTGTTGAGGTGGTTTTCTATCAACTAAACATATCAAAAGCAATCGATCAGAACATGGCCAGTGACAACAGGTTCACCATGGTTCACCCAAAAACTGGTTTTGTTCATGGCTGAACTGCTTGGTGCTTTGGAACATGGCTTTTATTTTCCCATTCAGTTGGGAATGTCATCATCCCAACTGACTTTTTTTCAGAGGGGTAGATCAACCACCAAGCAGCGATACTCAGGTCCAGCAGGGCACCTGAAGCTGGTTCGTTTAGCTCCTCGGGGCCAGAAGTCGTTTGGGAAAAGCCGATTTAAGGTGGGTAAAATCATGCCATAAGCCATAAACCATCCCCAGTCATCACCATTTTTTAAAGGTGGTATGTTTACCATTCCCAGTCATGGGTGGTTTATGACAATTTTATGACATTGTTTTACCATGTTTTACCTACATAAAAAACTTGAATGGTCTCCTACGACAATTCTCTCACACCATAGCTGGCCCCCAAGCAGTTTGCAACAAGGAGTAGGGATTGGTGATACCAATCCCAGCGGTCCCAGCTGATCACTGATGACCACTGAGGTTCAGCCGGTGTGCTTGAAGATCCTACAAAGTCCACAGGTCGGGATGGTCGGGCATTGGTCCGTGCCGGCTGAGCGGCTGAATTGTTTCGAAATTGGTCCAGTCCAGAAGCAACTGTGAGGAAGGTTATGTAGAAGATTCTGGAACCATATATGATATCATATGAACTAGAATCTAGAACCATTTGAACCTCCAAACGTCCAAGGTCTAAACCATACTTGCAACTGGTATTTTTGCTAGTCGGCTCTGAGAACTCGTGGTTGGGGCCCCGTACCTACTTGCGGGATTGATGACGGCAGAGGTGGGGGACAAGCTGCGCGGAAACACCATTCTGTTGCTGGCTCCTGGGGCTGGATTTAGGGACGGCGCCGGTACAAGTGATGTGCTGCAAAAAGGTTGCTCGAAATTTATAAGCCAAGCCCACTTCATACATTTCTAGTGATTCCTCAAAAATATGGTGCACTTTCAAAATCTGAGGGGCTTTGAATGAGTTGGACATGCCTGGGAAATGCATCCTGGGTACGTAGACCTGGCCGTAAGGCCAACCTCTCCATGACGGTGTTGAATGAATTGCGAGAGCTACAAGTAGTCAGAGCCTCCAAGGGCAGGGTGGATTTTATGGTTTTATTTGGTGGAAAACGATGCAGATTCTGGACAAGTCATGCAAACATCTGGCTGAGCAATTGATACTCAAGAACCAATGGCTTTGCTTTGGTTGAAAGTTGCAAGTCTCTAAGGTCATGAAGGTTGAAATGAATACAGTAAAAACAATTTGAGATTGGTACAGCGAGGGCTTTCGTAACGCATGTTTCCCCCGACTGGCAGACATGCGCCAAGGCCAATGTTTTACTGCAACTGGTGGAAAATTGCGCCATCTCCGAACAAGGCCAGGATATGCAAAAATCCCGTTGGAACATCTACAATCTAGAGGTGTCCGTTGAGTATAATATGGTGACCAGAGGTTGCCAGTTAAAAGGTCATGAATGCCACCATAAATGAGCAGATAGTATCCAATCATCCAAGCATGTTAGGTGTTTGGATGGTAGTACATAAATCCCATCATTCCTCGTGTTGACATGGATTGTTGGTACCCTGGTATTGGAACATGTTCTGGACGTAGGTTGTTGATCCAGCATGGTCCAAGTGTGTTTTTTCTGTGCCTCGTGGTACATCGAGGCAAGAGTGTGGCCGAGTTGGGATGCTTAGTTCAGATGGCACCGATGCAAGGATAACCATGGATGACCAAAACTGTACCAGAGGCATACCCTGTGAAAATCACCAAGTTGTAGTGGAAACTCATCTTCCAACCCCTATCTGGCAGGGTCTATGTTAATTTACTAGAGGGTAATACCTAACATATCTATAGATAGATTATATAAGGATATGTAAGGCTACTGTATATAGGATGAATTCCTTGATGACGTGTGTTCCAACGTGTTCAAACCAGGCCAAGGATGTCGGTTTTCCATGGTTTTCCATGGGTTTTCCGACACGAGGTCGGTCATCATCTTCCTCCATGGCGAGGAGAAATCGACCCAGGTGGATATCTTGATGGATAGATCCGTGGTGACCAACTACTGCATTCCAATTATGGCTCCTCGGAGCGACGTCTCGGGACATCGGGCTGGATCGGGACATCGGGGTGGGATGGTGGAAGTAGCCTCGGGCTTTTCACGATGTGGGTTGATCCGTACTTTGCTGCTAGACTTTGTATAGTTTATATTATATATAAAGAAATGTGTGTGTGTGTGCGTGGTTAATTGTGTTTATGCGACTTTATATTGGTTCACCTATGGGGGTGTAGGATTTCTTCCATCATGTTTGTAGGTTTTCCTCCGTTTCATTGTTTTGCCTTCGATCCGAAGTCCATTTTAACCATCATGAGGGCCGGCTTCCGAAGTTGAACTGGAGAGGGGTCAATTCCTGAAAGGGATGCTTTTTGTTGGGCTGGACATTCAAATGCCGGGCATTTTGTAATCGACCGGGTATTCCATGGGTAAGTGATGCTAAATCTAAATGGTACCAAAACCATCCAAAGGCCACCATCTTTTACTCCCGAAAAGACAACGTTACTTCAATGCTCCACCCCCACTGAGGCCCATACGCTGAAGGGCTCCGAGTTTCGCCCTGGGCCTAGCCTGCAGTGATCTTGAAGCCCAGTGGAGGGCTAGTCCGGACCACGACCACGATCTCCAGAAGGTCCCCTATGCTCCAAATTTGGATGGTTTAAAGTGAAGGTCAGCTGCTAATCATCATTCTTTTGTTTATGTTTGGATCGGCAGATCACATCTTTAGATTTTGGTCCAGTCCCATCATCCGCCGGCTCAGGTGGCATGTTCCCCCACCTTTTGTACAGTGCGAAGTTGTTTCAGGTTCTCTCCAGGCTGGGGGGTGTTTTCTGGTGCCCCGATGGAAAGGACTCCCTACTGAGGTCCCAAAAAATGGGTCAAGAATGGCAAAAATTTGCCCTCTCGTAAATGAACGGAGCAATGGAAAATCACCATTTTCAATAGGGAAATCATTGAACTATTTCTGGGCCATGGTTGCCAGTTCGCAAACGGTTGAACTACCAGAGATCAGAGGGTATTCCAATTACCCATCATTCATTCGTTCATTCATATCTGGTTGGTGGTTTGGAACAGTTGTTATTTTTCCATATATTGGGGATAATCATCCCCACTCACTCATATTTTTCAGAGGGTAGGTCAACTACCAAGCAGATATTATTGTTGGTGGATCTTCCAACGATCAACCACAGGTGCCGACACTATGCAGAACGATTGGTGCAAGATCCGCATAAGGTGGCATTGATTGCGGTGTGATGGTCGCTGATACCACACAATCACCAAACACGGCAGTTTTTTTACATGTTTTTACCACTAAAATCCTCAAGAATGGGGGAGAACAGCGCTTCACCTTGATTTTCACCATGACTTCGATTTTTCTCTGATCAAGAAGAAATGCATTCAATGTTTTCCCCATCAGGAATAGTCAACAGTTGGATTATCCGGGAGTTCTGTGTGATTCTTGAATGTGTGAATAGCAAGGATCGATGAACATGGAGATTCAAGTGGTTCGAACATCACCGCATGAGCATTTTCACCAATAGGTCTGGATGTTGCGTTCAACTACATGTTGGTTTCACCATGTTTCACCCATGCTTGGGCTAACAAGTCCCAAATTAGAGGAGTTCTGGATAGTTCATTGCTCATTAAGATCTGAGGCCTTTGGCCATCTAGCATCGTGAGCTCCTTGATTTGGGGGCACAGAAAATTTGCCAAGTCATGCCAATTCAGCCGTATCGCCAGATCTTTGCAGTTCAAGGATCCTTGAGGAGATAGACATCCTTTTTGGTTCTGATGATAGCAATAATATATGAGGGAACCGCAGGTGATATGGAACCATGACCCAGCAATATATATGGACGTCCAACAGAAACAGCTAGAGGCATCACTAGATGATCTATAGATGTAGGAAGCTGCATGGCTGGAATGACTAAAAAAACGGTGTTTTTGTTGGACATCACTCCCCAATGGAATTGATCATATTGATATATATATATATATATTGATCCATGGTTTCCCCATGGTTTAAGGAGACCCACCCATGGAGAGCCCTAGGCTAAAAAGGCCAAGCCCGCCTGGGCTTCAGGTGGTGCACCTCTTGTTGAGAGCAGTGAACCCCAATGGACCTCCACCGAGAGTAGCTTGGCATAGCTTGGCTGCAGTTGGGGATGCCCCAGATGTCTTCCGAAGTGTGGATGCCATGGGATATCCCAACCTACTAGTAACAAACATTAACAAAACCTAATAAACTTGGGATGATTCCACCAACCAGCTGGATCTTTGAGGATGGCATATTGGAAGATGGTTCACGTCATTTTCTTTCAGGGGGCTTAGGCTTTGTTTCGCGGAAAAGGGGGGTTCGTCGAGGTGTCTTCCGCCAACATCGCATTGTGTTGTTAGGATGGCAATTCAAATGTATTCTTTATACGTCTTGATATTTCTTTGCAATCCTAATATTAACCACTCCTTGAGTGGTTCCAAGTGTATATGTAAATCCCCATGCTAAACCAGGGTTTCTGGATGTTTCTGGTGGTTTTTGGATAGCTCCGAGACCATCAGCTTCCCAGGTTGAGACGGACTATGAAGGCCGACGTTTGGTGCTGGAGGCCTTCTGAAAAGTTTCCGAATTTCAATTGCCATGTCCTGGCCATGTCCTGTTGGTTAGATTACCAAAGGAACCAGCAATCTGCCGTGCTGATAGTGACCTGATAGTGACTTGATAGTGCGTCTTTTGTGGAAGTTGTTTGCGCCGTTTGCTTGCACATTTTGTGCACTGGAATGGATGCTCTTGAGTGCACATTCATGGTCATGCTCGCATGCATGCGTACGGACACACGAAGTAGCCATCCACAATTTGCAGATATTCAATACGTGTTACGATATGAGATGTAATGTAAAGCTAGCTAGATCAGCTGAGTATCTTGTGACACCTCTCCGATGAATGTGGGTCGTGGGTCATGACAGGCACTGTGGTCGTTAGCTCGATTCAAGCTGTGGCCGGCGGAGAATGATGAAGCACCTTGGCAGCTGGAGATGGCCATGTTTGCACCATGTCCATGTCACTTCCAGTGCCAAGGGCCATTCTCACGGCCAAGCCCGGACAGTAGGATCCAGTAGGATCCAGGCTGATGGCAAGTGACTAAGGAGAGTATGAAATTCATCGAGACAGACAAGGCGCCCTCCATTTGCCAAACAGCGGGGCTGGGCGGCTGGGATTTTCCGTGGTAAGTCTGTGAAGACATGGCTGACACGCTGACTGGGGATGGCCATGCAGAGCTATGGATGCCCATCACGTCTTCATCATTTAGGATTGCGTTGTTTCGCTGAGTTTGGTGTGCGGCACTTATCAGGCCCCCAAGAAAGCTAGGATTCCATTTTTTGGTGGTATGCCAGTTCTATTTTGGGGGGTCCACCATTTTGGAATGGTTGGTGCAGTTTCTATTCACACTACATTAGGCCGCATCCGGCCATCCCCGCGGCCTGCAGGGCCTCAAGCAACTTCGTGCTGACCGTCACATTGGCATCCGAACGGCTGCTGCAGGCCCCCACAAGGGCCTTGTGGGACACGAAAGATGGGACGGCCGGAGCTGAATCTGGGCCCATTGATGTTGAATGGCCCTGGAAACGATGGAAACCCTTGGACCACCAGCTGGGCCAACAATCCTTGCCGTATCATCTCTGCCAGGGATTTATGCTCAGCTTCATAGTGATTTGGTGCTGGAGATGCTCATGGTAAGCAGCTCAGGGGCCAGGATGGTCAGGACAATCAGGATGGATGCCAACGGCTGGCAGGATTTGAAGATGTCAATCATTTGAAGGCCATCATAAGCTGAACACTGTGGTTGATTAACATGGGAAAATATGAGTTGAAATATGAGGCGTATCATTGTTCGAATTGGTCGGGGGTTCGCTTGGAGCGCTGGAAAGTGGATTGCTTTGAGCGCCGGAAAGTGGATCGCTTGGAACGCCAAAAAGTGACACGCACAGACATAAGAGATAAATAGCATTACATAGCGCTATAGCTACATATAGATACAGAGACATACTGTAGACACATAAATGGACACATTCATACGTGCCTACTACACGCTGAAGCACTGAAGCACGCACGTAGTGACATTGATAGATGCGCGCAGGTATACATTCCAGGTGATCCACCTTCCGGCCCGAAATCAACCAGTAGTCCCTCCAAGAACCGAACCCGCGTCCCAATCCCGTGTCCCCAAGTTAAGCCCTGAAGGTCTGATTCTCTGGTTCTAATCCACCATGCTTGTCCCCTAAACCCACCCCATGTCCCAGCCCCGTGTCCCGACTTGTCCCCTAAACCCGCCCCATGTCCCAGCCCTGTGTCCCCAAGGTAAATCCTAAAGGTCTCATTCTCTGGTGCTCTAAGTGATCCACTTTTTGGTGCTCTAAGTGATCTGGTTTTCTAAGTGATTCACTTTCCGGTGCTCTAAGTGATCCCCTAACCGGCAAGTTGGACTTATTACTTTTTTGGGGTCTACTCATGCTGTCATAGCTGACACTAATCTGGATTTCTGCGACTGACAAATGTCGCCTGAAGAAACTACCGGCGGGTCACCTCAGGATCATTGGAGTTTGGACCACCTCTCGTTTCATGTTCCACTTGCTTAATCGAACCTGTGGGGGATTTTTGGGGAACCTATTGAGAGGCAAATCCAAGGCCGCTGAGGGCCAGATTCTTGCAATTTTGCAGCTGATGGGCCCTAGATTTGCTATGATTTGCTGGGCCTAGATTTTCACTGGGACAGCAGAAGACATATTCAAGACTCACTGGTTGGTGGTTTCAAACATTTTTTATTTTCCATAATATATATGGGATAATCCTTCCCATTGACTAATATTTTTCAAGATGGTTAAAATAACCACCAACCAGCTCAACATAATGCCAAAAAATGCCTCCGTGTTTTCCAAGATCACAGGCCGTGGGGGCGATTGAGTGTCAATCCTCCGGTTCAACCGTTTACCAATGAGGTAGCTCCTGAATCCTCCGTTTCCAACCGTTGAGGTACTGCAACATTTCGGATTGCAGCACATATGAATTTACATTATATAGACACGTTATTGTATTAATTAATTATATGTATATAGATGTAATAGGTAATGACATGAAGATATATGTATAGACTATAGACATAAATTATACCGTATCACATGTATGCAATATCTACGTAATGTCGATCTATAGGCATATCTAGTGGCATGTTGCGCTGGATCGTTGCCAGGTAGGGAAGCGCTTGGAAGCAGATGGATGGCTTCCTCCCGGGCTTGGCACTTAACTTTTTGGGCTTGGCTTCCACAAGGAAGGGAGAGCCAAATCCTCCTAAAATAGTGGTGATTAATGATGTTTAATGCTGATGAATGGTGATTAATGAGGACTTTGCTGTAAATCAATTGTTGGTATCTTTTCGGGGATTGCTTCACTGCTAAAAATGACTAGCTTGTTTTAAGTGTGCTAAGTGGATCTAAGTGGTACCCCATTTTTTGACACATACCCATGATATGAAACTAAGGACGGTGAAGTTTTTGTCCCCGGGGAAGCAACATGGTGTAATGTGTTATAACCAGCCGGAAGACGGCACCAGACTCACCAAGAGTCACCAAGGTTTTGGAAGCATCGCATTGCTTCGCTCCTCTATCCCTTTCTCGCAGATGCCCAACCGGGTCAAGCATAAGCCTTTCTGAAAAACCGGTCTCTGGGTTGCTGCTGGGAACTTGGGATTGACCAAAGCTCAAGAGAGACTCAGGTTGGTTCCACTAAGACTGTCTGGGAGAATGTACCTTTTGGGCATATCCAAGAACAGGTGCCCTTGAAAATCCATTCGAGTTATTTGTTTTGGTTTGGGGCCCGGTGATTTGTTTAGATTAGATGTCTCTTTCTTACCTTGATGCCATTGTGACATTGTTTCGGAGCCACTTCAGGGAAGGCGAAAGTAGACAGATTGACCTCTATACCCTTTGTATACCCTTTGTCCTGAATGGTTGTTGACTGTTCCTCTTTGACATAATACAGAGTATCTTTTCCTGCAACTAAGTGAATAACTTTCACCCGCAGTCGCGATCGGTCAATCGGTCATTTTGTGTTTGCACCTCGAGTTCCTGCAGTGAGCGATCCCATTCTTTTGGAGGCGGGTGAATTCCGCACCGAGCGTTGGCAAGGGCCTGTGGCCCATTTTTGCCAAAGATTTTAGCCTTGGAAAGTGCCAGGTTACTAATGTTTATATAATGGGTATAACGGTATAACTAAATATGGTTACTATGGTTTCAACAAATAGGACATGGTTTTCCTCACAGTGGCCTGGGATTTTCCTCCTGAAACTGAGAGTCACATTTCGAAGATTGTCGAACTTTCACCATTGTGAGCGCTGACGGGTCCTGTTTCATGGATCAAGTCCGTTACCACCTGACTGTTACTTGGACCAAATTCATTTCTTCAGCTGTTGAATTCATTTCTTCAACTGGTGAATTCATTTCTTCAGCTGTTGAATTCATTTCTTCAACTGTTGCAGGTATATGTTGCTTCGCCAGGGGTAAAAATTACGGGGCTTCCTCCATCCACAGATGATCGTTTGTTGTGGACAGTCGGTCGAAAAGACATACCCTTAACTCAGCTGGAAGGCTGTAACTGGGAAAACTCCCCGCAATGTTCAACGGATGATTCTATGGAAAGTCGAGAGTTTCAACTTTATGATCTTTATGTCAACTGTCAAATGTGTATCCGGTTGGGGGTTCAAACCTGTGCGTTGGGTGTGCAGCAGCATGTTCCTGACGTGTGGTGGCGGAGAAATCAGTTGAATCCATCCCTGGTGCAAAATACATTTGGCCAACTAGTGGTTGGCATCTTTAGCCAGCCAAACAATGCTGAATTTTGCTGAGATTCAGAGCAATTATATAACTTCCACTAGTAAAATTGATCAGTATATTAGCAAGAAGAACCTATTGACCACATGATTCATGATTTGTTCAATCACAAAGACAAAGATATGTTTCAAGAATAATTATATATAGTGTGTAATGAGCAATGCAAAATTCCATACAGCAACCCCAAACTTGATCGAGCAGTTAGAAACCTGGAAATATGAGGTAAATATCATCGTTGCCATCCTGGAAAGGAGTTTTTCTGGTGATTATTACATACCAGACATGGATGAATTGTGATGGATTTGTATGTTGAGCTAACATGGGCGTGTCTGAAAATGGTGTATATCCATGTATATCCCCTAGTTGGGATGATGACCATGGGATTTGGGGGTATCAACATGTTCAGACCAGGCGGATGACAAGCCCACAAAAAAGACCCGTTTTCTACCAGAGATGGATGAATTTGTTATACGGTAAGCAGGGTGCCAGTATCTAAGATTGATTTCTTAGATTATAGATTTGGAAGGCCCCCTCTTTCCAAAAGTTCGGGTGTGTTGCCATGCGCGAGCCATGCGGGCGAGAAGTCTTGGAAGGCATGATGCTGGATTGAAAGCTCCTGGGCGGGTAGTGTGGTAATCATGGAGCTCTCCTCATCATACCGTCGATGATCTTCGATGGGACCTGCCATGCCTAGTTTGCTGATTGGTGGTTTCAAAGATTTTCTCCAACATTGGATATGTTTATATATTTTTGGGATGATAGTCCCAACTGGTTAATAGTGTCCGAGGGGTTGAAACCACCAACCAGTTTGAATTACGGTAGTTGGTCGTTCGAAACCTGCCTGGCATGTTTTTTTTCCCACCCCCACCTTGGATCAATGATGTTCCCCACTGGACGGTAGGCGCTATGGAACGCTTGCGAAGAGCGTGCATGAAGAGCCTTGGCAAAAGACATGCAAGAGCTCCGTGGAGCCGTGGAGGCACCTAAAGCTGTTCACATCTGTTCACCAGGAAAAACATGATGGCTTCCTTTAGGATCTTCCTTTAGCCAAGCCAATTGACATAGATCTGGACTTTCCGAACAGAATGGTTTTCTATTTTGCCATCGGTGAATCCACCAAAACCAGGGAATCTCCTGAGAATATCACTTCTTACAGCCCCCAAATCAGCAAATCCATGGTGGAGGTCCCAGGTGAACGTCGACCTTCTTGGCTCAGCCATGCTGTCCCCGGCTGGGTGCGCTCGGCCTTACGTCCCAGTCTTCGGCGCCGGCGGGCCCTTGTCCGCCTCAAGGGCACAGCCAGCGGGCCGGAGATACGCGAGGAGATTGAGGCAATGGCTCGGTCAGGGGGTTGATGTGATGGACTCAGAGCTGGGGTGATGTTGATATATATCCATATCATTGGTTCTATGATATTCCCATAAGCTATATTAAAATATATCATATGATCCATTGATAGCTTTTTAAAGGCACAGAAACGTCTTAACTATGGGATTTTCACCTCCATGATACGCGGAAGTTTGAAAGATAGGAAACCGAAAAAGGAGCGGTTTGGTTGTTGTGACGCATGGATGCTGAGCGAACCCACTGGTCGAAAGGTGGTTGAGGCCGTGAGTCTCTGGTTCTCTCTCTTTCTCTCCTGTTCGTTTCTTTGCAATTATCTTTCTCAAACCTGAAGGTCTGATGCTCCAAAATGCGACCCCTCTGAGGAAATCAGCGCCCTGACCTCCTAACATGTGTGATGGAGGTGTCTCTTGTACTGCCCTGCCACGCAAAATGCATGAGTACAGATCCTCTTCAAACGTCCCACGCCTGCCATCGTTTTTGAAACTGCTACAAAACCCACACGTTTGGCTCAATTTTGCAAAGGTGCAGAATCCATCAGAATCCATTGCCGGCGCCACCAAAATGCCGCTTCAACGTCCAAAAGTGCTCAATAATCTTTACTTTTGCCAACCGTTGGCAACGGCTCCACATGGTTTGATCATTTTTGATGCTTAATCCCCTATGAATACCTACTAATTATATAATATTATATAAAGATGTGGCTCTAACCCATGATTTGTATATCAGGTATACCGTATACCTTTTTCCATGGATTTCACCACGAGTTTCCCTTGTGGAAGGGAGATCCCATCCAGGCTTGAGAAGGCCTCCATCCTCGCCGCCACGGCGGCTCTCACCGTGGGAGCTTCGACGAAAACTTCGCCGCGCGGCGTGGGCTCAACCCGGAGCTCGAGCGCGGTGGCCATGGGAGGTATCTTTGGGCAGGCGGGGCGGGCTTGGCCACCAGCCATTGCCATGGGGCGATTCTGATATGTCTGGTTGAAATCTGATTAAAATTGAGATTTCTTGACAGTGACGTTGATCTCTTGGATCATTATTCAATTCAGAAATGATGACATACCGACTTTAAGAGGCAAATCATGTTCAAGCGAATTTTCGCCGTTAAGTATAGCCGGTGAGCATATCTCGAAGCACGGACGCAAGAAACTGTTTCGTAATACGATCGCTAATTGTTAGATTGAACATCGGCAGATTTCCATTTCCAGTACTGATCCATACTGACCCCAGCATATAACCATTTGCTATCTATTGCTATGTTCTGTAATGACATATCCAAGAGATTTCCAAGAGATATTGCATCCAACAACATGTCATATTATTATACCACCTATTATATTATAGGGCTTCAAATTTGTCCTTTTTACAATAGTTTGGTGGAGTTCTGAAGGGCCAACCCTAGTTGCCTTCCTTTATACATGTGCGGGCACTTGGAAAGCCACCCTTGGCTCCACGCCTTCCAAGCAATGGAACCCATGCGAAGATCTTGCGCTAGGCAAGTGTTCCAGACTACTTCGCTGGGAAGGCTGGAACGGCATTGCAGAGCTTGAAAGCAGCCAAGTTAATATGGTTAATATGCTAGCAGGTTGGGACAAACATTCGTCGAGAATATCGGCCCTGATCCATACTATTTGGGGTACCCCAGGTGGTGTGGATCACCGGTGCCTCGGGCGGCTTCGGAGAAGCCCTGGCGAAACGCCTGGCGCAAGATGCGCCACTTGGGTGGCGTTTGGAATGGAAAAATCCAGGGATTTTAGGGGATTTCCCCGTGGTAAACTAACATAACTATGGAAAATCACAATTTTAGATGGGTAAATATTTTTTTTATGGATGATGAATGGTGGTAAAACAATAATAAACCATCCATATTTTGATGGTTTATCACCACCCATTTAATTATGGCGTGAAATTGGGGATGGTTTTACTATTGTTTTTACCAACATTAGTGATGATATAAAATGGTATATGAATGAACAGCATGAATATGTATGAATTAATTCATATGATAGTTTGTGGGTGATTTCATGTTTTGAGGACTGTAATGTGATTATGAAATGTCTTGTAGAGTACATTAGGGAATATGGAGAGTTGTGGATCATTGTTGATTTTTTAGACGATTTAAAACTGAAATACCATATTACCCATCAATCTGATGAAAATTTAGATATATTTAGTTTAATTATTACCTAGTGACCATAGTATGATTTTAGGGAAGTATATTTCAATTTAAGGGATTTCAGGGATGATAATGATACAGTATATATATATATAATTTGTTAGAATGTAACATTGGTCCCAACATGCATACCATGTCTCACATGTGGCTTACAGGCCTTGAGCCATTGCCCAACAGTGCAAAAGGCAACAGTGCGCACAACTCCGGCATCAACAGTTCATACAACAGTCGACTGCCATTTTACATGGTAGCGGAGCGGTGATCCTGGAAGCATCCAGGTGAGCTCCAACAGGCAGAGGGCTTGATCCCAGAACACTGGGGGACTCTCAACAACAGCTGGAGCAACAAAGGGTAGCGGCCCAACACACCACCACTGCAACGACAAGGAAAGGAAACAAACACAACAACAAAGCGCACAGGAAGAGGGCTTGATCCCAACTACACAGTGTGGGGGACTCTCAACAACAAGGATGGCAACGGCATATGAGATAGGATCGCCAACAGCAGGAGAAGCACAAGCAGAAGCCCTAGCATCAACACACAGGCTGAAGTTGAAACCTCCAACATACGATGGAAACTATGCAACATTTGAGGAATGGAAGTACAAGTTCTCAGCGTACATGGGCCTACAAGACAACATCTTTCCACAACTGCTGTCAAGAGCAGAACGAGCAGCAACAGTGCTCACAGATGCAGAGCTGCTTGGTGCAGCAACAACAATAGAGGAAGGAGAGAAGTGGACACAACTGTGTAACAACCTCAAGTACATCCTCATCAACATCACCAGCGGCCCAGCAGCAACAATATGCAGACAATACCAAGACGCAATGGGCTTGGAAGTCTACAGGCAACTTTGCAACAGGTTTGCAATACCTGTTGGAACAAGAAGCATAGGCTACCTCACAAAACTACTCAAACCCAAGTTCGACACCAACAACTTTGAGGAGTCCTTCTCAACATGGGAATTTGAGCTTGCACGTTACGAGCGTGACAACAATGCACAACTACCAGACCAAGTGAAGATAGCAGTTCTCATGAATGAGACAACAGGACCACTCCAACAACACTTACACCTCAATGCCAGTGCAACACCAACATATGCTGAGGTGAGGACAACAATCATGGAGTACTACAGGACCACCACGGCGTTCTCAAGACTTCAACAACAGTCGTCTTCAGCAGTCAGCAGCAATCTAGGAGGAGGCCCAGCTCCAATGGACATTGGAGCAACATACAAAGGCAAAGGAAAAGGAAAAGGAAAGAACAAAGGAAAAGGATTCAACAAAGGAGGTCACAAAGGAAGAGGATACCAACAAGGAAAGGGCTACGGCGGCTACGGCAGTTATAACAAAGGAAAAGGCAAAGGAAAACAACAGCAATGGTATCAGCCAAAAGGAGTAGAGAAAGGCAACAAAGGAAAGTCGAAAGGAATTCCCAACAAAGGAAAAGGAAAGAATCCAACAGCAATATGCTACAGATGTGGTCAACAGGGCCACTTGGCAAAGGATTGCCGAACAGCGGTGTACAACATGACAGAGACACCGCAGGAACAGAACCAGGATGGAACATCCCAATGGTATGACCCAAACAGTGGGTACGACAACTACTGGTACAGCAACGACCAGTCAGGCAACTACAATATCCAGCCAGTCCAACAACAACAACAACTAGCTTTGCCAGCGCCACAAACCAACACGCAGACACCAACAATACAACTTGTGGGAGCACTGGGCCATCAGGCAGCAAGTGCCCACAATGAAGCAACCACCACAGCTCAAGCAGTGCAGCAGCAGAGAGGAGACAACGAGGTGGACATTATGATCGACAGTGGAGCAGCAACACACGTTTGTCCAACATGGTTTGCACCAGACACACCACTGTATCCACTACAACAAGGACAAGGACCTAGGTTGAGGACAGCAACAGATGAGGATATCCCAGTGCATGGCTACAAATGGGTGTACATGCACAACACCAACAAGCAAACAATAGTTGTTCCCTTCTATGTGTGTGATGTGACGCAACCCATCATGTCAGTAACAAGACTGGCAGAACAAGGGTTCAACACACAACTCAACGAAACACCAACAATCACACACACCAAGGGATTCAACTCAGCACTCAAACAACGAGAAGGCCTATACTTCTTGCCAGTTGTGCTGATCACACTTCCAGCCAACTTGAGGCTTGAAGTCAGCCAGACAGCAGAAGGAACAACAGCAAAAATAGCACCAGTCACACTGACTCCAACAGGCATGGAAGTCCTTCGCAACAAGAATGACCTATGGACATTCAACAGCCAAGGTTTCTTGGTAAGAGTCCACAGGACAACACGCAAGGCATTGTTCATGCCAGACAGCAGATGTCCAGTTCCAACAGAAAGGTTGGAGAACTACAGAAGAACAATCATACAAAGACCAAACAACAACACAGAGGTCATGGAAGAAGCATACCAAGACCTCGACAAGAAGCAACAGAAGAGGATCATACAAGGAAACAACTGGACAGGAGAAACATGGTTCAAAGTGAAACGTGGAACAGTACTTCCAGGCAACATACCACCACAACCAGCACTTCCACCAGCTAAAGAGCCAGCGACACCATCTCAACAAACCACAGTTGACCAACCACAAGCACCAATGTACCGACACAATGTGAAGAAGCCTCTCACAGAGGTAAGGCCAACAGACCAAGCAATGACCACAACGCAGCCATATCAAACAGCAATTCCACATCCAAAGGAAGTCAGTCCAACACAGGACTATTGGATCAAAGAAGGTCCATATTGGAAACGTGTGCATGTCCAACCAAGAAGGGACATGTACATTCCACAACAAACAGATGATGGACCAGACGTGACAAGACTGACAACGTGGAGACAAACAATGGTGAAACCAACAAGTGGCAACAGAGGATATAGAATAGATGATGACTGGACGACAAAGAGGAAAGCAACACTCGACATAGAGTGGACAGGCTCAACAAACTTTGAAGAACACGCATCATACAAAGATGAGTTCATCACAGATGAGCCAGAGGAGCAACAAGAAGCCAAGAGAGCAAAAGGAGTGCCAACACCACAACAACCAACAGAACAAGAAAGAAGAGAACACGAGCTCACACACCTTCCCTACAGAAGCTGGTGTCCAACATGTGTACAAAGCAAAGGAAGACAGGACAACCATCCAAAGCAAACAAGCAAAACACCAGTGATCCAAGTGGATCTGATGTACTACAAAGCACTAGGAGAAAAGCAAACAACATCAGTCCTTACAGCAGTGGACGTTGAAACAGGCATGTGTATGGCAGTCCAACTTGAGGACAAGACACAACACGTACAATACCTGTCAGTTTGCCTTCAACAATTCCTCATGGAATGTGGCAGAACACATGCAATTCTCAACAACACCGTTCTTCAATCAGACCAGGAAGACTTTATCATCACCTTGCTCAAGATGGTGGCAACAGCCATGGGTAGCAACATAGCAGTCAGGCAAGCACCAGCCTACACATCACAAGCACAAGGAAGCGTTGAACGTTTCCACAGAACATTGATGGGCCAAGTCAGAGCTCTCAAACTCCAATTGGAGACCAACTATGGCATCAAGCTCAACAGCAAGCATCCCATCATGCCGTGGCTTGTCAAACACGCAGCATACCTGCTCAACAGGTATTCCACCCACTCAGATGGAAACACAAGCTACTACAGACGATGGGGCAAAGAACACAAAACACCAATATGTGAATTTGGTGAAACAGTTCTTTACATGCTACCAACAGCAAAACATATGCCAAAGATGGAAGCAAGGTTCTACCCAGCCATCTGGCTAGGTAAGGACAACTCAACAAACGAGAACATACTTGGCATCAGCAACAAAGTGGTCAAAGCAAGGACCATTCGAAGACAAATCAAGCCAGACAAGTACAACAAGCAGTTGATGGACATCATCAACTCTTCGCCAGCCATGATACCACCAACAACACCAAGCATTGTGGTACTACCACAACCCGCTGCTGCAAAGCAGCAGACAACAGCAAGTACACAGACTCAGCGGAGTCCACAGCCACAAGCCATGGAACAACCACACGCCACAACACCACCAGCACTTACAGACCTTCCAATGGCAACAGCGCCAGCAACTCAGCCAGCAAGGCAGCCACTTCCATTGCCGACACAAGGCAAAAGAGAAGTAGCAGATGAGATCACACAAGGCAGCTCACCAAAGCAAGCAAGAACAACAGAGAGAGCCACAGCAGCAAGCAGACCTGAGACAGCTCAGGAGCCACCAACAACAAGGATGAGGATATCACAAGTCACAGTCACAACAAAGAAAGGACAGAAGATAGAAGCAACATCAAATGAGGATGAACACAGGAGATCAAAGCAGAAAAGATTCTCCTGGAACCTTGGGTGAGCAACACCGAAGGTTTAGACAAAGAACAAACAACTGAAGGAATGAAGCAAGAAATCAAGTCAATGAAGGAACAAGGAGTGTACACAGAGGTACACATAAGCCAACTTACACCAGAACAACGCAAGAAGATCATCAAATCAAGATGGGTCCTTCGACAGAAAGGCAACACAGTTCGAGCACGAATTGTAGCAAAGGGCTACACTGAGGAGATCAACGACAACGACGACATCTTTGCATCAACACCAATCTTCTGCGTGCTAAGGATGCTACTTGTCTTAGCACTTTGCAACAACTGGATTTGTCTCACAGGAGACATCTCAACAGCCTTTCTACATGCCGCAGCAGCAACAGCAGATCTTTTCATGTATCCACCAGCAGAGTTCTACAACGCCTTCGACCAGATCGTTTGGAGACTCAACAAAGCCATCTATGGCTTACGCAGCAGCCCAAAAGCATGGCAAAATCACCTAGCAGAGGTGATGCAACAACTTGGACTACGACGACTTGTCAGCGAGCCCAACGTTTACGCAACACCTGGAGGAGATGCATACATACTATGCTACGTCGACGACCTGCTCTTCATTGGACAACAGGAGACGGTTCACAAGCTGTTCAAAAGCATTCAGCAACACCTTCTACTCCGTCCAACAGGAGAACTCACAGTCGGCAACACCATCAGCTTTCTGGGTAGAAACATCTGCAACAAAGGTGACTACTACGAGATCAGCTTAGCAGACAGCTACACAACACAGCTGCTGGAAGAAGCCAGCATGCTCAACTGCAACTCAGCACCAGCACCAGGCAACAATACTCTGAAAGCAACATCAGAGATGGAACAAGAACTCAACAAAGAAGAACATGCAGCCTACCGAAGAATGGTTGGCAAGCTACAATGGATGACCTACACAAGGCCAGACATTGGCTTTGCAACAAAGGAGCTTGCAAGAGCTCTGACACAACCAACAACAGCAGACCAGCAGAAACTGAAACACTTGCTCAGGTACATCAAGGGAACACAACACTACAAACAATACATAAGACCAACAACCAAGACACCAACAGCTGAAGCAGTACCAGACATCCAAGTCTTTGTCGACAGCGACTGGGCAGGATGTGCAACAACGAGGAAGTCAACAACAGGATTTCTGATCAAAGTCTTTGGAGCAACAATCCACTATGGAAGCAGGACGCAGGCAACAATCGCGCTGAGCAGCGCGGAAGCAGAACTCTACGCGATCAACACAGGAGCAACAGAAGCACTCCACATCAGCAATTTCCTGAAGGAAGCTCTCAACATGAAGAAGATCAACATCCGCATACACACCGACTCATCAAGCGGAAAGAGCATGGCAACCAGGATTGGAGCATCAAAGAAAGCCAAACATATCGAGCTCAAGCACCTTTTCATACAACAACTGGTCGCACACGATCTTGTGAGGATTGTCAAGATCAACACGACCAATAACCCGGCCGACATTTTCACCAAGTACGTCGCGACAGAGACGCTTTTGCGTCACATCAGTGATGTTGGCGTCAGCACCCAGCGTCACTGAGCAAACAACAACAAGCAACAACAACAGTTTCACTGCAGCATGCGTGTTCATGTGTGAGCGCGTGCACAACGTGCGAACATCGTGCGTGGCATGCACACACAAACATACAGATCCAGAGAGCCATGGTGCTGACAAAGGTCAGCAACATCCTCTATTTCACCTACATCCTCGTAACATGAAGTATCACTACATGATCAACTATGTCATATACTTCTTCAACATGATGTGTACTACATGATTGTGGACGTATTTGGCAACATGATCACGTTTGACAACATGCCGACTTTCGAGTACAGTGTTTCAACAGTTTTCTTGAATTCAACATGTTTTGCATCTGATGTTTGAAGGTCAACATTTCGTTGACAACAAGTTTATTGATCAAAGCCGTTTGGTTCAACAAGACCTCGAGCTTCAACATCGTTGAAACCTACGGCAACAATGTCCCTAGTCAACAATGCGTTGACAACTCCACCTGTGAACAGGTCCCCACACAAGGTGACCTTGGGCAGCATTGGCCTGACAACAAGGGCCATTCAGATGAGCGCGACCAACAACCCTGAAGGCCTCAACCCGGATGCCTTCAACATGATGATGGAGAATAACAGTTTGGAAGCATGGTGGATCTGCCTTCCAACAGAGATCCATCAGTCAGCGCTGTGCCCAACAACGAACCGACTCTTGGGGATTAGTGGCAACATCCTCATGCCAGAGTTTGACAAAGCCATCTGGTCAACAGACCCAGGTGCCGCGGTCACAACATGTGCCTATCATGCAACAGAGTTGCATTTGGAGTCAGCAAATCACCACACGTGGATGTTGACATGTGTGGTTGTCAACAAGCTGAAACAACTCCAACGCCTGGGCAACAATACGGTCGACATCTTCAACCGTGGCTACGTTCGACCTCAATTACAGATCCAGGCAGGCAACGTCATGCGGTTCACAGTTGATGAACAGGTATCAACACAGATCTGGGAAGTCACCTCGTCAAGGGACAACACTGTCCTTCATCAGGTGACAACAGAGCTGTCTTGGTCCAACAACTACATGTGGACCTACAACTACGTGTTTCCAACATCGTTGATCTCTGCTGAGAACAACGATCATTTCATCTGTTTTCTCCAATCGTTGGAATACTCTGGGGCAACAGTGCTTCAACAACTGTCCACTGATGAGACAGTTCGCCTATGGGGATTGCTGTCAACACCTCAGAATTGGCGTCATCTCCAACAAATCTCCATGGGAGGCAACAAGACTATGGAGAGATTGAGGGGCAACGCCAGAGTGATCGAATGGATCACAGCCAACACCAACATGGAACAGTTCGTTGCGAAGTACAACCAGTATCGCAACAGTTCCAACCCAGAGAACAGAGAAGATGATGAGGACATGCCTCACAACATCGAGGACAGCGTGGAGGCACGGGATGGCTGAACAATTCAGCAACAAAGGGTGAAACTGCAACATCCTGGAGTCAACACTCCAAACCAACAGAGATGATGGCGACGTCAACATGGAGTGCAGCTGACAACATTAGTTTCCGATGAATAGATGTACACTATCTCAATAGACAACATCTTTCTTCAACAACTGATGAATGTAAAGTGTACAGTGTCAACATTCTTAGATTCGCCATGCAGGCAACAATAGCCAACATGTCGAGGGGGCGTGTTAGAATGTAACATTGGTCCCAACATGCATACCATGTCTCACATGTGGCTTACAGGCCTTGAGCCATTGCCCAACAGTGCAAAAGGCAACAGTGCGCACAACTCCGGCATCAACAGTTCATACAACAGTCGACTGCCATTTTACATAATTATATATATATAATTATATAATGATGATACGTGCTAGGCTTGTTTTACGACATGATTTAGCATATTTAGACCCCCAGGTGGATGAATCCTCCAGGTATCTTCTTTTGAAAATTTGGCGTGTTTTCAATGTCTGGCCTTATCGAAGGAAGTTTAGAAGTCAAACTTCCGACAATATGGACAGATGAAAAGCAGAGATGGGAAGAGTCAGAGAAGAGAAGAGAAGAAGAAAGAAGATCAAAAAGAGAAAGTCTCAGAAGAAAGAAGATCCAGGCGCACGAAAAGGTAGGAAAGTCGCGAAACACTGTCTTTTTCAAAGGATTTGAGGCTCCGGAGGGTCGAAAAGTAGGCGCGCTAAAGCGGCAGGTGCGGAGCCAGCTGGCCAGATGAGAGATGAAAAATTGCACACCGTTGTGGCGCGAAGCACATTTGCAAGTGAAAAAGCTAAAAACACCTCACGTTCGGAACACTTTTGGAAGTTGAGATGTTGAAAAAGTGCATGCCGTTGCGGCGCGAAGCACATTTGCAAGTGAAAAAGCTAAAAACACTTCACGTTCGGAGCACTTTTGGAAGTTGAGATGTTGAAAAAGTGCAAGCTGTTGTGGCGCGAAGCACATGTCGAAGTCAAAATGCACAAAGCACACCATGTTCGGACCACTTTTGGAAGTTGCGATGTCGAAAAAGTGCACGCTGTCGTGGCGCGAAGCACATTTGCAAGTGAAAAAGGCAAAAACACATCTCGTTCGGACCACTTTTGGAAGTTGAGATGTCTAAAAAGTGCACGCGGTTGTGGTTCAAAAAATGTACAAAACACCACATGGACGCGCCACTTTTGGACGTTCAGATGTCGTTTCGCGTGGCAGGCGCAAGGGATTGTGGACCTTGCCAAAAGTGAGCAAAACGTGAGGGTTTTTGTAGCATTGATGGCAGGCGTGGGACATTTGAAGAGGATCTGCAAAGATACATTTTCCGTGGCAGGCGCAGTACAAGAGACGTCTTCATCGGAGCTGTTTGGGAGGTCCGGGCGGTGATTTCCATGACCTGGCATCACTTTTTCGCGGCAGGCGCAGTAGTTTAGACAGATGGACTAAAAAAATCGCAAAACGCATTGGTACGAGGCCTCAGCTCTGCACTCAACTCTCCATTTTTGAAGGATGTCTCGCAGAATTGCTTCGTTTTTGATTGATGTTGTCAACTTTAAAAAATGAGGAAGTCTCGCAGAATTGCTTTGTTTTTGATGTTGTCAAGTTAAAATGGAGGGCCATTTATTTAGGGATTTTTTTTTTAAGTTTAGGATTTTTTTTTTTGATTTCTTCCTGCTTACTCTATTGCCTCCTGCAGTGCTTCTCTGCTTCTTTGCTTCTATTCCTTTTTTTGCTTTTCTTGCTTTTCTTTGCTTTTTTGCTTTTTTGCTTCCCTTGCTTTTCTTTGCTTTTCTTTGCTTTTTTGTTTTTTTGCTTTTCTCGCTTTTCTGCTTTTCTTTGCTTTTCTTGCTTTTCTTTGCTTTTTTGCTTTTTTGCTTTCCTTGCTTTTCTTTGCTTTTTTGCTTTTCTCGCTTTTCTGCTTTTCTTTGCGTTTTTGCTTTTCTTGCTTTTCTTTGCTTTTTTGCTTTTTTGCTTTTCTTTGCTTTTTTGCTTTTCCATGAGGTGTGGAGCAACAACACCAACAACAACACCAACAACAACAACAACAACAACAACAACAACACCAACAACAACACCAACAACAACAACAACAACAACAACAACAACCAACACCAACAACAACAACAACAACAACAACGACAACGACAACGACAAACAACAACAACAATAACAATAACAACACTATCAACACAAACACAACCGCCAGCAACAACACCACCACCACCAACAACAACAACAACAGCAACAACAACAACAACACTAACACAACACTAACAACACTAACAACACTAACAACACTAACAACACTAACAACACTAACAACACTAACACTAGCAACACTAACAACACTAACGGTAACAACAACAACACTAACAACAGCAACAACAACAACACCACTAAACAACAACAACAACAACAACAACACCAACAACAACAACAACAACAACACCAACAACAACAACAACAACAACAACAGCAACAACAACAACGACAACGACAACGACAACGACAACAACAACAACACCACCACCAACAGCAACAACAACAACAACACTAACACAACACTAACACAACACTAACAACACTAACAACACTAACAACACTAACAACACTAACATTAACACTAGCAACAGCAACAACAACAGCAACAACAGGACCACCACCAACAACAACAACAACACCACCAACACCAACACCAACACCAACAACAGTAACAGTAACAACAAACAACTGTTGGAATGTCAGCCTTCAGCTCCAAAATCCTGCAAGTACTGTGAGGAACGTAGCTGTAAAATGTTGCACATACGGTGGAAATGCAGATTCCAGCTCAAAAATGCTGCAAAGAGCATAGAAAATGGACAGAACATGCTGCAAACTGTTGCAAATACCGTGGAAAATACAATGGAAAATGAGAGGTTCGAACTCAAAACCATTGCACATACCGTGGAAATGGCAGTTTCCAGCTCCAAAATGCTGCAAATAGCATGGAAAATGGTGAGAACCGGAAATCCAGAAAAAATTCACCAAACTAAAAAAAAAAATCCCCAAACAATTTCCTACCCATTGAAATTGAGGAAGTCTCGCTGAATTGCTGCTATTTTGATGTCGTCAAGTTTAAAAATTGAGGCAGTCTCGCAGAATAGCTTCGTTTTCAAGCTTGCAGATAGATAGATAGACAGACAGACAGAGAGAGAGAGAGAGAGATAGATAGATAGATAGATAGGTAAACAGATAGATAGGTAAACAGATAGATAGAGAGAGAGAGGGAGATAGATAGACAGATTGATAGATAGATAGATAGGTAGGTAGATAGATAGATACATAGATAGATAGATAGATAGATAGGTAGGTAGATAGATAGATACATAGATAGATAGATAGATAGATAGGTAGGTAGGTAGGTAGGTAAATAGGTAGATAGATAGATAGGTAGGTAGGTAGATAGATAGATAAATTAGAGAGATAGATAAAATAGAGAGATAGAGAGATAGATAGATAGATAGATAGTTAGATAGACAGATAGATAGATAGATAGATAGATAGATAGACAGACAGATAGGTAGGTAGGTAGGTGGAAAGATAGATAGAGAGAGAGAGAGAGAGAAAGATAGCTGCATAGGTAGAAAGATAGACAGATAGACAGGTAGATGGTGGATAGATGGATAAACTTGAGAGATAGAAAAATATAGAGATAGGTAGATAGATAGATAGATTAGATTAGATTAGATTAGACTAGACTAGACTAGATTAGATTAGATTAGTAGGTAGGTAGGTAGGTAGATAGATCGGTAGGTAGATAGATAGGTAGATAGATAGATAGATAAACAGGCAGATAAATACACAGACAGACAGGCAGACAGACAGGCAGACAGACAGACAGGTAGGTAGGTAGGTATAGATAGTCAGAGAAAGAGAGAGAAGGAGAGAGAGAGAGAGAAGAGACTTCAACCACCTTTCGGTCCATCAGTGGATTCGCTCTGCCACCCGTGATTCACAACAACCAACCTCTCCTATAGGTTTCCTATTTTTGAAACTTCCGCCACCGCCTTGTTCGGTACTACTGGTAGGGATATAATGGAGCATAGGGGGGTATAAAGGGAAATCGATATCAGAATATGTTGGGGGAAAGCACTGATACACTGTAAATAACATGTAATATTGTAACGTTCATGAATAAAACTAGCAAGGCCTTAGTTGATGATAGCGCGGCACAGCCAGAAGGAGCGGAAATGGTATCTTTACATAATTGACCGCCTTAGCACGGGGATATGTTACCATATGTTACCAGGTTGCGACACATGCTGAACTGGTTGTGGTTTTGAATTTCCATGGGCGAACCACCGCCATCAGCAGCGTCGCGCCAGCGGCTGTGGCAGGAAGTTGAAGGGCCTCATTCTCAGCGCCCGACGGCAGGCGGGAAATTGAGTCTTTGTGAAGTTGACAGGAACTCCCTCTGTTTTCATGGTGTAGTGGCCCCAAAAAATATAGAAAAATGTCAATCCATCACTATTTAGGGCCGCATTTCAACTAAAATCCATGGTTTTGTGACTTTGCTATAATGGGTAAAACAACCATCAACCACAACAAACCATCAACCACAACAACAACGACAACAACAACAACAACAACCATTTCCACTGCAAGTTTCCCCTAAATCCCAGCTGCCCCGGCACAGGATGCCCTGGAGCGAGTAAAGGAAAGCTGTTTGAAGCTGGCCTCGGGCGAGTTGAAGGTGCGCTTCACCGTTGGGTCACGTGGGCATCCAAAGTACCAGCAGAACCAGGAAAATCGAACCATTCATTTGGGTTAAGTCACGAATACAACTGTGATACAACATGATGTAACATGATCTGAGAAAAATACTGATCTGGGTGTTGTTTCTAATCGCGAACTCTAATGATTTTTTTGAAAGGGAAACCAGTGGTGACATGCGGCACTCCAATTTTAAGAAACACTCATTTGGGTAAATCAAAATGACCTCACCACGAGATCATCCTAAATAATGGTTAGTGAGGTGACCCGTTGCAAAAACACCTTATTGCCAGAGAAATGCTGGCCATCAACGACTTTCTGTCTATCCAACCGTTGGCTAAAGGGATGCAATTCTCAGCCGATAGTAGCATGCTTGCAGTGGGCTTGCAGGGCCGCAAAGGATCTGCAGTCATCCAATTTCTGAAATTTCAGTCATGTTTCTAGCCAGAAACTCATCATACCCTACACTGGTCATCGCGGTATGCGATGACTGCCAAGATAGGCGTTCCCAGATAGGTACGCGTCCCCAAAAAGTTGAAAAGGGTTGCCCTGACCCACTGATCACTATGGTCTACCAAGTGCCCATGGTGTATCATGGTGTATGGGGAATCCACTTCCATAATGTTTGAGAAGTAGTAACTCCGGCTACGCCAAACATCCCCTTCCAAGAGTGACACCTGGCATGTAGATCAGAAAACTGAGGCATAAGATGAAGATGGCTTAAGCATGTGCTAATATCCTGGCAACAACCAACTGCCAAAGTGCCAGCTACCCTCTTGTAATTCAAACTCGCAATCGGAAAACCGTCGCTCCGCAGGTCATGTTCGCCAGATATTGCAAGTTTTGAATGCATTTTGAATGCTTAGATAGCCTGAGGTTATAGAATTCAGTTTGCCTTTTTAATGTCCTGATATTTGTTATAGCTACTAGTGACAGAGGATCTAGCGGAAGCGTAGTCAAAATCATCCGAGGATGGTCAGCTCCTTAGGCATTCGTCAGCCATGGTCTCAATGTCTCAAGCCGACCCGCCGACCCACACATCGTTTTTGGTGACGGGGTCATAACTCCCAACTCGCTAGATGGACAAGTCCCAAGTCTTTCCCCATCTCTGAAGAACACTCCAAATGCAGACAAGTTTCTATTGAAACTGGCTATCATTATCTATATTGTACGATATTGTACGATGTCAACATGTCATGTATCATCATGTATCAATATCCGTTGCTCTCCATTTGTCGCTTTCTTCCATGATTTTGCAAGACGATCCCACTTTTGTATCGACCTCAGCAATTCAAAGCACCTCAGCGTGAATCGTGGTTGATACGGCCATGAAAGAGTATATATCTCCACGATGTCCCCCAAAAATACGCATTGCATTCCCAACATTCCTGCAGATTTTTTAGCTTCGACTGATGCTATGGGTCCATCCATGGGAATCCCAATAGCCTGGTACGAATGGTGCTATGATCACTTGGATGTGCATCCGACTCATCCCACATAAAACGTGGTATATAATCCACATATATATATATATATATAACCCGTATAAACCATGATAATCCCACATATATATATAGGGATATTCCATACATAACTGCGGGTATGATCCATTCCCCATGTGAAACTTGCTCATGCTCAACGAGCACCGATGCGACAGGTGCAAGTCCTACCCCTGGACCTTGCCGAGATTGCCACGTTGCCAGAAGCCGCTGCCACGGCCAAGAGCTTTTTTGGTGAAGTGGGGATTCTGACAACCTCGTCTTGGCTTCAGTATGTTTTTTTTTTCTATGGCTCCTATGGTACGCCATAGCTAGGCTGGTTACATCTGGTTAGCTAGCTCAACTGGATTTCTGCATATGTATGTTAGATTTATCCGGAGTTGATGATGTTGATGGATGTTCATGGGGTCTTGTAGACCAGCTTATAATTTGATACCAGTAGTACCGCACAAGGCGGTGGCGGAAGTTTCAGAATAGGAAACCTATAGGAGACGTTGGTTGTTGTGAATCACGGATGGCAGAGCGAATCCACTGATTGACCGAAAGGTGGTTGGAGTTGTGTTTGCTGGAATGGTTGCAATGGTTGCAGTGGTCACCTCACCCACAACTGCTGGATGTAGTGTGATGTGCTGCAACTGTAGTTGTAGTTGTAGGGTAGTGGAGTTGTAGTTGTGGTGTAATGTAATTAGTGTAGTGTAGTTGCAGTCATATAGTTGTAGCTGTAGTTGTTTCGTAGTTGTAGTTGTAGTTGTAGTTGTTGTTGTAGTTGTAGTTGTTGTTGTTGTGGTAGTTGTAGCTGTAGTTGTAGTTGTTGTGTGGTTGTAGTTGTAGTTGTTGTTGTTGTTGTTGCTGTGTCTGTTGTAGTTGTAGTTGTAGTTGTAGTTGTTGTAGTTGTTGCTGTTGTTGTTGCTGTTGTTTTGTTAGTGAAGTTAGTTAAGTTAGTTAAGTTAGTTAAGTTAGTCAAGTTAGTTAAGTTAATCAGTGTCTACTTTTTCGACATCTTCACGTCAAAAAAGACTCAAAACCCGCAGTTTTTTACACTTTTAACTTCCAAATATGCTTCGCGCCACAACGGCGTGCACTTTTTCGAAACTCCACATCTCAGCCTCCAAAAGTGGTCCGAACCCCTGGTGTTTTGCACATTTCGACTTCGAAATGTGCTTCGCGCCACAACGGCGTGCACTTTTTCGACATCGCAACTTCCAAAAGTGGTCCGACATTGGTGTGTTTTGTACATTTTGACTTCAAAATGTGCTTCGCGCCACAACGGCGTGCACTTTTTCGACATCGCAACTTCCAAAAGTGGTCCGACATTGGTGTGTTTTGATGTGCTTTGTACATTTTGACTTCAAAATGTGCTTCGCGCCACAACGGTGTGCACTTTTTCAACATCTCAACTTCCAAAAGTGGTCCGAGGTTGCGGTGTTTTGCACATTTTGCCTTCCAAATGTGCTTCGCGCCACAACGGCGTGCACTTTTTCGACATCGCAACTTCCAAAAGTGGTCCGATCCTCTAGTGTTTTGTCCATTTTGCCTTCCAAATGTGCTTCGCGCCACAACGGCGTGCACTTTTTCATGTCTCATCTGACCAGCTGGCTCCGCACCCGCCGCTTTAGCGAGCCTACTTTCCTACCCTCCGGAGCCCCAAATCATTGGAGGAACACAGTGTTTCGCGACTTTCCTACCTTTTCGCACATCTGCATCTTCTTTCTTCTGACTCTTTCTCTTCTACTCTTCTCTCTTCTAATCTTTCTCTTCTCTCTGCCTCTTCCCTACTCTGCTTTTCATCTGTCCATATTGTCGGAAGTTTAGCTTCTAAACTTCCTTCGATAATTTGTATCAACTGTTTGGACTGCCAAAGAAAGCAAAAGGACGGGAATCATTTTGCAATCCCTCTCTGTACTTTTTCTGGGTGTTGTTTTCATATATCGCCCTCATCGGTTTAGGTGGTTAGTCATAACTACTGCTACCAGACAACCAGCCATCCTCATGTAGCTCTTGAGACTCGGAGGATTAACAACGGCGGCATTGGTTTTCGCGGCTTGGGGGAGGAGACGGAAATTGAGATCGACCAAATGGTGATGAATGTGGATTACTTCAGTGGCGTAGTACTCACAAAATCACTGCTGCCCGAACCTCGTCGAAAGACATTATGGACAAGACGACCATGAACTGTGGCATTGTGGACCCCTTGACATTCAGACCAAAACTGATTGTAGGCACTGAAAATCCCATCTTTTGATCCATGGTAGATCCTGGCCGGAGTGATTCCTTTTTTTGCAACTTCGATGTTTCTTTTCGAATCATTACTCTCCATACTCTCCACCTCGGAAAATCCGCAGAGTCACCAGCGACCGATGGCGTTTCCAGGTTTGACCTTACAATATCTTACAGCTGGTCAGGAAGACCGCCCATATGTCAGGCGAAACGTAGCCTGAGACATTTCAGATCCATTTAGTCAACATTTGGAATGTGGCACCTGTCTCTGCAATAATTCATGTTTTGTTCATTGCGTTCCGTGTTTTCAGCACCGTGTTTTTCTTCGAATCTGACACAGTCTCCATATCCCTAGCAATTTTCGCAGCCCCTTCCCCACGTTTCGGATCTGTCCGCAGCTAAGGACTGGCTACGGCGCGGTGAGGGTCACGTGGTGCAGGTCTCTTCTGTCCAGGGCTTCTTCGGTCTCCCGGGGCGGACAGCCTATGCGGCCGCCAAGCACGCGGCCATCGGCTTCTACGACTCCTTGCGGGCGGAGGTGGCGGACAGAGGCGGGGATGGAGACTAAGAGGGGTGAGAGGGCGTGTTGGGTGGAGGTGATGTGATATTTTCATAGATGGGTATGGATCAATACCTATTAATACCATTTTTAATGGGATGAACATCCATTTACCAGCTATTTTGATGTTCACCAGGGGTACAAGGTTTTGACACACTGCCATATTTTCATAGATTCTCGGACTTCGACTGGATCTTCATGATATGTTTTGGTGGACTTAGATGATACCGAACGGCAGGTTGAAGAGCCTACGGTGAATGCTGTCAGCATTGGGATTTCTTCAGCAGTAGCCCTTCTGGTAATTTAACATAGCTATGGAAAATCACAATTTTTAATGGGAAAATCCACTATTTCTATGGCCATTTTCAATAGCTATGTTAGTTTACCAGAGGGTAGAATTTTTAAAGAGTGGTCAAAGTGTTGGTGCATTGAACATCTACTATACGTCCTTATCTTGTGAAGAATAAAAACCATGGACCCCACCGTCTCCATGAGCTAGGCGTCTCTGTCACAACTATTTGCCCAGGGCATCTTGGATGCAGGGGCCATGGGCCTAAAAAGGTTTCACCAGAATCATCACTAGGCACCAAATCGCCGTGGTTCACAATCAAATGGCTAATCTGTGGTTGATTTGGGTTGATTTGGTGGATTTGATTTCAATCGTTTTGTCTCTCAAGATTTCTGAGCCATTTCTCCAGCTTCCTAGGCACCCCGGGCCCCGGGCTCATTTCATGGCACCTTTGAGGCTGTGCCCGGCCCCTCCGATTTTCCCATGTCCATGTGGCTGGTGCGAATCCGAGGTACATCGCAACAGGTCACAGTGAGAATGCCGCGAAGGGTGAGGGCGTAAAATACCCCGAGGGTCACACCAGCGCCTCGCCGTTTCGGTGGCCAGTGGTCATTTAAGAAATCCGGAAGGGGTGGAAATTCAACCGAGTCTCCATTCTTTTTTAATACATACACCTTACAATCCTTGCAGATCTAAAGTCATTTTCGTGTGATTAGTCATGTTATGAGCCTCCAATGCTTGAACATCCCACAAACATACCACAAAAAAACAAGTGGATGGTTGAGAAACAGAACTATGCTGACCGTTCTGCTTTGCATCATCACCAGCGCGAGGCAAGGGTGTGCTGCCAGAAGTCCTTGCGCCGGAAGTTCTCAAAGGCCATTCCAAAGGACCAAAAATCACCTTCTATCACCTTCTACATTGAAAATGAAGCTCTTATTTCCTTTGTGTGTGGAACAGTTCGCATTCATTTAGATGTCTCTGGGTTGACTGCCCATATTCAGGCAAATCTGTGATGTTGATGCATGGCGGTTTCAAGTTCTCATGCATAGCTTCGCATCAATGCTGAAATCATGATGGCACAATGCTGAATGCCACTCCGGTTTGCCGCCTTGCTTTCTCCGAACATCGCATAATCACACGTGTAAATCCATCACAATGTCCAAACAATATGAATACACCTGGGCTCAGTCTGGACCTTCATGTTTGGCTTCCATGTTTTCATGCTCTCCACCTACTTTGGGAACGCACAAGGCAACCTGGACTGGACATTACCTTGAATAATTATCCTTATTTATTGAACTACATCCGAGTAACTGGCTGGTCCACCCTCGTGGTGAAGGTTCTTCTTATCAGACATGGTCCAAACAAAGATATATCATTATTATCATGTTATTTGGTTGTTTGATGTGTGCATATTTTTGGGACTGACAAAGTATCATGTTTACTATACAGTCAGAATGATCATGATGATGACGACGCGGACGAGGACGACCATGCTTCCAATCAAATGCATCATGATGATAATCATGATCCATAGTAACAAAAACACTAACAATAGTGATGATCTAAAAATCATGCCTTATAATACTACGACTATATCCCCAAATAGATAGAATGATAGAACAGTAAAATCCCACTAAAACAGTGATGAATCACGTTTCTATCGTTTGGTGGGCTAGGCATTGCCCAGAAGCGCCCAGAGATGGTCCCAGCAGCCCTCGATGCGCGCTTGGCGCGACAGCTGCGCAACTGCTGTCCGCACTTGTTGTTCTGCAACTTGGATCGTGAGGTGAGTTACTGAGTGCTACTGTGGATGGTTGCGAACTCCAAATCACCAGTTGATAGATGGTAAACATCCCATTATTTGTAGGGTGCACCAATCATCCGTTTGGTGGTGCAGGATTTCGCAACCATTCACAGTATGAACAAACTCCTCTTGGTTGATCGGGTTCTGAAAGGGCCAAGGGGGAAATTTGACCGTGAAAATGAAAATTGCTTTTAACATGTTTTTAACATGTTTTAACCAAGAGTGTAATGAGATGGGATAGCTATCTTTTTTTGAATAGCTCAGGTGAGGTGAGCCATGAATGGCTGATACCATGTTATAGTCTATATCCCTGGTCAATGATGAAGAAAGATGTGAATGATGTGAAATTTTGGGTTTATGGTGGATTTTCTTGGGGCTATGGCTTTGTTTTAGAGTAATGAGGTAAATGTTGGGGTGTATGGTAGGTATACCAAGCAATTGATGGGGTACGATGGGATACCAAACCAGTAGACACGGATGCATTGATGCACCCCAAGCACCATTCGGGCCATCACTTTGTTGGTGAACAATTGGTCACTAATCACTAATAATATGGATTAATATAGTATTAATATGGTTAATTGATGTTACATCTTAAGTTGAGTTGTTGTTTTTTAGGTGAGTAGAGTATCTCAAGGTGGATAGTGGATGATAGTGGTGGATCTGTTTCGCTGAGAGATGGGGATGTCACCAATCATTAAAAGACCCAGGTTTACTTATCAAACGGCGACTCTTCACGCACGGCTGAGCCCCCAAACGCGCAGGCATCATGCGAAGACGTGCCCAGAGAGAAGCCAGACAACGTGCTGCCCACCAACTGACGGACAAGAAGTCCGAATGATGACGACACGCCACGCGCGACGCCACGCCGGGTCGGCCATGTCAGCAGTTGAGAACACTGGCAATGCCAGTAGTAGACTCCACCACAGATGTCCGACAGGGTGAAAAGCTGACAGGGCTAAACCGAGCTGATGTTGTTAGGTCCTGTTAGGTCCTGTTAGGTCGGGGTGAGCGATACCTGCTCACTAGAAACTTGTGACGTTGCAAGTGGCCTTGATGATTTTAATGTTTCTACAAGTAGTTTGGATGCTGCTCCATTTGCTGATCCATCGCCGAATAGATCAACGTCAGATGGCATTTTCACTACAACTCCCATTGGTCCCATTTTCAATGGGAATTCCAGGATCCTGAAATGCAGGTACTGTACCATATAAGGCCATATTTTGTGGCGATATTCCCTTACATAGGCCTTACATAGGCCTTATATATGGTAGGTACCTCCAATTTAGGTTCCTGAAATGACCATTGATCAATGCTTTGGTTGTGAATGATTTCACCCGTTGTTTTCCACAAAAACGGTGGATTTGTAGCTGGAGACAGGCCCCAACTGACGAAGCCCAGCGGATCCGCGGTTTCGGCTTGAAAGACGCCGCGGAGCGACTACCTGCGGGGTGATCCAATGTGGCTGGAAAATCCGCTGAAAAATGTACCCAAGTAGGGTTTAGTGGGAAACATGATCCATAAATGGATATACCCTCTGGTTATTTAACATAGCCATGGAAAATCACCATTTTTAATAGGTAAACCATCTATAAATGGGCCATTTTCCATGGCTATGTTAAATAACCAGATGGTAAATAGTTGATTTCCAATTGCTATGTGTTTGATATTGTTTGATTACCGGAGGGTACCACTATGTACCACTTGAATTTCTTTGAATCCAGGTGATACATGTAAATAAAAGGATAAACTAGGGCACCCCCTCCAAACCATGCTCCCCTCAATTTCAGACGTTACAAAGATAGCCAATGCCGACCCCAGAAGTGTTACAGTGTTACAGTATAATGAGATCTTAGAAGAAAATCAGTTGAATTTGCAAATGTGGGATTTTCCATTGCCAAGTTGTAGTAGTTGGGTACGCTTCAACTTGACATCACCAAGGACCAGCAAGCAGCTCTGGCAAGTGATCGATGAGGAGTGGCGTCATTCCCCTCCAGCATCGCTAGATGACTTCGATGCCTGGTCGAGGTCAATGGAGGTTGGTAATTCGATGATGTAACGATCTATTATTGGTGATGCCCAATGACTATATTGTTTAACCCTCTCTTAACGCGTATATGATATTTCATATGATATAAATATAATTATATATATATATATCATCTATATGTATATTAAAGATATGATATATGATGTTGCGATGCCATACATATGGTTGTTTGATGTGTTTTTTAAAATTGACACCATCAAACAATCATATAAATTGTAGAGCTTCGCACACCGGCGACGCCGGTAGGGGTCGGGGGAGGGAAAGAGAGAGGGGGATGTCATCTGAACTTGCGAACATGACATGCTGAGGGTCGGCGGCCTATCTTGGGGCTATGTTGGCCCAGCTTGGGGCTATGTTGGCCCATCTTGAGGCTATGTTGGCCTATGCCTATCCGCACAAAGTGTTGTAATTTACAGCATTTTGCGCTTTGAGATGGCAAGAACCCGTGTAAATACAACAGTTTTAGTCCCCGAAAGTGGCTAAAACATTCTTATTTACAGAGTTTCGTTCACATCACGATCTTCGATTTTTTGAAAAACGTGCAAATACCAGCGTTTGTTGCATGCAGCAAGACAAAAAATCGGTTCAAAAAGTGCAAAAAATGCTGTAATTTACAGGGGAGTGGCCCCGTCACAAGCAAAAAACTGCGTAAATACCAGCGTTTCGGCGTCCAAAAGTTGCCAAAACACTGCTATTTACAGTGTTTCGTGCCTTCCACGTTTGCTTGAAATTGCAGAAACATTGTAAATACCAACATTTTTTGCGATCAACCCGCCAAAAATGCTGTAATTTACAGTGTTTTTTTGCTTGGCTTTCAAAAACACTGGTATTTGCAGTGTTTTGTGCATCTCGGGTCCAAAAAGTACTGGTATTTACAGCATTTTCTGCGTTTGTGCATGGCTCCCGCCAACGACGTTAAAACACAAAAATGTTGTAATTTACAGCATTTTGTGACTTCCGAAAAGCGAAAAATCGTCCGAAAAATGTGTCAAAACGGCATTTTTTTTCCGATTTTAGGACCTCCAAAACGCATCTTGAAATTTCACCCTCTTTTTGTCCACCCCAGACCCCGAAAAACGTGAAAACCCCACCAGGCTGAAGGATTTTCGGGGAGGGTCGGCAGAGGGTCGGCGGCAGGGGCGCGCCCCCGGGTAGCTAAAGCTATGCTTAGCCACCACCACCGGACGGCATCGCCGGATTTTTGGGCTGACGCCCCTCGTCGGCTCCGCCGGACCACTCGGCCCTCCATTTCATCGCAGTGAGGGCGTGAAAGTTACTGAATGAGGACCTGCTTCAGAAATAAGTATATTCCTTAGGTTTTTTGGAACATATTTGTTGGAATAGACGTTTTTTGGGGAGCAAGTGAGTTCCCGAAAGCTCCTGCGAAGGGTTTTTCCTAAAGAACTGCTGCCGATTTCAACTTGTTACTTCGTGTAAAGGCGCCTCTGTGCAAAGACTTCTCTGTGTAAAAGCTTTTGTGTGTAAAAGTAAGATTCTCTGTGTAAAGACTTCTTTGTGTGAAAGCTTCTTTGTGTGAAAGCCCGTCTGTGTAAAGATTTCTCTGTGTGTAAAAGCTTCCGTGTGTAAACACTCTCTGTGTAAAGGCTTCTCTGTGTAAAAGTTTCTGTGTGTAAACGCGTCTGTGTGTTAAAGCTCTCTGTGTAAAGACTCCTTTGTGTAACAGCTTTTGTGTGTAAAAGCTCCAAGACGTTTGTGTGAAAAAGCTCCGCAGAGGAAAGACTTCTCTGTGGAAAACCTTCTGTGTGTAAAAAGCTACTCTGTGTAAAGGCTTCTCTGTGTAAAAGCCCCTGCGTGTGTAAAAGCTTGCTGTGTGTAAACGCTTTGGTGTGTAAACGCTCCTCTGTGTAAAGGCTTCTCTGTGTAAAGCTTCTGTGTGCAAACGCGTCTGTGTGTAAAAAGTCCTCTGTGTAAAGACTTCTTCGTGTAAAAACTTCTGTGAGTAAAAGCTCCTAGACGTTGGTCTGCAAAAGCACCTTAGAGTAAAGACTTCTCTGTGTAAAACCTTCTGTATGTAAAAAGCTCCTTTGTAAAGACTTCTCTGTGTAAAAGCCCCTGTGTGTGTGGGTAAAAGCTTCTGTGCGTCTCCTCCCTCCAGCTTTCTTTCGGGTCACGCTGTCGTCCAGTTTCAATCTGCAACGTTGTTTCTTGTGGAAGAGTGCAAAATAATGCAAAGAACAGGTGAAAGCATCGCAGGTTAAAAAATTGAACATAAACAGCGCACAAAGTGCTGTAATTTACAGCATATTGCGCTGTCAGCTGGCAAGAACCCGCGTAAATACCACAGTTTTAGTCCCCCAAAGTGGCTAAAACACTGTTATTTACAGGGTTTCGTTCACGTCACGATCTTCGATTTTTTGGGAAACGCGTAAATACAAGCGTTTTTTGCGTTCATCAAGGCAAAAAATCGGTTCAAAAAGTGCAAAAAATGCTGTAATTTACAGGGGTTTGGCGCCGTCACGGGCAAAAAACTGTGTAAATACCAGCGTTTCAGCGTCCAAAAGTGGCTAAAACACTGCTATTTACAGTGTTTCGTGCCTTCCACGTTTTCTTGAAATTGCAAAAACAGTGTAAATACCAGCATTTTTTGCGATAAACTTGCCAAACATGCTGTAATTTACAGTGTTTTTTGGCTTGGCTTTCAAAAACACTGGTATTTGCAGTGTTTTGTGCATCTCGGGTCAAAAAAGTATTGGTATTTACAGCATTTTCTGCGTTTTTGCATTGCTCCCGCAAAAGACGTTAAAACGCAAAAATGCTGTAATTTACAGCATTTTGTGACTTCCGAAAAGCGAAAAATCGTCCGAAAAATGTGTCAAAACGGCATTTTTTTTCCGATTTTAGGACCTCCAAAACGCATCTTGAAATTTCACCCTCTTTTTGTCCACCCCAGACCCCGAAAAACGTGAAAACCCCACCAGGCTGAAGGATTTTCGGGGAGGGTCGGCAGAGGGTCGGCGGCAGGGGCGCGCCCCCGGGTAGCTAAAGCTATGCTTAGCCACCACCACCGGACGGCATCGCCGGATTTTTGGGCTGACGCCCCTCGTCGGCTCCGCCGGACCACTCGGCCCTCCATTTCATCGCAGTGAGGGCGTGAAAGTTACTGAATGAGGACCTGCTTCAGAAATATATTCCTTAGGTTTTTTGGAACATATTTGTTGGAATAGACGTTTTTTGGGGAGCAAGTGAGTTCCCGAAAGCTCCTGCGAAGGGTTTTTCCTAAAGAACTGCTGCCGATTTCAACTTGTTACTTCGTGTAAAGGCGCCTCTGTGCAAAGACTTCTCTGTGTAAAAGCTTTTGTGTGTAAAAGTAAGATTCTCTGTGTAAAGACTTCTTTGTGTGAAAGCTTCTTTGTGTGAAAGCCCGTCTGTGTAAAGATTTCTCTGTGTGTAAAAGCTTCCGTGTGTAAACACTCTCTGTGTAAAGGCTTCTCTGTGTAAAAGTTTCTGTGTGTAAACGCGTCTGTGTGTTAAAGCTCTCTGTGTAAAGACTCCTTTGTGTAACAGCTTTTGTGTGTAAAAGCTCCAAGACGTTTGTGTGAAAAAGCTCCGCAGAGGAAAGACTTCTCTGTGGAAAACCTTCTGTGTGTAAAAAGATACTCTGTGTAAAGGCTTCTCTGTGTAAAAGCCCCTGCGTGTGTAAAAGCTTGCTGTGTGTAAACGCTTTGGTGTGTAAACGCTCCTCTGTGTAAAGGCTTCTCTGTGTAACAGCTTCTGTGTGCAAACGCGTCTGTGTGTAAAAAGTCCTCTGTGTAAAGACTTCTTCGTGTAAAAACTTCTGTGAGTAAAAGCTCCTAGACGTTGGTCTGCAAAAGCACCTTAGAGTAAAGACTTCTCTGTGTAAAACCTTCTGTATGTAAAAAGCTCCTTTGTAAAGACTTCTCTGTGTAAAAGCCCCTGTGTGGGTAAAAGCTTCTGTGCGTCTCCTCCCTCCAGCTTTCTTTCGGGTCACGCTGTCGTCCAGTTTCAATCTGCAACGTTGTTTCTTGTGGAAGAGTGCAAAATAATGCAAAGAACATGTGAAAGCATCGCGCGTTTAAAAATTGAACATAAACAGCGCACAAAGTGCTGTAATTTACAGCATATTGCGCTGTCATTTACAGCATATTGCGCTGTCAGCTGGCAAGAACCCGCGTAAATACCACAGTTTTAGTCCCCCAAAGTGGCTAAAACACTGTTATTTACAGTGTTTCGTTCACGTCACGATCTTCGATTTTTTGGGAAACGCGTAAATACCAGCGTTTTTTTGCGTTCATCAAGGCAAAACATCGGTTCAAAAAGTGCAAAAAATGCTGTAATTTACAGGGGTTTGGCGCCGTCACGGGCAAAAAACTGTGTAAATACCAGCGTTTCAGCGTCCAAAAGTGGCTAAAACACTGCTATTTACAGTGTTTCGTGCCTTCCACGTTTTCTTGAAATTGCAAAAACAGTGTAAATACCAGCATTTTTTGCGATAAACTTGCCAAACATGCTGTAATTTACAGTGTTTTTTGGCTTGGCTTTCAAAAACACTGGTATTTGCAGTGTTTTGTGCATCTCGGGTCAAAAAAGTATTGGTATTTACAGCATTTTCTGCGTTTTTGCATTGCTCCCGCAAAAGACGTTAAAACGCAAAAATGCTGTAATTTTACAGCATTGTGCCCATTTCGAAAAGCTGAAAATCGTCCGAAAAATGTGTCAAAACGACACTTTTTTTCGATTTTAGGTACCCTCAAAACGGGGGGGGGGTGGCCTTTTGCTCTTGGAGACGCTTATGAGCGACCCGGATCCCGGCCAAAAAGCTCTCCCCCACCCTCCTGAAGGATTTTTGGTGTTTTTCGGGGCCCGGCGTCGGAGGGTCGGCGGCTTGGGGCGCGCCTCACCTTAGAGCTCTAGTCGCTCTGGGACGCTCGTGGGGCAAGCCACTCGTGGGGAGCCGGCGGAGCCGAATTTAAGGGCTGACGCCCCTCGTCGGCTCCGCCGGATTTCTCGACCCTCCATTTCATCGCAGTGTGGGCTTGAAAGCTTTTGGATGGGGACCTGCTTCAGAAATATAGTCCTTATGTTTTTTGAAAAAAGTTCATCGAATAGGAACTTTGTTGGAAATAGACGGCTTTTTTGGGGAGCAAGTGAGTTCCCGAAAGCTCCTGCCAAGGGTTTTTCCCGAAGAACTGCTGCCAATTTCAACTTGTTACTTCGTGTAAAGGCGCCTCTGTGCAAAGACTTCTCTGTGTAAAAGCTTTTGTGTGTAAAAGTTTCTGTGTGTAAAAACCACTTTGTGTAAAGGCTTCTTTGTGTAAAAGCTTCTGTGTGTGAAAGCTTCTCTGTGTGAAACGTCCGTGTAAAGATTTCACTGTGTGTAAAAGCTTCCGTGTGTAAAAACTTTCTGTGTAAAGTGTAAAGGCTTCTCTGTGTAAAAGCTTCTGTGTGTAAACGCGTCTGTGTGTGAAAGCTATATATCTGTGTAGAGACTTCTTTGTGTAACAGCCTGTAACAGCTTCTGTGTGTAAAGGCTCCTAGACGTTTGTGTGCAAAAGCTCCTTAGAGTAAAGACTTCTCTGTGTAAAACCTTCTGTGTGTAATAAGCTCCTTTGTGTAAGGACTTCTCTGTGTAAAAGCCCCTGTGTGTGTAAAAGCTTGCTGTGTGTAAATGCTTTTGTGTGTAAAAGCTCCTCTGGGTGAAGGCTTCTCTGTGTAAAAGCTTCTGTGTGCAAACGCGTCTGTCTGTAAAAACTCTCTCTGTCAGGCCTTCTTCGTGTAAAAAGTTCTGTGTGAAAAAGCTCCTAGACGTTTGTGTGCAAAAGCTCCTTAGAGTAAAGACTTCTCTGTGTAAAACCCTCTGTGTGTAAAAAGCTCCTTTGTGTAAAGGCTTCTCTGTGTAAAAGCCCCTGTGTGTGTAAAAGCTTGCTGTGTGCAAATGCTTTTGTGTGTAAAAGCTCCTCTGTGTAAAGGCTTCTCTGTGTAAAAGCTTCTGTGTGCAATAAGCTCCTTTGTGTAAGGACTTCTCTGTGTAAAAGCCCCTGTGTGTGTAAAAGCTTGCTGTGTGTAAATGCTTTTGTGTGTAAAAGCTCCTCTGGGTGAAGGCTTCTCTGTGTAAAAGCTTCTGTGTGCAAACGCGCCTGTGTGTAAAAACTCTCTCTGTCAGGCCTTCTTCGTGTAAAAAGTTCTGTGTGAAAAAGCTCCTAGACGTTTGTGTGCAAAAGCTCCTTAGAGTAAAGACTTCTCTGTGTAAAACCTTCTGTGTGTAAAAAGCTCCTTTGTGTAAGGACTTCTCTGTGTAAAAGCCACTGTGTGTGTAAAAGCTTGCTGTGTGCAAATGCTTTTGTGTGTAAAAGCTCCTCTGTATAAAGGCTTCTCTGTGTAAAAGCTTCTATGTGCAAACGCGTCTGTGTGTAAAAACTCTCTCTGTCAGGCCTTATTCGTGTAAAAAGTTCTGTGTGAAAAAGCTCCTAGACGTTTGTGTGCAAAAGCTCCTTAGAGTAAAGACTTCTCTGTGTAAAACCTTCTGTGTGTAAAAAGCTCCTTTGTGTAAAGACTTCTCTGTGTAAAAGCCCCTGTATGTGTAAAAGCTTCTGTGCGACTCCTCCATCCAGCTTTCTTTCAGGTCACGCCGTCGTCCAGTTTCAATCTGCAACATTGTTTCTTGTGGAAGAATGCAAAGAACAGGTGAAAGCATCGCGGGTTAAAAAATTGAAGATAAACAGCGCACCAAGTGTTGTAATTTGCAGCATTTTGCGCTGTCAGATGGCAAGAACCCGCGTAAATACCACAGTTTTAGTCCCCGAAAGTGGCTAAAACACTGTTATTTGCAGGGTTTCGTTCACGTCACGATCTTCGATTTTTTGAAAAACGCGTAAATACCAACGTTTTTTGCGTTCATCAAGGCAAAAAAACGGTTCAGAAAGGGAAGAAAATGCTGTAATTTACAGGGGTTTGGCGCCGCCACGGGCAAAAAACTGCGTAAATACCAGCGTTTCGGCGTCCAAAAGTGGCCAAAACACCGCTATTTACAGTGTTTCGTGCCTTCCACGTTTTCTTGAAACTGCAAAAACACTGTGAATACCAGCAGTTTTTGCGATCAACCCGCCAAAAATGCTGTAATTTACAGTGTTTTTTTGCTTGGCTTTCAAAAACACTGGTATTTGCGGTGTTTTGTGCATCTCGGGTCCAAAAAGTATTGGTATTTACAGCATTTTCTGCGTTTTTGCATGGCTCCCGCAAAAGACGTTAAAACGCAAAAATGTTGTAATTTACAGCATTTTGTGACTTTCGAAAAGCGAAAAATCGTCCGAAAAATGTGTCAAAACGGCACTTTTTTCCGATTTTAGGTACCCTCCAAACGGGGGGGGGCCTTTTGCTCTTGGAGACGCTGATGAGCGACCCGGATTCCGTCCAAAAAGCTTTCCCCCACCCTCCTGAAGGATTTTTGGTGTTTTTCGGGGCCCGGCGTCGGAGGGTCGGCGGCTTGGGGCGCGCCTCACCTTAGAGCTCTAGTCGCTCTGGGACGCTCGTAGGGCAAGCCACTCGTGTGGAGCCGGCGGAGCCACGGCCAGGGGGCCCCTGGCCGGATTTTGGGCTGACGCCCCTCGTCGGCTCCGCCGGACCACTCGGCCCTCCATTTCATCGCAGTGTGGGCGTGAAAGTTACTGAATGAGGACCTGCTTCAGAAATATATTCCTTAGGTTTTTTGGAACATATTTGTTGGAATAGACGTTTTTTGGGGAGCAAGTGAGTTCCCGAAAGCTCCTGCGAAGGGTTTTTCCTAAAGAACTGCTGCCGATTTCAACTTGTTACTTCGTGTAAAGGCGCCTCTGTGCAAAGACTTCTCTGTGTAAAAGCTTTTGTGTGTAAAAGTAAGATTCTCTGTGTAAAAACCACTTTGTGTAAAGACTTTTTTGTGTAAAAGCTTCTCTGTGTGAAAGCACGTCTTTGTAAAGATTTCTCTGTGTGTAAAAGCTTCCGTGTATAAAAACTCTCTGTGTAAAGGCTTCTCTGTGTAAAAGTTTCTGTGTGTAAACGCGTCTGTGTGTTAAAGCTCTCTGTGTAAAGACTTCTTTGTGTAACAACTTTTGTGTAAAAGCTCCAAGACGTTTGTGTGAAAAAGCTCCTCAGAGGAAAGACTTCTCTGTGTAAAACCTTCTGTGTGTAAAAAGCTACTCTGTGTAAATGTGTAAAAGCCCCTGCGTGTGTAAAAGCTTGCTGTGTGTAAACGCTTTGGTGTGTAAACGCTCCTCTGTGTAAAGGCTTCTCTGTGTAAAAGCTTCTGTGCGCAAACGCGTCTGTGTGTAAAAAGCCCTCTGTGTAAAGACTTCTTCGTGTAAAAACTTCTGTGAGTTAAAGCTCCTAGACCTTTGTCTGCAAAAGCACCTTAGAGTAAAGACTTCTCTGTGTAAAACCTTCTGTATGTAAAAAGCTCCTTTGTGTAAAGACTTCTCTGTGTAAAAGCCCCTGTGTGTGTGGGTAAAAGCTTCTGTGCGTCTCCTCCCTCCAGCTTTCTTTCGGCTCACGCTGTCGTCCAGTTTCAATCTGCAACGTTGTTTCTTGTGGAAGAGTGCAAAATAATGCAAAGAACATAAACAGCGCACAAAGTGCTGTAATTTACAGCATATTGCGCTGTCAGCTGGCAAGAACCCGCGTAAATACCACAGTTTTAGTCCCCCAAAGTGGCTAAAACACTGTTATTTACAGGGTTTCGTTCACGTCAGGATCTTCGATTTTTTGGGAAACGCGTAAATACCAGCGTTTTTTGCGTTCATCAAGGCAAAAAATCGGTTCAAAAAGTGCAAAAAATGCTGTAATTTACAGGGGTTTGGCGCCGTCACGGGCAAAAAACCGTGTAAATACCAGCGTTTCAGCGTCCAAAAGTGGCTAAAACACCGCTATTTACAGTGTTTCGTGCCTTCCACGTTTTCTTGAAATTGCAAAAGCAGTGTAAATACCAGCATTTTTTGCGATCAACTTGCCAAAAATGCTGTAATTTACAGTGTTTTTTTGCTTTGCTTTCAAAAACACTGGTATTTGCAGTGTTTTGTGCATCTCTGGTCTAAAAAGTAGTGGTATTTACAGCATTTTCTGCGTTTTTGCATTGTTCCCGCAAAAGACGTTAAAACGCAAAAATGCTGTAATTTACAGCATTTTGTCCATTTCGAAAAGTTGAAAATCGTCCGAAAAATGCGTCAAAACGGCGCTTTTTTCCGATTTTAGGTACCCTCCAAACGGGGGGGGGGGCCTTTTGCTCTTGGAGACGCTTATGAGCGACCCGGATTCCGTCCAAAAACCTTTCCCCCACCCTCCTGAAGGATTTTTGGTGTTTTTCGGGGCCCGGCGTCCGAGGGTCGGCGGTTGGGGGCGCGCCTCACCTTAGAGCTCTAGTCGCTCTGGGACGCTCGTAGGGCAAGCCACTCGTGGGGAGCCGGCGGAGCCGAATTTTTGGGCTGCCGCCCCTGCCGCCGACCCCGGAAGCAAGTATAGTGGATTAGCTACATTTGGTTACTTGTTGAAGCAGGGAAATCTTGGTACCAACCTAAGAAATATATCAATTGCACCCTGCGAGTCGTACCTTACAAACATCATTTCGAAAAACGGGACAAGAACGAGCCTCGCGCACCACGGACCTGCCAAAGGATGCTGACGCTAGACTTCTTGCAACTTACGACGAAGCTGCGGCACGAGCAGGAACGACGTGGCAGCACAAGTCCCGCTGCGGAGCGACTGAACCCGCGCGTAATCCATTCGAAGCCCAGGATCCGAAAGCGGTCCGAAAGCGGTCCGAAGAGGGCTGAAGGCTTTAGAGAGCAAATGTAGCAACGCAAACACAAAGATGACGCATGACTCGCGGCCGAGCGTGTGTGAAATCGAAGCACGAGAGACAAGACAGAAAGTCGACCAATTTTGCCGAGAGTTACGTCAGACAAAGCAATGCAACCCAGAGCAGCTATCCTTTATTGAAACCGTTTGTGCCCGGGTCAAGCACGAAGCAGCCACGGGGCAAGATCGCGGCGGGGCAGCCGAAACAAACACGGAGGCTCTTCGCTGGGCATTGCACGGCGGGCCGGGCACGGGCAAATCGTACGTGCTGAACATATTGCGGCGGGACTTGTTCGAAAAATGTCTTGGCTGGACGCCAGGCAAAGAATTTCAAGTCGTTGCATTCCAAGCCGTGAATGCTGGGATGGCGAGACAATCCATAAAGCTCTCGGGCTGTCGTGGCACGGTAACGATCACAACGTGGCTGGGCAACGGATTCTGGACCTGGCACGGCAAGCCGTACAGTGGCGTTGGCTTCTTCTTGATGAAATCAGCATGGTGAGTGCTGAGATGTTAGCGCGTCTCGAAGCCCGCTGTCGGCAACTTGTCTTAGATATATCTGCCACAAAATATAGCAAACATACCCCTACCTCCGTTGCACCTTTCGGGGGCCTCAACGTCATTCTCTGGGGCGACCGGTGGCAGCTACCTCCACCACGTGGAACGTTTCTCGGTCAAATTCCATGGCACCTTGTAACAGGCGTTCCATCTAAGAAGTTGCCACTAAGCTTGCAAGGCCAGCAAATTGTATGGCTTTCCAGCGTGCAAGGTGGCCTACAGGGGGTTACAGAACTAACACGGTGCGAACGAACGCAAGATGTCTGGCTGCAGGAGCTGCAAGGCGAACTTCGCGTCGGACGCCTATCCGAAGACAACCATGCATTCCTACACGGCCAACCCACAAGAGTCCCGGGAAGCTGGTGCGCACGAACGCAACAGCCTACTTGTGGAGAAAATATATGCTATCGCTTGTACAAGAACGGTTCCACGCCAGCAGCAATTCTCAAATACGAATGTGCAGGCTGCCGCGCCGAACGAGAAAGTAAGCGTTTAGTTGCAGTGGATCCAGACGATCCTCGGTTTGCGGAGGGTTTTAGTTTGGCCCGCGGAATTTTCCATACGAACGGGGTGAAGTGCCACGTAAACAAATTGCGCGCGGAACAATGTGCGCGACAGCGCGGGCAGGTCATCTACTACGCAGTGGCTACGGACAAAGTTTCATCGCGCGCTTTGCACGAGAAACCCGACATTGCCCACGACAAGCTCACGTGGCTACAGCGCAGCGACGCTGACTGCGGCAACCGGTACGGCGTCCTTCCGCTGTGCATTGGTATGCCAGTGCAAGCGTGAGAACATCTCTACCGAAAAGAGTTCAAGAGTTTGAAAGGGTGCCATGGAACAGTCTGCGGGTGGTCTCGCATTGAAACAGAAACAGCATCGGCAGATGGAGCAGTCATTTGGAACAAACTTCCCGAGTATATCTTCGTGCGTTTTGAAACACGCACACGGTGGACTATCCCAGGCATCGATCAAGAGAACGTCTTCCCAGTGAGCGTGCAAAGTGGAATGTGGTTTTTGGACGCGGGCCGCACCAACCCACAATTGAAAGTCACCCGGTACCAATTTCCCATCGCGCCCGACTTCGCTGACACGTTCTACGGCGCGCAAGGAAGCACAATAGAGCCGGGCGTGATCGTTGACATGGTCGGTGCTGACCCAATAGCGGCATACATTGGGATGACGCGGAGCCGCACACGGCAGAAGATCTTGATCTACCGTCCGTTCCCGCTGGCACCTTTTCAAGCAGGTCTGCCGCTCGGACGGCAACTTCTGCTTGATGTGTGGAAACAGGAGCCGGTGGACTGGGACGCGTTGCGCAAGAAATACCTGGATGAAAGGCCGTGCCACGAATGTGGGGAGATGAAGCGCAAAGATGCGTTCACCAAAGCACAATGGAAACAGGAAACCTACCGCGTCTGCAAAGAATGCACCGCGCAGAAGCGCGAGGCAGGCACACCCTACCGCTGCACACAGTGCGGCCTCTGGCACGCTGCTTCACATTTTACGTTGAAGCACCAAAACCCTCGTTGGAGTCTGCCTTTCATGTGACACAAAAAAAAATGTTTTGTTTGCAACAAGAACCAAACCAAGGAATTTTTCGGCACCGCCGCATGGCACGCGAGAAAACCTGAACGAAGATTGTGCCTACGTTGCCAAACTAAAACTCACGGCTCGTGGAAGTGCGCGACCTGTCGCCAACGAAAGCCGCGGCAACAATTTTCCATCTTTATCTCCAGACGGCCATCAGGAGAGGATGGCAGACAAACATGCAATACATGCCGTGCTGCCATGGTGCAGGATACAATCCGCAAGCGTGCTGCCACGTCCGCCGCTGCGCGATTAGAACCTCTTCGCAAGCGAATCCGTCGTGCACGCGTTCTCTGCGAGACTTGGGAAGCGATTGCCGAACGTCGAAATAGCCGCGGTCAAAGTCGCGTAAAGCATTTCCAAGCGAGGAGTGCGGCGGATGCAAACAAAAGTGATTGCGTAGCGCAGGCTCCGCCGGCGTCACGCCAAAAGTCGCCGGAGTATGTATACGCGTGTCCTTTTTGTAACGGGGAGGTAACTTCCTCCATAGCTTCTGGAAACATTAATCACCGTCACGTTTGTGGGAAGCAGTTCCGTGTCGAAAACAGTAGCCTCCGTCCGACCATGCGGTATGCGCACACATGCCCAACTTGCGGAACTTGTGTCCACAGCAGCAAAGAAGCGGGGCGAATTCAGAGCAAGCATAAACAACCGAATGGTCGCGCGTGCCCGCAGACAGAGTGGCAAACGAGCTGAGGAATAAGGTGCAGTTTCCTTTAGCGCCCAGTTTTTGTTCTACTTGTTCTTCTTCTTGTTGCTGTTGTTGTTGTTGTTGCTGTTGCTGTTGTTGTTGTTGTTGGTGTTGGTGTTGGTGTTCTTGTTCTTGTTCTTGTTCTTGTTCTTGTTGTTGTTTGTTGTTTGTTGTTTGTTGTTTGTTGTTTGTTGTTTGTTGTTTGTTGTTTGTTGTTTGTTGTTTGTTGTTTGTTGGTGTTGGTGTTTGTTGTTTGTTGTTTGTTGTTTGTTGTTGTTGTTGTTGTTGTTGGTGTTGGTGTTGGTGTTGGTGTTGGTGTTGGTGTTTGGTGTTGGTGTTGGTGTTGTTGTTGTTGTTGCTGCTGCTACTGCTGCTGATGATGAAGAAGTGCTGCGCTGCTCCTGCTGCGGCTGCGGCTGCTGTTGATCCTGTTGCTCCTGTTGCTGCTGCTGCTCTTCCTCCCGAAGCTCAAAACGCGCCCTGCCGGCCGGACACGGAAACACAGTGGCCCTGAAGGACGGAACAGTGCCAAAATCGAAACCAAAAACTGCCTAAAGTTCCTTCTGAAACCCTAGAAAAACAATAGTTTTCGACCAGTTTTTTGTACCACTTTTTGTAAAATGAGACATAGTGAGACATAGAACCCTCCTGCTGCTCCTGTTGCTGCTGCTGCTCTTCCTCCCGAAGCTGAAAACGCACGCTGCCGGACAGGGAAACAGTGGCCCTGAAGGACGGAACAGCGCCAAAATCGAACCCCAAAACTGCCTAACGTCCCTTCTGAAACGCTACGTAGAAAAACAATAGTTTTCGACCATTTTTTGTACCGCTGTTTGTACAATGACACATAGTGAGACATAGAACCCTCCTGCTGCTTCTGTTGCTGCTGCTGCTCTTCCTCCCGAAGCTGAGAACGCACGCTGCCGGACAGGGAAACACAGTGGCCCTGAAGGACGGAACAGTGCCAAAATCGAAACCAAAAACTGCCTAAAGTTCCTTCTGAAACCCTAGAAAAACAATAGTTTTCGACCAGTTTTTGTACCGCTGTTTGCACAATGAGACATAGTGAGACATAGAACCCTCCTGCTGCTCCTGTTTCTGCTGCTGCTCTTCCTCCCGAAGCTGAAAAAGCACGCTGCCGGACAGGGAAACACAGTGGCCCCCGCCAAAATCGAGCCCAAAAACTGCCTAACGTCCCTTCTGAAACCCTAGAAAAACAATAGTTTTCGACCATTTTTTGTACCGCTGTTTGTACAATGAGACATAGTGAGACATAGACCCCTCCTGCTGCTCCTGTTGCTGCTGCTGCTCTTCCTCCCGAAGCTGAAAACGCACGCTGCCGGACAGGGAAACACAGTGGCCCTGAAGGACGGAACAGCGCCAAAATCGAGCCCCAAAAACTGCCTAACGTCCCTTCTGAGACCCTAGAAAAACAATAGTTTTCGACCATTTTTGGTACCGCTGTTTGCACAATGAGACATAGTGAGACATAGAACCCTCCTGCTGCTCCTGTTGCTGCTGCTGCTCTTCCTCCCGAAGCTGAGAACGCACGCTGCCGGACAGGGAAACACAGTGGCCCTGAAGGACGGAACGGCGCCAACATCGAGCCCCAAAACTGCCTAACGTCCCTTCTGAAACCCTAGAAAAACAATAGTTTTCGACCAGTTTTTGGTACCGCTGTTTGTACAATGAGATATAGTGAGACATAGAACCCTCCTGCTGCTCCTGTTGCTGCTGCTGCTCTTCCTCCCGAAGCTGAAAACGCACGCTGCCGGACAGGGAAACACAAGAACAAACGCCCCCAATTCGAACCACGGCCCCGGGAAAAGCAGGACGAGCCAGTCCCAGAAAGCGGGTAAAGACAACATTGGCCCTGAAGGACGGAACAGCGCCAAAATCGAACCCAAAAACTGCCTAACGTCCCTTCTGAAACCCTAGAAAAACAATAGGTTTCGACCATTTTTTGTACCGCCAATGAGACATAGTGAGACATAGAAACCTCCTGCTGCTCCTGTTGCTGCTGCTGCTCTTCCTCCCGAAACTGAGAACGGACGCTGCTGGACAGGGAAACAGTGGCCCTGAAGGACGGAACGGCGTCAAAATCGAGCCCAAAAACTGCCTAACGTCCCTTCTGAAACCCTAGAAAAACAATAGTTTTCGACCATTTTTTGTACCGCTGTTTGTACAATGAGACATAGTGAGACATAGAACCCTCCTGCTGCTCCTGTTGCTGCTGCTGCTCTTCCTCCCGAAGCTGAAAAAGCACGCTGCCGGACAGGGAAACACAGTGGCCCCGAAGGACGGAACGGCGCCAAAATCGAGCCCAAAAACTGCCTAACGTCCCTTCTGAAACCCTAGAAAAACAATAGTTTTGGACTATGGTTTTCGACCAATTTTTATACCACTGTTTCTACAATGAGACATAGAACCCTCCTGTTGCTCCTGTTGCTGCTGCTGCTCTTCCTCCCGAGGCTGAAAACGCACCCTCCCCGACAGGGAAACACAGTGGCCCTGAAGGACGGAACAGCGCCAAAATCGAGCCCAAAAACTGCCTAACGTCCCTTCTGAAACCCTAGAAAAACAATAGTTTTCGACCATCTTTTGTACCGCTGTTTGTACAATGAGACATAGTGAGACAGAACCCTCCTGCTGCTCCTGTTGCTGCTGCTGCTCTTCCTCCCGAAGCTGAAAACGCACGCTGCCGGACAGGGAAACACAGTGGCCCTGAAGGACGGAACAGCGCCAAAATCGAGCCCAAAAACTGCCTAACATCCCTTCTGAAACCCTAGAAAAACAATAGTTTTCGACCAGTTTTTGTACCGCTGTTTGCACAATGAGACATAGTGAGACATAGAACCCTCCTGCTGCTCCTGTTGCTGCTGCTGCTCTTCCTCCCGAAGCTGAAAACGCACGCTGCCGGACAGGGAAACACAGTGGCCCTGAAAGACGGAACGGCGCCAAAATCGAGCCCAAAAACTGCCTAACGTCCCTTCTGAAACCCTAGAAAAACAATAGTTTTCGACCAGTTTTTGTACCGCTGTTTGCACAATGAGACATAGTGAGACATAGAACCCTCCTGCTGCTCCTGTTGCTGCTGCTGCTCTTCCTCCCGAAACTGAGAACGGACGCTGCTGGACAGGGAAACACAGTGGCCCTGAAGACGGAACGGCGCCAAAATCGAGCCCCAAAACTGCCTAAAAACAATAGTTTTCGACCATCTTTTGTACCGCTGTTTGTACAATGAGACATAGTGAGACATAGAACCCTCCTGCTGCTCCTGTTGCTGCTGCTGCTCTTCCTCCCGAAGCTGAAAACGCACGCTGCCGGACAGGGAAACACAGTGGCCCTGGACGGAACGGCGCCAAAATCGAGCCCCAAAACTGCCTAACGTCCCTTCTGAAACCCTAGAAAAACAATAGTTTTCGACTATTTTTTGTACCGCTGTTTGTACAATGAGACATAGTGAGACATAGAACCCTCCTGCTGCTCCTGTTGCTGCTGCTGCTCTTCCTCCCGAAGCTGAAAACGCACACTGCCGGACAGGGAAACAAACACAGTGGCCCTGAAGGACGGAACAGCGCCAAAATCGAGCCCAAAAACTGCCTAACGCCCCTTCTGAAACCCTAGAAAAACAATAGTTTTCGACCATTTTTTGTACCGCTGTTTGTACATTAATGAGACATAGTGAGACATAGAACCCTCCTGCTGCTCCTGTTGCTGCTGCTGCTCTTCCTCCCGAAGCTGAAAACGCACGCTGCCGGACAGGGAAACACAGTGGCCCTGAAGGACGGAACGGCGCCAAAATCGAGCCCCAAAACTGCCTAACGTCCCTTCTGAAACCCATAGAAAATGATGCTTTTGGCTCCTTTTTCCTCTTGCTGCTGCCATGAATTTTAGCTACCTTTACATCCGGTCCCCAAATAGGAAAAGACAATGAAAAAAATCACCTCCCGGGGGCGAAACACCATGCCTCTGAAGGACGGAGAAGCTCCAAAATTGCACCCCGAAAATGCCTAACGTGGCTTCTGAAACCCATAGAAAATGATGCTTTTGGCTCCTTTTTCCTCTTGCTGCTGCCATGAATTTTAGCTACCTTTACATCCGGTCCCCAAATAGGAAAACACCATGGAAAAAATCACCTCCCGGGGGCGAAACACCATGCCTCTGAAGGACGGAGAAGCCCCAAAATTGCACCCCCAAAATGCCTAACGTAACTTCTGAAATCCATAGAAAATGATGATTTTGGCGGCTTTTTCCTCTTGCTGCTGCTATGAATATGAAGTTTGGCTACCTTTAAATAGTAGTAGTAGTAATAGTAGTAGTAGTAGTAGTCCGAAACAAGAGTCAAAAGTATTATTCCCTGGCGCGCTCCCCCTTGCGTCTGCCGGGGTCGGCGGATAGTATTTGCTGGTGATTTGGCTACATTCCATGGCCAATGCCACCACTTAGGACCGCTTTCCCGCGTCCTTGCTACACCTGGCGCCCCCTCCCCACGCTCCGGTGCTGCCGCGCAGCAACACGGTGCGCACGACCTGTCGTGGAGCGCAGCAGTCAGAGTATCCAAAGCCCAAAGTGGCGGAAGCCTGGCAGAAATGGCGATTTTTTGGGTGGTTTTTGAAGGAGATTTTAACCAGCCAACATCATCAAACCAACCAGAATGGGAATATAACACACTATATGACAGCAGCCACGCGCACGCTCCGTAACCCCAAGCACTGGTGGCGGGTATTACGAAGCAGTAACTAAGAGTGGTACTATTGACTGGTGCATATAATTATGAATTACTGCTGCGTCTACATATACATCATGGGGATATCCTGATATCCTGCAATGATGAAACTAACAGTTTGCCATGGTATACATGGCCCATGTCGTTTGATTCAGGTTTGCCACGCATTGTATGGGTGGCAATACCAGATACTGGGTCAACACCCTGGCGCTATGCTACGAAAATAGCTAGGGTGGCAAATGGATGCGACTGGATGTTCATCCACTTATAACATCTTATAACACGATCCAACCAGGAAAAAGGCAAGGTTTACTGTAGCCAAAACACCAATATCTAGCCAACAAAGGGGATTGGTTTCATTGGGCCTTCATTCAGCCAACAAGAATTTGGAATTTAACCATTTAAAATCCAACAAAATCCAACAAAAGGGGAAATACCAGGTTACCACTTAACATTTAGGGTTGGGAAAGATAGCATGGATCCAAGGCATTGAGCTCCCAGGGTCCCAGGGTCCCAGCATCGGAACATCACCCTTTGGCAGGTGAGTTCCCGTTATGCCATGTTACGCTGGATAAATTCTGGGTAAATTATAACGACCTCACTGCGACCTCACTGGAATCATGGTTAGTAAGGGAAATCATCCCCAAATGGCCTTAATTCAGGTTAGTGAAATATTATAATTTACCCAGATAAATTGTAACGACCTCACTGCGACCTCACTGGAATGATGGTTAGTAAGAATAATTATCCCAATAATTATAGATCAATATAGCATAATATAGCCTGATTTCAGGTTAGTAATACTATAATTTATACCCAGATGCATGCAGTTGCTGCGTAGCTCTTCTAAGTTTGGGCACGTTTGGGAAGCCCTCGCAGCCAAGGAGGTTTTCTTGGGCAAGGGCTGTGACGTGATTGACAGCACCAGCGAGGAAGAAATGAAACTCACTCTTGCTAGCAATCTTTTTGCCGGTGTTTCATGATTTAGTACAAATAAGTGTTGATTTATTAATGACTTTCGGATTATGTGGGAAAGCATATATCATTATCATATTATATCATATATTAATATCCATGTCTTTCTCACGTTGAGCGGGCCAAGCCCCATTTCAAGAACCAGCCCCACTTGAGGAAACAGCTGGAAGATGTCTTGAAGCCAAGTTCGCAGTGCCTTGGCTGCCTTGGTTCCATCTGGATTCCTGGAAAAAGAATCCCAAAAAACGATAGTGAAACTATTAGTGGAACTGTGCGAATCTGATCCCTGGCATATCTGGAATTATCTGGATACATGCTGGAAAATTCTAGATTCCAGTTTCTTCCAACTTGCCAGAGGTGATCCTATCCATCAGGTTTTCAGGATTTTAGGGCGTTCAAGGCAAAGGTCAATCAACACCCAAGCTGCAGGCGGCCTGCGCTGCTGAAGCATTTGGCGCGGCGCTGTTTCCCCGGCAATTGGACGTTTGAACATCTCTCTCAACGAGGTTCGCCCGGCTTCCCACGCTACACCTTGCCATACCTTGTCATACCTTGCCATAGCCATGCCCGGTTTGATGGAGAATCATCAGCCATTTGTGGCGTATATTATTCATGGTTATTCTATCTTAGAATCTTAGGTGATGTTGTTCAATCGATGTTGTAGATTTGAATGGTTGGATTTTAAAAATAGCCCAGATTGAAGAGGAAAAACATGGAAAAACCATAAGAAACATAACACTTGAACACTAACAAGAGCTAATAAGTATAGATTCATATAGATTCTAGAATTCCCCTGGTTGGATTTTTTCAGGGTGTACCCCAAATATCCCATTTTTTTTCCATCAAAATCCTGCAAAATCCTGGGCCTGGTTGGATTTCCACCACCAGGTGGAGATGTGGTGGTGGATGGAGTCCGTTTGGGAACTGGAGATGGTGGATACACTTTCCATTACGCTGATGAGCAGCTTGCCGCGTGAAACGGACACACCCGTTTCCGGCACGGGGAAAACGATGGGGAAAACGATCTCCCACTTGAGGCGACACCCCATTGTTAAGCCAAGTTGTCGGATATCAGTAGGTGAAGTATTTCTGGATATTTCGGGTATAGATATACCTGATACATCTACTATGGATCTCAATGGTGTTTATAACGCCCCAATGATTTTTAAACGCCCATCTCCCAGGTCTAAGGACGCCTGTTTTACGGATCGCAATGCTCAGCATCAGCTGGCAGACGCCATGTCCCTGGCGGACTTCCTGGCGGCAGGACGTCAGGAAGGCCCTGGGCTCTACCTGTGGCTGGTGCTGCTGCAGTCGAAGCAGGGGATCATCCAACGCAGCGCATTGGCAGAGAGGATTGGGACTGGAGATGTGGAGGGGTTGAAGTATGGTGAAGTGAAAGGCTGTTAGATGGATGGTGATTTGATGGTGATTTTATAGAATTTTCGGACGGCTGATTGGTGGGGGGTTCTGTCCCAAATTCGGGGATGTGTGCAAATTCACTGGGGATGGGTGCATATCATCAACAAGGGCCGCTTCGGGTCACTTGCGATCATAAACATGCAATGATCAAAGCATTTTCAGGCGGTGACAAGGATTCGTCAGGACATTCCTTACATCCTGCAATAGAATTTCATCCTTGAGTTTAATCATAGTTTAATCTACAGCTGGCAACCTTTGCTGAGCCTGATTATCAAAGCCTTGCCTGATTTATGGTTTATGTTTACCCGGTTTACCCGCACCCAATTTATGGTTTTCTCATCCAAAAGACTTCAGCATACCGCTGAGTGCTTCCCAAGCCGTTAGATGCAACCTTTGTGCAGGCTGCGTGAGGAACTTGATGCCATGGATTGGGACATCCTCAAGTGCCACGGCACGGCATGCCACGGCTGTCCCAACAGCAGGGTTGCTCCAACAGCTAATTGATAGCCGCAAGGAGGGAGATTAGTGAGTTGACCATAGTGTACTTCTTTATTTGTTTATACTGTTACAAAGTTATACCATTTGGGATATTTGGGGTCTTGGGCGCCACTCTGATCAAGGTTCATGGCGTTTTTTCCCAACAAAAATGATGCCAGAGAGAGAGAGAGGAGGATTTCTAGCTGCCTTTCCAGGAAGATCTCGGAGTTGGGTGACCTGGGCAGTCTGAAGAAGCTGCAGCTCTTTTGTGGCGTGGGTGGCACCGTGACGGCCTGCCATTACGACGCATGGCCGTCATGCCGGGCGCGATGGGATGGGTTGGAACTGTGGCTCAGTCAGGTGGTTTTGAACATGGAGATAATGACCGATAAATGGCAATCTTAGGATGAAGAGAAGTGATCATGATTGATCGTGTTTTTTTTTTGTTGGTTTAAGACCATAATCGGGCACCATGACACTCGCGGTTCCTCCCTTTTGTTCAGACATGTTCAGACAGACCCATGTGGTCTTTTATGGTTGTAATGGTCACCATTGGCATGGTGTCATCAGAGCTAGCCAGGATGCCATCCTGTAAGGATCAAAGTCAAAACCTCTTCTTTCAACTTCAAGGCACCAAAAGGCGCGAACATGGGATGGTGGGCAGCGGCTCTCTCGGAAGGCCGCCATAACTTGCCTGTGGGGTTATTACCATTGTTGCTGGAAGAACTTTCAGCTGGTGACTGTTCGCAGTTTCTGATTCCGTGCCATTGTGAAGGTTCATCCTTTTTCCACCTTTGGTGGGAGCTGGTGCGTTGCTGCCATTCCCAATTGCACATCCACGCGACCGTTGTGCCCGTGCACCTTTGGATCAGACGTTCCCCAAGCAGTCGCATTTGGCGCATGGACAAGGTATCGAGGTCATCGTGGAAGCAGGAGCTCCATGGCTCAATTCTACAGCGAATAAAAATCACAGGGGCCCCTGTTTTTTTTTTTTGTTCTCGCCCTGGTGTTTTTCCAAGATCGGATTATGGATTTGTCCCACAAACGAAGTTTTGCCTCGGACCGATTTTCGGACTATGCCATTTCATGCCATTTCTGATTCCAATGCGTTGTTTCACCAATTGAAACCTTGGGCAACCTTTCATGAAGGATTCCGCACAAAAAAAAAAGCGGGGCCAAGATTCTTGTCCAGGATCAGGTGCTTGTGTTTCTTAAGGTGCTTTCAGATGAATTGGGAGTCTTACATGCGCACACACACACACACAGGGCCGAATGTGTGGGCATGTGTGGGCATTTGCCTGGTGACGATTGGTGAGGTAGAAATATATGGAAGGCTTCTTGTAGGGGAAGGGTTTAATGCGTGGAGATTAGCTATATTTAGCTATGAAAAGTTTCCTGGAATGATTAGTTTCCAGGATCTTCCAGGAAACTTTGGCAAAAGCATGTCCCAACGCCTCTGAGGATTGCCTTTTCCTGCCGCAGATCCTTGGCTCGGGATGCCAGTCATATCATGAAACCAACCATCTTTATTGATGCGGGTTCAGATCCACAGTGAATCCACGGTTTTGTGTTTTAAGGTATGGAGGTTTCCAGGTTTCCATAGGTTTCCTAAGTCATTGGGGCCCCAAATCCAAGTCATTGGACTCTTAGACCATGTTGAAACCCGTGGGATCCCCCTCCGTCCCCGCCCGAGGATGTGGTGGCACCATGCGACTCGATGAACCCAGCAGGTTGGATGTTGGAAAAGCCACGAGGTAAACATGGGAGAATGATACGTGGGACACGGATGGACATGGATTTAGTTGTTGTTGTTTTTTTTTTAACACGGGGAAAGAGATGCAAGATGAGGATAATCCTCCGGTAATCAAAGGTGGCAATGGAAATTTCACCTCAATTTATAGATGATGAAAACCTCGATTTATCGGGGATATTTGGATATTTGATTGATTTTGATGGCCACCTTTGAGTAGGATATATAAAAGACATGTAGATCTAGACTAGACATAATTTAAAGCATCCACCTTCGAGGACCGTAGGAATCATGTGGATAGATAATCATAGATATGCAGATGCACGTTAAACACTGTGTATAATTAAATGATATTAAATGTATATCTTATATCACAATTAAATGAATATTATTATATATTATATATATATACAAAATATACATATATGATTGATCACGGAGATAGTATATATATACATACATATATATATATATAAATATATATATATAACGACTATATTAACATGATTTTACAGATATTTATTCTACACACTTTTTTTTTGGTCCACATTCGCCAAGGTGGAGTCGCTGTGTGCGGAGAACCTCTCGCTGTCGCTGTGGCTCCAGGGTGGTGCTTTGGACCGGCGTCCGATGCCGATGCCGGGGATGCCCCAAGCCCTGGTGGCGGAGTTGCTCAGGGAGCGCCTCGTGCCGGGAAAAAAATTGGGTGACCTAGCGATGAAACATGGAAATCCCATGGAAACCCCATGGAAATGCATGGAAAATATGGAAATGGCTTATGAAAATCATATTTGAAGGAGTTTTGAATGGGAACATCATTGATAAACGACGGGTTTTTCATTGCCATGATTGCTGGAGGGCATAGCAACCCCTGAAATGGTTCTGAAATAGTGATGAATTGAACCTTTTCTATCTTTCTTGGGGTTGCTATTACATGCTATAACCATGGTGAACCAACTTCATCAGTTGGGTTTTTTCTGAACAACCCCAGTCCCACTAGTGCCACCTGGAACAAGTGGTTACCCCCAAGGCAGGGATTGGTTCATCATCGGTTATATCCTGTTATCTCTGTTCAGATTGGGGATTTGGGGTGGGTCAACACCTAGGACCTATATTGGACCTATCATATTCTGGGGGTGAGCATCCATTTGCCAACTCTTTAAGCTCACCCGGATGCATTTTGTGGGAAAATGGATGTACCATTTCTGTTGCCAGATATGCTGGGGCTACCTACCTTGATTTCATTAGTGTCATGTCGTGTCAGAAAGATACGGATTTGCATACTTTTATACAGATATTGGCGAAGAGACATATTTTTGCCCCCGTGACCGACCACTGATGACTGAGTCTGAGGTGGGAGTTTTACTTGGCCAGCCACATTGGTTCCTGGACGTGAGAGGATTCCGCTGGAAAGTTCACGAACATGCTTCAGACTTCAAGGGTGGCCTTCAATACAAGAAGAAGTGAGTTTTGGAATGCTTTAGATGATTTTAGATGTTTAAGTCATGAATTCCAGAAAACTGGAATAAGCTGCTCTTAAAGAGCATCATTTTCAGCGCACATCTGAACCTTCGAGGCGCTAGATGAATTTGATTGGAATTGGAGTTGCGCATCCGCTGAGGCTATGGTCCGGAGTTGGCCCCTTGGAAATGCTGGAGCCAGACTGGGGACTGGTGGGTTGCTATGTTGCTATGGCTTCCTACTTTTGACCCATATCTGAGTGATGATGAACATTGATAATTTTTCTAGATTTGAATCACTTGCACCACGAAGTTTGCTTACCCTCTGGTAACATTGCTATGGAAAATCAACATGTTTTAGATAGGTCATCATTATAAATGGCACATTTTCCATAGCAAACTGTTAAATAATTAGAGGGTAGCCCATTCCCGCTACCCAATGACCAGAGCCTAGGCAAAAGCACCCCGCCCCACCCCCCCGGCACATGTGACCAGCCATGGCTGCTTTACCTTCTGCCCAAGCATCCAACCAAACGCAATTCACGATATTGAAGTAGCCACATGGTTAAACCAAAGTGAGGACGTCTCAACCTCAAAAGGCTTACCCTTTGGTAATCAAAGATGGCAATGGGAAATCCACTATGAATTCAGGTTTAACGGGAATATCATTTGTAAATGGTGGATTTTCCATTGCAATGTTTCATCGAGATCTCCGGCAGAAGCTCCTCCTCTACTGGTCGTTGATCAGACCTGAAATTTCAAGGCTTGGAATTGGAATCTAAGTAATTAACGGGCATTTTTTCCAGAAAAAAGAATCCAATTTCTGGCTTCCTGCCGTTCAAGGGAACATAGGAGAACTTATTCTCTAACGCCAGGTCGTACTTCTTTTCCTAATAGCCATGCCATCAGTATTCAACGAACTTCGGCACATTCCAACTGCCCTTCTTATAAAAGCATGTCGCATAGATGCCTCTGCAAAAACCTCTTGATGTAATTGGGGATCATATCAGCATCACTTCCAGAGCTGCCGGGACTGAGGAATTGTTCCTACTGTGGTTGAGATCTCCTTCCAGTGCCTGTGGTTTTGGAATGAAACAGGGCAAAAAGTGGAGTTTGACCCAAAAATGGGGGTGTTACATTATGGTATGGGATGCTCAAGGAAATGGGTACTCTATGAAGCCGATGAAGCAACCAATAGAACATAGAACAACATATGTTTCAGGTAGATCCAGAGGAGTTCGATGTGTTTGACGGAATTCATGCTGCAGCTGCGGGAAAGATGTGAGGACAAACGAACAGACTTCGAAAAGGAAAAAGATGAATGAATGACAAAAGTATACAAAAGTGAATTGCTTAAACAGGCAAACAGAAATAATACCATTGAACAATGACAAGGCCTTCCTGTTCCCAAGAGTCGCCAAAAGTGAAGCATCGGTAGTTTGATCTGAATTAAGTGTCTTGTGTATGGCTTTTGGGCCTACAGAGAAGGATGGATTGCGGTCGTTTGGCCAACGTCTCAGAAAAGTTATTCGGAAGCTCTATATGATGTTACAAGATTGTCTATGTATGTTTATATACTATATGTATATAACTCTATACACACACATATAGATATTAAATATGTTATTAATATTTATTTAGCTCTGCACATTTATATATATTATATACATATAAATAAAGATAAATAAATATCTGCATTGGCGCATTCTTTCCACCCATCTCCGATAACTGGACTCCGATAACCATGGAAGGCAGAAACTCCTCCTGCATTTCACTAAATCGTTTGCCGAATCAGATGCCAGTCGGGGTTCTGAGAGTATACGCCTTTGCTTGTGTCATTTGCCTGGGAAGAATCGATTGATTGAACCCCATTGGTAATTAGGCTTAATTATGTAGGGTTGCATGTTGCATGACATCTTACACTATTGGTACCCAGGGCGAGGGTTGGATGTCAGGTGCAACTGGCGACGCGAGCATACCTTATGAGTGGCTGCGCTGTGGAGCATTGCTGCTGCAACACGCCATTCGGTTGCTGCCGCCACAATGGCTACCACACTTTTTAGGACTCACCACATATCCACATGAAGCCACTGGGAAGCCTTGGGTCGAAGAGTTTAAGATGTTCAAGGACATGAAACCAACAGTACTTCAAGAATGGCGGGTATGGGAGTAATTATAAGGTCAAGAGAATGAGGCTTTTTCAGTATAGGTACTTACCCAAGACAATCACCTCTATGGGAAAGTATGTCGGTACTTGAAATTTGGGTTTGAGATAAATTTTGCAAGCGAAATGGTGGCACTTTGTTTGGCAAAGCTTTTGAGAAGAGATGGCCGTTCCCGGAACCTCTTCGCCGGGTGGGATGTCTTCCATGTCTACAAATATCATCAAATATCGAACTCTTTAAGGGTGGAACTATCGGAATATGTCAATTCACTGTTTGGTTGCACCGGAAAGACCATTTGTTTCGAGCCAGCATGTGCTGGCGCACTTGCTACGCGACTGCGGGCTCAGGACAAGGACCGAGCAGAACAGGGTCAGAAGATGAGTTTGTTATCAATTAGAGCTAAAAATGAGTTTGAAATTGTGCAATCATCAGAAACACATATGTACAGGAACATATTTATAGTCCAAACACGCATGTTATTGCCTTTATAATGTAATGACATTCATTTCTTTGAACATGCTCGGGGATGACCAATTTTTGTTTAGCACTCTCAATTTCTTGGGCCACGTTTCTCCCAGGAGCCTTTGATGTTCATCGATTTCATGGTTTGGATCTTCGCAGCTCGACAGCTCCAAGACGGGGCGGTCCTGCGTGTGCGAGGAAGCATGCCTGGCCACAGCAGCGGAAAATGAAAGGGGAGGGCTGGCCAGGATGGCCCAAAGAAGTTCATCATAATCATAATTCATTTCTATGCTTCTAGTCTAGGGGCCTCTAAGTGGCAAAATTCCATTTGTTGATATTTGTTGAGGTTCTAAGTAGTTCTCGGTAGGAAAGATCCCTGGAATCCATCCAATGGGGGGCATCCCTTATCGGTCCCTATGGCAGTTTCAGGAATCCACAATGATGGGATGGCCGTTTGATGACACTTGAGCATATAGGTTGGAGTATAGGCAAATGATTTGAACAATGGTGGGCTACCGTTTTAGTTTGCCAGGTCGGCCGTGAAGCAAATCAACCCCGGCAAGTGCAGTCCCCACATCCACGGATGCGTTTGGGTTCATTGCAGCAGGCCTGTTTACGAGCAAGAGTAGGTCAATATCTCTTCCAAAGATTTCATGTTGCAGGGTCAGGGTTTTTGGACATTCTAGTAGAAAATGCAGACCCAAGATGATTTGGTCCTGCCATTTGGCACTCAGGTTCCAACTCCCGCTAGCACATTTCGCAATACCAGGCGCACAGGAAGTCAACTCCGAACCACCAGACCACAAGAGTAGCACATTTGTCTTGAAACCATTGACCCCCAACTTGTGTTGAGCACTTAACGCGATGAAGTTCTCGCGGTCCACCGGCTCTCCATGTTTTGAGCCATTCCCACTTGAGCCCTTTGCCATGGGCCATGAACCACGCCCTGCTTGGTAGCTTGTGGCGCCCCACCCTGAACCCATGCGCTGCCACTTCCACACCGAGAACACCGCGCAGGCCATTGACCAAAATCGTTCCAGGGAGTTGAAAGCACCAGTCATAGCTAGTCCGTGGCTTGTCAATGTATTTTTTTTGCCTTGCTTCAAGGCTAATCTTGGATGAGTGGAACTACATGTGAATGCACAGAGAACACGCAGTCACTTCTTTAGTATGGTTGGTTCATGTTGGTTCCATCATTCTTCCCTGAAAGCTAGCATTTCTGGAAGTTGTTTTGTTAAGATGTGGCGGCTTGACTGTCTGTAGCTGGGTCGAGCCACATCAGCCAAGGGCAAACCTTGATAGAAATTGCGAAATCATTGTGGCAGCATGTGGCAGCCACTGATCCAATTCCCCATGGCGGCAGACCTTGAAAGCTAGCCTGGGGAATCTTGGGCATCCCCAAAATAGAGTTTCCCATGTTCAGATGACCTCAGCTGTGATCCCCAACCGTTCCCAACCTGATGGGCTCAAACCGCTCAAACCTTCGCAGGCGACCATTGCGATGGTTCCCCTATGGCCGCAGCCCTTGGGGCATGGCTGTTGCCCTGTGCGCAAGCTGGCGGCTCTCTGCACAAGGCAGGGCCGAACTCCGGTCGAGATGTTATTCCTGTGTAGGCTTGCCAAAATGTTGAGCAGTATGTTAGTATGATTGGTATTGATTGGCATAGTTTTATACAATAAATAGGCTTATTAGATCTTACCAGATCTTACTAGTAATTATAAAATATACATATGTATATACAACATGTTTTTTTTTTGGACCTGTATGCATATTGCACATAATCCTGATCACTCTTCTCGGGCCTGGGGTTTCCCCAAATGAAGCGTCCAAAATGAAAATGAAGGGTTGAAAAGGTCCCTTAGATGGACCTCACATAAAATAGTTTGCAGATTGTGATATTTGTTGACATGTCGACTCCAATACCTGGGGCTAGTTGGTTGATATTTCCATCCCTCGACTAAGCAAGGAACACCTGAATTGAACACCCGAATTGAAGCCAATTCCCTAGGTGTATGTATCCCAAAAGGCCAGATCCTGGATGATATTCATCCAAATCTTAGCCCAAATCCATCCAAATCCACCCAAAACTCCCTTAAGAATCTCGGCATTTGCTGACCTTTCGGAACACAACGGGAATCCCTGTGACCCGGCCGATGACCCAAGGCCGGGAGGCCTGGGAGATCGAAGGTTGGCCCTGCGGCCGAGCCTCCAAGAAACGCAGCGGCCATCCGCGGGTCACCAGCGCTCAGCTGCACGAGGTGGTGCTGGCAGCAGGACGCTATTCATCAGGTTGTTTGGTATGGGATTTAGTAGTGGTTTAATGGTGGTTTAATGGCGATTCAATGGTGATTTAATGGGAATTAATGGGATTCAATAGTGGTTTAATATGGTTTAATGGTGATTCAATGGTGATTTAATGGGAATTAATGGAATTAATTAGGATATATGATGGTATACCTTCTGGTTATGACTAACATAGCCATGGTATAGATGGCCCATAGAAATAGATGGTTTACCTAGCTATAAAATGGTGATTTTCCATGGCTATGTTAGTCATAACCAGATGGTAATTATAATTGATAATATTATATATATATATATACATATCTCTTTACTAAATGTTATTACTCATCACTATATCTATTTATAGTTATTTAATCTATTAGTAATTAGGCTTGTGTCCATCTGTTTGGAGGGCTATAAAGATCTATGAAGATATATGAGAATCTTGGGTAGGGCCAGGTAGGGAGCTAACAAATGAAAGAATAGAGCCACTAAATGCAACTGAAGATTGAAATTCCCAAGGGTTGTGGGGGTGTTGAACATGAACCGAACCCAAGATTGCTAGAGGATCACCGCGGATCGTTTGCGCACGGATAATCCCGCTGATTGTTTGGAAGGGTGTTTGTATATATTTGTATCATCAAAGACTAGGTATTTGTGCCTACAATTGGAGACTGAAGAAAGAAGGGCATACCTTAAACATTCTTAAACATTCTTAAACCATCTTAAACATGCTTAAACCGATGTGTTTTTTTTCCTGGCCAAAGGGGAATGAGCAGCAAACATGGGGAGAACACCGACCAACATATGGGTTTTCAAGGACAACATTCGGGTGTCAAGCAGCATTGAATTTCCAGATGCCCTCTGGTTGTCTAACCTGGGAACCCCCTCCGAGCCCCCCCAGCAGGGGTTTCCATTGAAAGGTTTGATAAGGTAGATACAATGGATAAACCAATTTATAGCTATATATATAATATTTATTGAGTATAATATCATATAATATGCATACACATGGAAAATCTAGTCACGTATCATATGTCATCATACTATATATATATATGTATATATATATATATATTTGATTGTATGTGTATCTCTATATTCTGTTCCTAAAGATTGGTGTTGAAGGTCTCCATCCCCTTTTTTGCCGTGACCCTTGACGCTTGAGGACTCGGACATAGATTTACGATGCGGCCAGCGCCCACGACGAAACGTGTCGAGGTGGGGCGGCGGTTGCGGGAGGTGATTCTACCCAATCTATCCGATATGATGTTAGTAAAGCAAGACTACACCATCCCCAAATTTACTAATCCCCAACCCCAGATTAGTAGACCATGGTTTATTAATTAATTAGGGAGGTACTCCCCAAATAGTGACAATCTGATGCTTAATTATATAAATTGCACCTTTCCCAATTAAACAGCCTAGTTTACTTATCCAGGGTCGATGTTATAAATGGATAATGGGTGGTATAAACCATCAATATATTGCTTTACCAACGACATTAGTGGGGATGACCGTCTATGATCATCTATGAACTGGGAATTTTCTTAGCCAACCAGCACAAACAAACATAGGCTTTGGAACACTTTTCATACAGAGATGTATCCTGATACCAGGTGTCTACATATGACTGGGCATTTGGAGTCATAACCCCACTTGTAACCAGAGGTTGGTGCTTGGGTGGATGAAGATCATAACAGAGGTTGGAAGTTCTTGGTGTTATCTAATGGGTCGTAAGTCCGACACTTGTTGGCACGTGGTTCTTTGAAGACCACGGAACAGGATATTTTTCCGGTGTGTTGTTCCATATGTTTTTTCCCCAAACAACAGCATTTTGTTGGTGAAATCAATGGGTGAAAGGAAACAATTGTACAGGTTCAACCATGGTTCAAGATAGCCTCAGGTTTAGAAAAGTTTCTTCAAATATTCCCCAAACAACATCCTTCAACCGTAGGATGAGGGGAATCTTCACCACAGGTTGTTTCACCCAGCAAGACCTGGGGGCTGTTTGGGTCTCTGCTCAGGGAACTGATCATGCGAAGCTGAAAGGTTTGATGCGACTCAGCCGGTCGTGGGAAAGCCTGGCATAAACCTCTTACCATTTGGGATACCCTCTGGTAAACTAACAGTTTGCTATTGAAAATGGCCATTTATAGTGGATTTTCCCATTAAAAATTGTCATTTTCCATAGCTATGTTAAATTACCAGAGGGTAGCAAACATACCACCCATATCCACCCATAAACATGATTAAACATGGTGATGACTGGAGGATGGTTTAATTTATTATTGAGTACCATATGGAAACCATATGGAAATAAGACATGGTAATCTGAAATCGATACATAGGCATTCAAATGGAAAATCATCTATAAATGGTGTTTTTTTCATTGCCATGTTGCCATGTTGCCATGTTTGATTACCAGCGGGCACATGGTCATGCACACATGATTGTTCTCATCTCTTTTGAAGCATTTGCGCGCATACACATGGATTCGATAATATAGATAGATTACTGTATTTATTAATAGTAATTGCTGTAAAGCAGAAAATATGCAGGTGTATGATGAATATGTGTGCTCACCGTTGGCACCAGCTTGGTAAAGTACATCCAACTGTTTCGGATGTGCCCTTTGCGTCCCTTTCCTGGTTCCATTGATGCGTTCTTTTCTAGGAAAAGCATACCGGTAGTGGCATCTACCTGGTTACCTGTGCACTGTTTTGGTGATGTTGCTGCCAGAAAAACCCATCATGTATTAGTGAGTGGTGGCTATGGTGGCTACCAGCCCACGGCACCGGCCTGAGGAAGGCTTCCCTTGCACGCTGCAATGCGTTGCTGGCCAACGACGCCCTGCGCACCATGCACCGTGGCTAGCAGCAGAAGCTTTGCACGCACCAAACCTTGGATTTACCACTGGGTCTACCTTGGCTAAGTATGGCTAAGTTAATTTTTCATTGCTGGATTTTTTCCAAGTTCATCAAGCGGCTTCAAGCGGTCATGTCCTGCAGGGGTCACCTACTCCGAAAACGGCAGCTGACCATCGACCCTGGCACTTTCGACCGCCTGGCCCGGCAGTTGGTGGAGTCGTCGCTCCTTCTCCAATGCCCCTGCGAGGAGAAGTTGGAGGTTCCAGGATTTCAGTTTGATGAGGGAAAATCATGGAACCACGTGGAGGATCATGGGGGCTGAAGAGTGTGAAGTACTGAGCTCCCAGCCAAATGGATCTGCAGACCAAGGGACATTGGAAAATCTTACGCAATCAAATGGTTGACCTGCAGAGTTGGAGCAATGAATACCAACAGTTATCAACATTTAAAACATGATAAAATATGTGAGAAGATTTGCAGGTTATCAAATCTAGGTGTGTATTGCTGTCCCAATTTTCGTATGCCCATGGATTTCCCCCTTTCAGCAGGCGGAGCTTCTCTCCGTCGAAAGACCCGAAGTTCCCGAAGAGGCGGAGCGACTCATGGCCCGTTTGGTCACGCAGCTGCTGCCACGATGGTTAGAGGACTGGAGGGTTCTCCCTGAAGCTAAGATGGGTATGGATCAATACCTATTAATACCATTTTTAGGGGGGTGAACATCCATATTTACCAGCTATTTTGATGTTCACCAGGGGTACAAGGTTTTGACACACTGCCAGATGGACCCCCAAAAATGGATCTGCAAGAATATTAGCACTTCTTAGCACTTGGTTGCCTTTGGGATGTTTTTTGGGGTGGCCCTCGTAGTTTTCAAGCCATTTTTATATTCAAGGCCTAGTTAAAAATGTTAAAACCGATGATTCCAACTCACTCGACCTTGGGTAGATGGCGAAGGAGCCTTGGGCCTCCAGGGCAGAGGAATTCCGCTTGAAGTTGGCCCTGGAGTGTTGGGAGGAAAATGTGCCGGAGATGGATGTGGAAGGTGCCACAGCCAAGTTTCCAACAAGCATTTCTGCTGCCAGATCCCTATTGGATCCTTAAGGGACCCTCAATGATTAGCCTTAATGGATCCTAGTGGAGTATGAAATATCTCACCATACTGAATCAGATATGGCTACTGTAACTACATGTCACATATGCGCACACGCTTGGTATCTATGGTTATATCCAAAGTTCAGCGGTGTGTCAAACCGGTTATATCACGTGACAGCACTGAAAAAATGAGTTGGCCTGAAACATGTGCTCCAAATTAACTCCCAACTCTGACTGCTTTGAAACACGTTTTATGTTCAACATGTTTCAAGCCCTTTTGGGATGATCCCCAGTTGAGTCTACGGCGCCGCTGGATCTGAGCCTCGAGGCACAGGGCTCTACACGGCCATCGCGCTGGAACTCGGAGACCTTCCGCGAGCCAACAGCGCCATGGAGCCGCTGAAGCATCGGGATCTACGCCTGGCCTTTCAGTCGCTTGGAAGGTACTGGGTACCAGAAAAAAAAAAACGTGAGAGGGGAAATGAAAAATTACAGACTATTTAGCACTGTTTATTATTTGCTATTTAAGTAAGTATCTTGAAAAACATATTACCAAAAAAAAAAGTCGTGTTGGGTTTGATTGCTGCTGAAAAAATATAACCCTGCTGTCGCTGGATGAAATCGGGTCCAAAATGATGCGACATGCCCAGTTGAAATTGGCCAGCCTCGTTGTTAAGGGTTGGTGGCTGTGTGCCTGTGCCACAGACTCTTCTACAGGATGCTAGCGGATAGCACGGTGTATGTGTCATGCAGAACTCGCACATCAGGACTGTGTACTGTAGATTATTGTAAATTCTGGCCTTTGTTGCTTCCTGCGGCTTTGTCCTTGCACTCATCGTCAAAGCATTCCTTAAGTAGGGAGCTCAGGAGCATAGGTCATGTTGACTCGAATATTGGAAGCATCTTAATTATGAAGTTACTGCGCATATATCATGCCAGAAGCACCCTGGAGAATCTTTATATACTGAATAAATAGATAAATAAATAAATAAACAAATATTAAATAAATGATAAATAAATAATAAATAATAAATAAATAATCAATAAATAATAAATGAATAATAAATAAATAATAAATAAACAATAAATAAATAAAAAATCAATAATAAATAAATAAATAATAAACAAATAATAAATAAATAAATGACGGAATGAATAAATAAATCAATAAATAAATAAATAAATTATATATATATACCTATAGTAGTTGCTTATTATGGGAAGTGCATCAACACAGTGAGTCAGTCTCTTGCTATGCCCTTCCCATCAAGGCCTGCCTTCCTGGACGACTTGACTTCACATGGGCTTTGGTCCCTTCCTGCAGGTGCGACAGCGCGCTCCACAAACTGAAGGTGTGAGGAGGTCCACCTCTTCTTGTGATTTCATAGAACTGGAGTCTTAGGCCGAGGTTGCGAGGTTGCTTGATTCATTACCCTCTGGTAAACTAACACAACTATGGAAAATCACCATGTTTAATGGGAAAATCCACTATTTCTATGGTCATTTTCAATAGCTATGTTAGTTTACCAGAGGGTACCCCCTACTTCACTCCAATCCATTCTCCCAGCCGGCAAGTCTCGTCGTGCCACCGGAGGCAGTGACACTGGTGCGACTTCGCTCCCTGCATTGGTGCAGCGGGCAGCCATGGTGGCCAAAGGGGACCAAAGCGTTAACCGCACCATGGCTGTGTTAAGCGGGCCAGGCCCATCAACCGCCTGCGCAATGTTTTTGCGATCAAATCCCACTGTTGATTTGTTTTTTTCCATTCTAGGATTTTTAAGATTAAATCATTAAATCTATTTAAATCTCAATTTCCTTGATCAAGTCCTAACTTTCTTGACAGAATCCTAAGTTCTATCTGCTAGGCTGCTGATTGTTCTTACTTATTTAAATTTTAAATCATATTAAATTTCAGCTCGTTCTTGGTGAAATTCCTTATTCATAACTTACAGTTACTTACATCATAGAATTGGATGATGGGAAAATTTACAGGAAACCCCTACATTTGATGGTAAAAAACATGGTTTCCTGTAGATTTTCCCTTAAGCCAATCCATTGATTACAGTTCTCAGCAACTTTTCCTCACATCCAGGTCGTCGGCATGGTGCTTTGCTCCTTGAGCCCTGTGGGCGTGTCATCACTGAAGGCCAGCAGTGGAATTCGGGGTGATTTTCATGGGGAAAAGAATGGGAATTGTTGATTATTATTGCTGGTTGGTGGTTTGGAACATTTTTTATTTTCCCATATACTGGGAATAATAATCCCATTTGACTAATATTTTTCAGAGGGGATGAAACAACCGACCAGATTGGTTTAGTATAGGTTATTGTGATTAATGATTCGTATTAATAATATATATATATATATATTAATAAATATATCAGTATGATAGCTTAAAGATTGTTTTTGACTGATGAATATCTTACAAGAATGAACAGGTTATTGGTGGTCGAAGAATGAAAGAACGACAAATGATAGCTGAATGAATAATTCGAAATACCATGATTAATGGTGATACCTTACCGCACCAGAATATTCCCAATGGTCACTGGACACATGATTGGGAACATCTGACATGTTTTTAGTCGTAAATACCTGAAATGAATAGAAACTAGTAATATTTAAATCCCATATTTTGGGTTGAACATGCACCAAGTTCTATCATCACCGGGGTTTTCCCCCTTAAACTTCATAGGGTGCGGCTCTTTGAAAGTTCCCAGTTTTTTTTTCCGGTGGGATTTAATGGCACCCTGTACTTTCACATAAACCTATCTAGGATGTCGTTGATTTTACCTACACATACGTTTTGGTTTCTGCCTATCAGGGGGACCGTGCAAAAACTATCTGACCCTCACCCTCCGTAGTGATAGGGGGTAACAAAATGAACACTTCTACGTTTCAGTTTTAGGGGGCGTATTATCAGGGGTAAGGAATTGGATTATTGCATCGGTGATTCCAAGATTTCAACGTTGTTTGCCAACATACTGCAAAGTTGCCAGATCTTCAAGAAGAACATGACTTGCGAGACTGTCCACTGCCCCATCTTGGAGGGGGCCATGCTGAGTTTTTCAGAAGTTTGTTTTTTCCTTTGTCAAAGCTTGGATTACCTTAGCAACTTCGGGGTGATGTAGAGCTGATGTCATCTCCCGTGGATGCCAAGCACAGTGAAATGCTGGGAAGATCTTAAGTCTTAAATGGTATCGGTATCGGACGCAACTGTGCACGTAGAATCAATTCGTATACATGATGGGCATCGCTGCAGTCAGAGGTTACAACCACCTTGCTGAACCCTTGCAGCCACGGAGGAGCCGAGGGGAATGCATCACTTGAGGTTTGGAGGTTGAACATTCCAAAGCATGCAAGGATGTATATAAGCAAAAAAATGTGTGTTTTGCTGGGATTTAATATGATTTCATGATGTATCAATGTCAATATGATTCATCATGTATCCACTTCTGTCAGAACTGCTGACCGCCGCTGTTGGGACAGACTTCGGGCCGCCAAGAAGAGATGGTATTGCAACTAGTACTGGCACTGGTCCGAGCTTGAACTTCTTGCATCCCTTCGGTAAGCTGACATGTCAATGGGAAACCCCAAGTTGAACAAGAAGTTCATCACCGTTGCTGTATGAAATCAGCAGAAGGTATGTGCTCTTACTGTAATTAAAACATCAGCTGCAGGACAGACAAGCTGCATCCTCTGCTGAAACCAAAGTGGCGGGAGACGCAGCGACATGCTGAGGCGCAGAAGGGGGACATATTGGGGTCCACTTAGAGACAGGCTGCAGAGGCAGGTCAGGAACTGCCGCGGAGTTCTTTGGATGGTTCTTCAATCTTGGAAGTAGAAATCAGAGAATTTTATTGAAGTATGTTCAAGTCTTTGGCTGTCCGCTTCATCAATCAAGTATAATCAAGTAGTTTTTTCTCAGTGCTTTTGATACCTTTTGAACATGAATGAACATGAAGATAACATTCACATCACCAGGTCACCAGTCGTCGGCACACCAGGTGCACTGTTTGTTGCAGCTGCCTTCCTTGAAAGACGCACTGGACAAACAGATTCTGATCGTTGAGATTGCCGACGTGGGACTGCTGGGATGCTGAGTGTTATCGCGCAAAAAAATGACTGCAATATTGTTTAAATTGTATAATATATATATATAATAATCTTACATATACAATCATATACACTTTCTGTAGCCCTTTTATGGAAACAAATCACTCCATAATATTGCAACTTTGGGTTAAATACATTTAAATACAACATCACATATATATATATATGCATATATATATAATTATATATATATTTATTTATATCCAATAATAGAAAGCAAGATATGGCATAAAACTCCCCTATGGTTATTCCATTCCTACGACAAAAAAGCCTTGGAAGAGGACCGGGCCTTGGATGGGCTGAGCCCTGCTCACGTGGCTGCGTCCATCTTCTGATGAAGCTGCTTGGAGCGCTCCAAAGATATGCCAGTTGGACACTGGTTGTGGATCTTTGTGTGATGAAAACTTATGAAAACCGTGGAAAATGCTGCTTTGACTATCTATGAACAGATGTGGATGTGGATTTTTTAATGGGGCTGGTTGTAGAGTATCTGAATTTCATATAGTCAATGGATATTCATTTGATTCATGATTGATAGTCAATTATTACAATTATTATATGATCCCAATGCCGTAAACCATCTGCAATAGTGGTTCATTCTATTTCTGCTATTGGGTGTATCCCCAAAAATATAAATGATCCCCAGTCTGGGTGACTGGGATGGTTTATGGCATTGGGTTTACCACAGACAAATATATTGATCAAACAGTTGACCATAAATATCCATTAATACCATTGTATTAATACCATTGAAGGGTTTATTGATGGTTTATTGATGGTTTATATATTATATATATATATTATGTGTGTATATAATGGTATATTGATGGTATGCTATTGGGTTCACAACTATAAATAATCAGATGAATATCCATGGAATACTCTCTCCTAATCAAACATAGTTTTCCAGAAAAATCCACCATTTTAGTTCCATGTTTTCCCATTCAAACATCATGTGTATAGGATGTGAACAATTGCCGCCTTTGAAAAAAACGGAGGACGGTTTTTCGTATTTTGATCCATGAAACTGGGAAAACTTAGATATCTTATGGCATGGGGAATACTTTAAATACATCTAGGAACTATTTACATCCTAAATTTGGGGCGAACATGGATCCAGATATATGGTATAATGTTGGCTGCCTGATAGTAATTACCCCCCCCTTTAAGGGGGGGTCAACCTTCCTATATTAATTTTTGGGAATCTATAGCTGGGATCATGATATGTATCTGATAGATTCTCCATGGTTTTGTTGGGTTTCTGTTAGATTCTGCATGTCCAGCAGTGCCCACTGCGCGCAGAAGTTGGCGACGAGATTGGCGAAGAGTTGGCAAGGCGGAAGTGGACATGGAAGTGGGGGCAGAGGTGGTGGAGGCGAAGGAGGAGGACGAGGAGGAGGAGAAGAAGGAGGAGAAGAAGGAGAAGGAGAAGGAGGACAACAAAATTGGAGTTGCGGAAAAAAGTTTCCACTATTGCCATGCCTGGTGCAGGTTTGTTATTGCTATTCTGGGGTTTGCAAAGGGGGTACCCTTTGTGGACCTGTTTTCTTGCTTTTTTTAATAAGGGTTTTATAAGGAAATCAGCTGTTTGGTAATTGGATCAGATTTCTGGAATCTAAGCTTTTGCTAATCAGAAGTGAAGGCTGCTTTGAAAAGGATTTGCTTTACTTGACTCTTTTGGCAATACTAAAAGTAAATAGAGCTAATTGACTTTTAGTATTGGGGAAAAAATTGGAGTTGGAAAAAAACATGTTGGACCCACTATTGGCCATGCCCTCTGGGCAAGGTCTGAACATGACTGTTTTGGCAATACTAAAAGTAAATGGAGCCAATTGACTTTTAGTATTGGAGATAAAACTGGAGTTGCGGACAAATGTTTCTACTATTGACAAGATATCACTATTGGTCAGACAACATTAATGGCAGAAACATTTGTGGATTATATTATGTTCTGGCATGGTATAGATCCCTCGTTTGGCACAAGAGCCAAGCCACCAGGGGGGCGGATCGTCCCAAACAGGGGCTGTTTCAGCGTACCGTCTTCAACCGGTCGGACCCCGAACAAAGGGAAACTATGTATACAACTAGACAATAATGTGGATAAAACTTTTTGTCACTTTGCTGATGCTGCGTAAGATCACGCTCGGCGCATGCAAATCATCACTGGTGGTAATCAGGCTGCACAATTGACTCATCAGTGATGTCCGTGCTGATTAATTCTTGCAGGTCCATTGGCAACACCGGCATACCATTTTGGAAATGCCTTTCAGTCAAAAACCTGGACACTGCAAATGCAAGCGCTCTGTTCATTGCTTCAGGGTAAATTTTGGCCCTGGCAGTATTGAATGAGCCATCTTGCCTAATTCCTTGCAATGGGCGGTGCCCGGATGGATGTGAACATCGACCACCTCGACCTTTCGTGAGCGTCAAGTCCTTGAAGGTGCTCAACCGCAAGAGCATGAGAGTGGTAGGCTTGGTCGCACCAAGCCCGTAGATGCATTGGTCGAATGAACATAGCTGAATGCATTCCAGTCTGGCCAGTGTACGAAGAGATCTGAGCATCCAGATGGACGCCGGTCTCACTCTCATCAGCCAAACTGGGAATTGAGGGTGTTCAAGAAAGCCACAAAGACCCAGTTGTGCTGCCACAACCAAAAGATCAACCAAGAATTGGATTAACTTCGTGCCTGTTGCAACTTGGCTCCATTGCCTACCAGACAATCCTGGAAGCCCCCAAGGAGCATCATACGAACGCACTGGGGCAGGTCCTTCAGGGGCATGACGTGCAGCGGACCATGTTTCGCAACTCGGCCCTCCACCCACACCAATGATGTGCCCTTGTTTCATTTTGGAAATCCAAAACTGCTTGGTATCTTGATCTGTAAGGTCTGAATGCTTCTTGGCCAAACATAGGTCTATTGAGATACAGAAGACATGGCTGGTGCCAACGATCTCATGGCTCTCTATGCAGTGTTGTAAATCGCCTGCTCGTCGAAACCCACTAAAAAAATGGATGAACGTGAAACAGGTGATGTGAAGCCTTGCTGCCTCCGCGGCAAGACCAAACTGCTGGAAAACACCTGCATCTCCTTTCAGCTTGCCTCCATTGGACTGGAGAAGAAACGGGAGTATTTCAACCTCCTCTTTCTGCTTCTCACCAGCTTGTTCACAAAATCCGTCCAAGCCTTCAAATCTGCAACCAGCTTGAGGAATGCGATCACGCCACTTGGCTTGCATGCTGGCTGCCTCTGCTGTTCCACTTCCGGGAAGCAATGGCCCGCAAACTCTCGTGACTGGGAGAAACGCTTTGGACGACAACCATCCTTGGGCACGAAGGTCCCGTGCCCTTTCACGGTCCTCATTTTCAATTTGTTCCACTTCCTCCTCAGGTGCAGGCACAAAACACGCAAAATATGTTTCTCTGCAAACTCGTACGGCATGGATATGCGCAAGTAGCCGCGGTCTGCTGAAAAACTTTTTGCCGCATGCCAAACATTCATCTCCAAGGATGAAATATTTTATCTGAGTACGATATTGATGTTTATGTCTTGCATGGACTGCAAGGGCTTTCCTGGAAGCAAAACTGTCACTGCAGAGATTACACTTCCACTTGCCCTCATTGGGAGTCTTGATGATATCAGGCAACCCTGCATACTTGGACACCTGCAGTTGCAGCTTGCATGTCCAGAGTTTTCCATTCGCATGTGCAACATTGTATCGAAGGCATGATTTGAGAGCAGCCTTGACACGTCCGAGCCATTTCTGGTCGATAGCAATGAAATTGAGCGCATGCGCGGGAGAATTGAAGTCAGGCAGTGTCGACCTCGGCAGAAATTTCCGAATCCACTCATATGAGATCATCAGATTCCTCAACCATGAATGCTCATTTTGGTTTTCATGCAAGAAAGTCCACAATGCAGCTGGCGCTGACTGAATGGCTCTCTTTACATAACGAAGCCTATTAGCATGGAGAATGTCTTGAGGCGCACTCAAGTCAACAAGTGCACAAAGCTCAGCTGTAGAAAGTGAAATGGCGGAACCGGTCGAATGACATGGTGAGCCAACGACGCAACTTGAGCTCTAATCCCGTTTTCCCATTGCACAATATCCTTGTCGGACAGCCAGGCCCATGTGTGGACGTTATAAGTCAGTCTTGACATCACCAGCGCTGCAAAAACTGCACTCTTCGTCTTCACATGGACATTTCTTTTTCCATAAAATTGTCGGCTCAACTGCCCAAAGGCCTTTCTGGCCTGGGCAACTCTGTACCGAAGATCTTTCTGAATCACTGCATGATCTTGCATGTAAGACCCGAGGTGCTTATATGCATGCACAACTTGCAACTGTTGAACCCCATGCTCTGTGACAACAGACAGCTTGCCTCCACATGCATGCCAGACCTTATGCTTGGTGGCTTTTGAGCCAGGTCCAGCAAGTTTCAACAAGGCTTCGGTCTTTCCTGCCTGGTAATTGATCACAAGCCCTCTGGTCGCTGCAGCATCATGCAAACATGAGCAAACGGTTTGAAGGGTGCTGATGACATCATCTGGAGACAACGAATGTAACGCATATGCAATGTCATCTACAAAAGTGATTTCTGCAAATCCACGTGCAGGCACCGGCCGCGCTGTTGAAACATCACTAGCAGCTTCCGGTGAACCAAAGCAAGACATGCCTGTTGACTGCTCAATTTTGAGACGTGCATCTAAAACGACCAATCTGAAGGCCATATTGAACAAAATATCCGCAACCGGATCCCCTGGTCTAGTTCCCCTCGTCGTTGCTGTTTTTCCAGGGAGCCCTTGCATCATGAAATGTGTGCCTGAAAACATATCACGCAAGATGCCTTCCTGATGTCGTCCCAGTCCCTCTGTCGCAGCATCAGCTGCAATACAAGCTTTAATCTCCTGCCATTCCTCCGGTTTAATGCCAAGCTGCTTCATTGCAAAACAGATGGTGTCATCATGAAACTCACCATGGAAAAGGGAAGAGCGCAAAATGGAGTAAAAAGCAGACTGCAGGTCGACAAAAAGGACTGCACACGATACATTTGCACTGCGAGCCCATGCAAGGTATGCATGGAGCAGGTGATGGGCAACATCGGTTGAACAGCCCTTCTTCCCCCCCAGCTGGATCAGCTTCGCATCTGCATTCCACGTATCTGCTAAATGTTTACGAACATTAGCATGGTGCAGTTTTGCACACACATCGGATAGGAAAATCGAGCGATATGCAGAGGGTTCTGAGGGTGATCCTTTTCCTTTGAAAAGTGGAATAAGGAGACCACCTTTCCAATTGAGAGGCTCCTTCATGTGCCACGATGCCTTGACCAGCAAGGGTGTAAGAGCCTTCGCCATGGCAATGCCTCCACTTTTGATGACATCAACAGGAAGTTGCCCGGGGCCCGGAACCTTGCCGTTTTTCAACCTCCTGATCATTGCCAACACCTGCCAGGGATCGGGACAGTTACCAGCATCAGGTGGGAACTCAGACTCCGATGCAACATGCAGTTGGGCCAATTGGATTTCGGAGACATCAATTCCAGCCTCAATGACAGCAAATTGGTTCTTCCACACAGTCTGGCATTCTTCAAAGGACTGAGCAAACTGATTTTCGGAGACCTGCAATTTCGGCAATGGCCGTGGTCCTTTACTAAGGTCTTTTTTCCTACGGCCAAGTCTTTGGAGTTTCTTGTAAACCTGTGCAGTGTCATGTCTTTCTGACTTGTCATTGATTGAATCAAGCCAGTCAGCGTACCACTTCCTTTGATCTGCAAGAACCATGATTCTGACAACCTTCTCCAGCGACTTGAGTTCATCGACGACCTGCTTGTCATGAAAACTTTGTTTCCTAGCCATGTCCAAAACTTGGCGTTTCAACTGAATCCCAGCAATAGTGGCATCACTCAACACCGGACGCAATCTCTCACGTCGAGATGTGCCAAAGTGCTGCGAAGCAAGTTGAAGAATATTGCTTTCAAGCAACTGTGAATGATCGTCGACAGAAACGTCCCAAGACGGCAAAGGCAGGGTAGCCAATGATTCCGCAAATGCTTTTTGAGCTTCAGGGTTTTGCATCTTGCAAAAGTCCCAACGGATCTTTTTGACTGGAGACTGCACCGGCAAAATGCCTTCCAGAGCACAGACTGCTGGGCAGTGATCGATGTGCCCGAAACCGCCATCAAAGTCCCCGATGACATACGATTTTGCACATAGCATGAAGAGGGGACGACTAAGGAGGACATAATCCCTACGAAGTTGATCACCTCTCGGATGCTGCCATGTAGCCGACGATCCAACATGAGTTGAAAAGGTGGAAGGTGCAAACAACTCGCTGGTTGTCAGGAAATCCTGGAATTCGAGGCCTTGTGGGTTGATTCTCTCCGCTTGGTGTGTGCCGAAATACTGTGTCTCTCTATCGGCAAGGGGGGCATTGGCATCAATCAGGACAACAGTGTTACTATGTGCCCCTGTAGCAATCTTGTCAGCCAAGTGTGTCCACCAAATCTGCACCTGATCAATAGACCTTTCGGCTGAAACACATGGGGCGTGGGCAACAACTACACACAGGTCAACTGGCCCCTCAAAGCGCACAACAAGCAGACGTGGCTCGGAGAACGTGACAGTGACCTTACAGTCTCCAAGCCTAATGCAAGTTCCATCCTTGGCTTTGCAGAGGGGAAGAGACTTATGGATCCAGAGTTCGCACCCGAAGTGGCGGGAGCGACCACATTGCTGAAACCCAGATGAAAAAATCTTGCCCATAGGATCCATGTATGGTATATATGCTAACATTGGGGGTATATTAATGTTACCATATATGGCATACATGGATCCTATGGGTTGTAATTGTCAGTGCATCTGGAACCCGATTGTGTTCGTGTTTCTTGAATGCCAACAATGGCAACTTTGTGCCGGTGAAGTTGATGATCCAAACGAATTGATCTGCTACCGGAAATTGCAGAAGATTGATCATCATCGTTCAATGCCAGTCCATTGTAAGTGGCTACCTTGAAAGAAATCAACATGTCATTGTACTCCGAGCCAGCACTTTCCACTTTGACTCCAATTCGTTTACTTGACTGCACAGGCTGCCAGACAGCGGAGCCATGCAGGACAGGCATCGTCTTGCTATACGATCCTGATTGAACACGCAGCCATTCCCATTTCTGAGTGGAGGGGGACTTGGCCAACACATTCAAAGTTTGCAACGAAAAGGTTCCAATTTCACTTTGATGTGATACAACATGCTTGGCTACAGCATCAGCAAGTTCATTCCACGGATCAGCACGCACTTCTAGCACTTTCACATTACCTGGGCGTATCTGCCCCAGGATGTGTACCACTTTGGCAATCACCCCGTCCTGCCTACTCGTCGACTCTACTTCCAGGAACCTCTTGCTGAGGGCCAAGTCTGGTCGAATGACAAAGCTGTACTCGGCAGAACCAAAACATGCGAAAGCTGTGGCAATAGCCGTTGCTGATAGTTCGGCATCTATGTTGGAGTGCGCTCCGGCACCGATCCATGTGGAAGACCCCTGATCAATGTCAGTCAGACCTCCGATGCAACCTTTGAAGATACGACCTGAGCTGGTACAAGCAACTGCTACCACAGCCCATCCTGAGACATCGCCCCGTGTCGCGCCATCCACATAGAGTTCATATTCAATAACCTCACTATGGACGTCTGGTTGTGTGTGCAAAGCTTCAAAAGTGGCTTTGTGCAGATCTAATCCCTCAGGTATGCACTGAAAAACCCAGCCATCATCACAGATCAGGGCATCCCTGATCGGAGGATACGGAAGGACCTCATAAAGGCATCACCATCATCCTCAAATGCCGGGGTGTGAACAGAAATCGCAGCATCTAAACAGATCTGAACTTTGGGACAATTACGAGACATACAAAATGAGTGACTAATGTCTGCTTCATGGTATTCAAATACATCTCCACTCACAAGGCCAATCGTGTCACTGACCACGGTTCCATTGAGCCTGAGAAATGTCCCATGGATGATGCTGAGACGGTCCCTCAGCAATCCAACCCTGCAACGGCTGGGCAGGGTAATGGCTTTGGCCGATGCACAACCCTGACGATACACCACACATGCCACGATTGCTTGTTCGGCCGTCTCATGAACAAAGGATCCAATGTACCACTGCTTCGACTCAATGTTCCAAGACGACCTGGTGAACCTCACCGGGTAAAGTGCCGAGCACTTCCTGATCAGATTATGCTGCTTCTGAAAATTCAGGCAAACCACTGCATTGTCAAATTCGTCATACTTATGAATGTCAAACTGGTTGCAACCATCGTGCAATTCCCATGTACAAAACATAATTTTTGCCTCTTGGACATGCTTCTGGTTCATGAACACTGAAAGAGTAAATGGCACGTCCTGAACGTCACACTCTTGATTAGACAGACAGGACTGTATCAGGAGAGGCGTAACAGGACCTGTTGATGCATGCCTTTGAATGGGAATATTGGACTTTCCAGTTGTCCTTTCGACTGTGACCCTTTTTTGCAGTAGCGCAAGGCCTTCAGCGCCTGGTGCATGTGGAATAAATGGAGGGTTCCAATTGGCCGGCAGGAAGTGTCTATTAACTAACAAATCGACCGCATCTCCATCTGAGGCTCTGATACGATCAGTGGGGGCAAACATCTGCGAACGAAGACGAAAGAGACACTGGGCATGAAATGTGCATTCATCCACATAACCGACCCTGACCAGAATATCTTGAAAATGTAATTGCTCAGTGAAGGTCTGTGCCATGTGAAAAGGGTGACCGTTATTGATTGCAGGATCCAAGGTAGAGAGCAAAACGGAAGACCATACCGGATCATTGTGCTGAATGAGAATGATGTGGCCGGCAATCCCTGATTCAATTTGCGTCGGAGGAGGCGAAACAAGCACAACATCAAAATCAACTCTGGCGTCAAGCTCGTCAATCCATTTTCTCCGGAATTGTTCTCTCCAGTTCCAGAAATCAGCAAACAGGGCAATTCTCCTGCCATATCTACACTGCAGTCTTCCGATACCGGGTGCAACGAACCATGTCATAAAATGGGTGGCCCTTGATTCACCTTGCCACGCAAAAGCACTGCCATCCCATACATGGTAAATGTCCTCAATGACCTGCGCCCATTCCGGCAGCACATAGGCCTGAGGTCTGAACACCTCGGCATTCGGGTTAAATTGGAAGAAGTCGTTCTCCCTTTGTCCTGCAGCATCAAGCTCAATGGCGCAACTCCGGGCATCTTCACCAAGTGGCGTTGTTTGCCGAGGTTCCTTGTCCTCAACTAAATCAACCAACCTTTGCATCAAGAGGACATCATCATGATCACTCTGATCCTGATTGGCCTCGTCACTCCAAGCCATATCCCCTTGACCATCAGGTTCGACTCCAATACCAACATCAGGAGTTGACAAGGCAAGGTGCTCATCGGCTTGCTGGTCGTGAGATGGCATCGGTGTGGACATGTTCAAAACTATCCCGTCACCTGATCCTACTCTGACAGTGAGATCCGAAGGAAAAATGAGTCTACCTCTCCGGACTATAATCGAATCTGGTGCAATATTCGAAAGACTCAATCTGTCAGTCAAGTCACGAATGCCTGAAAAACGATGAGCAATGACAGCTGCCTGTGACTCCAAACTGCCTGATGCCGACTGTGAAACTGTTGTGAGCAAGATGGCTTCATGCTCTTCTGGTAAGGCTTGTGAAACAATGACATGAGCTGCATGCGATTGCCAAGGCTCTTTTGGTGGCATTGGATCCACACAATGCAACACAATGGGCACAGCTCTTTCAAAGTGATCCCTCCAAGGGAAAATAATTTCACTTCGCCACCACTGATGAGCAGAATCGAGCCTAACAACCTGCGGTTGGTCATTGAATCTCTGTGTGGTGCCATGAAGGAACCACACTAACACATAAATAACTGGTCCCTCTTCGGTTTGCTCAATAAATGCATGTTGATCAAAGATGTCTTGCAAATGATTCAGCCAATCTGGGGGATACACATCAGACTGTTGGTCAACACCTGCGGGGGCCCCTACTGGATTGTTAACTGAATGAGGGTCGGCAGGAAACCCTGGCACATTTGGCCTACGGAAGATCGCCCCTCCAATGGCTGCTTGCAGTTCATTTCTCAACTGTCGATCGGTCAAGGACAGCAATTCCTGAATGCCAACTCTAATACCTCTGCGAACCAGAAATCTCAAGGCATTGCCAGTGCGTACATGAAGGGTCTGATCCGGTCGAATGGCGATATTGCCCATCCATAGGAGGCATTCATTTTCTTCTCTTTCAGGGGGGCAAATTTCTGAGTACCCTAGCAGCAACGCTAATGAGCTGAGTTCAAGTCTGTCAGAGACAACCATTGCCAGTGAGCCATGACGACCGGAACTTCGATGGGTGTCACAAACCGTGACAACGACAGACCTAGAAAACGGTTCTGACTCTTGCTCAATGATCAGCTGCTCCTGTACAGTTCTATCTACATCTTGCGGTGTCGGGAAGACAATGGCAAACTGAGTGGGCAAAGAAAACCCTGCACGATCATGCCATACACTCAACAACTCTCGTTCCCATTGATGAAAGTTACTGGAAAGCACCGCGATCCTAGACTGTTCACATCTGGTCCACCTTCTTGGGTTTGTGAACCATGTTTCCAGGCGCAACCCTGACTGCTGATCTCCTCCATTTTGAGCAAGCGTTTCGACCCATTTCTCCCAAAGGTCTTGCACCCAAGCTGGCTGCTCATTCATGCCATGCGGTTGAAAGGGTGGAATATCTGGAAAAGCTTCCTGGGACCCAACAGCCTGAACATACCTGATGAACTCTTCGGTAAGACTAAAACTGTAAAAGCTGGGCCGAGACTGCAACGATCCTACATTGCACAGATGTGCCAGTGCAGTCCTCTCAGGAAGAGGCACAGCATTTGATGTTTCAAAGTCCACCGCACCACGGCCATAACATTGAAGCAGGGTACTGGTGTCAGACAATTCATCACTGCTTCTATCCTTGTCCGGGAAAACACGCACATGAATCCCCTGGCCAAAACGAGTCAAAAGTTCACTTTGACCCGAACTTCGATCAGGCGCCACCCAATCATGTCTGTTAAGTGAAAAAGCATCAAACAACGGCACCAAAACCGCAATATCTCGCTCAGTGCAGACTTTAGGAACAGCAATCGCAAACCGCACGAAGACACTTGATTCAACTTCATCAACGAATTCCATAGAAAACAAGACAGAGTTGAAGTCACGAGGTCTCTGCGTGAGAATGACATGTGCGATGTGTTCTTCTACTGCCGCACGTTGTGCAAAAGGTTGCACAAGATCGATGAGAACAGAATTGCCAGGGATCAAATGATACTCCCAAGGGAGGAGAATATCCTCTCTCCATTCCGACGGGTCGTCCCCAAGAATGGCAATCTTGGGTTCTCGACAGACTTGACTAGACTCCTGATCAACGAACCACGTGTAAATGGAGAACATGAAGTCGTCCTGCTGGGCCTGATCACAAGTTTGAAAATGAGCATCTACATGGCGTTGCAAGTCAACAAACCAGTCCTGTTCCACACTGTCACTTCCAGAGCCATTTGAGCGCACCCCTATGTCGTTGAAATTTTCCTGGGTCGCAGCATCAGCAGGAAATTGCATCATCGAAACAACCTCCTCCTCGATGAGGTTAGGAGTTGCCAGTGCTCGAACATCGTCACTGCCTAAAGGACTTGGCGAGAAACCTGAAGCTGCATCATCATTGTGTATCTGATCAATGATCTGGTGATCTGTAAGGCCTCGTTGCGTCATGTCAGAAATGTCGACTGTAGAGCATGCAAATCTGTCTGAAGGCGGTACTGAGATTTTGATATAGTCGCCGTGGACAATGATTTTCCGGTCTAAGTCATAGTCCGGCCAGCGTCTTGCATTGATGAAGACGAGACATCTACCTTCTTCCCTTCTGCAGTACCGATCAATGTTTGCACGAAACAGCACATCATCCCTGGAAGCAGCCTGAGGAAGAGGCTTGACACTTCTTGAGACAGTTGGACCACTCCGAAAATTACTTTCGATCCTATGTGCATGATACTCAATGTCAACCAGGACCAGTCTATCCGAACTGGTCGGTGTGAGATCACCAAACACTTGCACGATAGTTGGCACAACGTCATTTCCTATGTCAGGAGGTGCAACAACGACCTCATACGCCTCATCAACTACCTCTCTGCGGAGACCTAAATGGTGCGCAATTTCTGTCATCATTTTTTCATAGCTATTCCAGCTAACGAAGGTTCGAATAGGTTGATCATCCAGATGAAAAAGAATGACTTCCTGTCTGGCGTTCTCATTCGACTGAGAGAAACCTTCGGAATTCACTGAGGTGTCACCAGGTGAATAGCCATCTGATTCATCATTTCCAAAATCAATTGGTTCATCTGGTACATTATCATGTGGTCCAATCCCTTGCTGAATCGCTTGCATCTGAATAGCCTGTTGTAAGCCAATCGGTTCATTTTTGAAAGAAACAGCACTTGGTTTACTTGTCTGGACCACAGAAACTGCATCATAATTTTGGTAATCAAGGAAATCTTGCATGGAAATCAAATCATTTGGATGGAGCACTTGTTGAACATTCGGGTTCACTGCTCCTGGGTGTGAGCTCAACACGGCCAACGGTGACAGCGGAGCACCAGACAACCCATTTGGACGTTTTTGAGTCTGTGAAATCGTATTTGTGATGTCAAGAAGCACTTGCTGGTGAGAGTCTGGTCCATGATCATGATGGGAATGCAAAATTGTGTCATGGACATGAAAATTCTCTGAGTCAACTTCCAAAGCACAAGATTGACAAGAGCTAATGGAGCGACAGAGGGGATAATCAACAGACCTTACCTCGCCTTCAACACTTGCTTCGATCTTGGGAATATCTTTCGCAAAATCACAAAAAGGATATGAAAGGTTTGTGAGCTTTCTCCATGAAAATCGTCGGGTAGGAGCTTTTCGACGATACCACCAAGGTTTGTCAGGCCAACATTGCAGAATTTCATGCTGCACATAAGTACGATACAAGGAGCCTTCATGCTCAGCTGACATTGCAACTTCAATACAATCATCAAAATGAACACGCCTTGTGGTGCGACGAACATTCTGTGGTTCCTGAGAAGTGCAAACGTCTAATTTGAGTATAGGCATCAAAGGCAAGCACATGAAAGTCTGCCGCATGCAAAAGCCATAGTACTGAACATCACCTTGAAGAATCATCTCGCCTCGAAGTTTCCATGCTTGCCAGACAGCAACTAATGGACTCAAATAGTCCTTTTCCCCTGTCACTGAGTGGCCATTTGGAAACATGTGGAGCACGGCCTCGTGAGAACCATTTCTAGAAACTGGAAGCTCACGGCCAATTGTCACTGTTTCAGGGCAGATGTGCCAGGCTTCGCTGGCTCGACTGACCTCTGACGCTTGTGATGCGGTGCTTGATCTTTGTCGTCGTCTGAAACTTCCTGAACTTGTTGCTCCGCTGCCGCGACCTGTAACCCAAGGGATCCTGCACAAGCATTGAGAACACCCTGTAACTGATCGCGCAGCTTTTGTTCTTCCGAATCGACAACGTTGTCCGTGCCCACATCCTCTGTCTCCTCCTGAATGGGTTGCGGGATGGAGAGATGCCCTTCTTTGACAGAGTTCTCGCTGACCTCTTTGAGGATACGCCTGGAGGTCTCGATCTCTGCCCTTGCACGGGCTGCATGTTCTGAGAGGGTTGCTTGATGAACTCTGTAGCTCTCTAGCTGAGCCTCCCAGATCTTGATTCCTTCCCCAACGTGCTTCGTCCATTGAAGACGGTGGTCCTTCTTGGCACTCACCGCATCCCTTAGGGCCTTCTGAGCATGGTCCAGACTTTTTGTAGCAGCCTGTAACGATTTGATATTGTTTCGGCTGTACTCCTTCTCCGCCTTTTCGAGAAAGGCCTGAACATCGGCAGGGGCTTCTTGATCTCTGAAAGCTTGCCTGAGGTGCACAGCCATCTCTTGCATGGTATTGTTCCTGCTGGATTGGGATGACTGGAAGGGGGAGACCACCGTTTCCGGATTGCTCCATGTAGGCCATGCAGGTAGCGAAGCAGAACCACCTTTGCCTGCCCCAAATGGACTGGTGGTTTGCTCGCCTTTGACCTTGCCTTTTCCTTTGCCTTTCCCTTTCTTTTTCCCCTTGGATGGTCGACTCCTTGGGGAATAGCCTGACGTCTGATTGTGGCGTCCTCGTGAGGAGTGTGACGATGCTCCCACACTTTCGGTATCGTCCCAATCTGGTTCCCAGGCTTCCCAATCTTGGTCCCATGCATCCCAGGAGCTGCTCCAATGACTGCTGGCCCCATAGGACTTTGTCTTCGGAGTAACATCGTGTTTTGATCCTTTGGACCAGTGCCCCCAGCAAAGAGCACACTGGTTCGATGTTTTCTTGTTGAGTCTGCCGCACGGACATACCCACGGATATGCTTCCTCTGCTGCCATTTGGTCGGCGATGACTGTTGAAACCCTCCTCAAGAGGACCGGATCCTTTGAATGATGCTTCAATAAGGTATTCCTGACTCTGAGAAGTGCAGCCGATGTCAATGCAATCCGACCTGTCTTGTGCAAAAACCACTGCCTGCGTGCAGATGCTCTCCGACGCCTCTCTTTGCGTCTGGAGGTCTCGGAATTGGATCTGAGCAGAATCGTGAAGAAATGTGAACACAATGGTAAAGAGGAGGAAAATCAAAAGAAATGAGCACATTCACAACCTCAATGCCAAAGGTGAACAAATAAATCTGAAGACTACGGCCAATACCAAGCAAGCGCAGGAAAAATCAACTGAGCAACACTCGGTAGTCGGCCCCCGCAGTGCCAGAAAATTTGCAATTCCCAAATGTAACACCCACCAAAAATACGCAAGAGGCCCAGCAAAAGGCAGCTAATGCGGTAGCAAAATTTGGAAAGATGCACAATGAAAGGATCGGGTTTTATTGGATAACCCTAAACCAACAGAAATTCAGCCTCGGGAAGGTAATCAAACGACAACGAATGAGAACCCGCGGGTCACGGCCAATGTTGACCCGCTTAGGTAAGGGGCGGAACTACCACAATCCTGAAAGAAAGGGGCGGTTTGAGCCGATACCTTAATGTGGATAAAACATCATAAACCATCCCCCAAATCACCATAGGTGGTATGTTTACCATTCCCAAGTGCCAAATTGGTGGTTTATGATTGTTTTACCCACGGGGCACCGACATGGCAAGTTCGATGCAGCTAAGAGCCAGGTTTGAGCCTGCCAGCGGCTTGCCCCAAGCCTAAGATATTTGAGTTGGGGACGATTTGAACAAAACAGCCGGTCCAAACATCCCCATATGTATTTATCCTATGTTGCATCCCCCAACTAGGGTTCTGAACAATTGCTTACCCTCTGGTAAAATGTCCCATAACTATGGAAAATCACCATTTTTAATGGGAAAATCAACTATTTCTATGGCCATTTTCAATAGCTAAAATTGTATGTTTACCAGGCCGGGTATACTCCTATCCCATTGAATCACTATAGAATCCCATGAGAAACCACTATAAAACCCATTGAATACCATGAATTTCTTGTGCTGTAGGTGGATCTGGTCTGGCTCATCTCCTGAGGTTTGGTGTGTCCAAGGTCTTCTTCACGGATGGACAGGGGGCACTCGTGGAACGCGACCTACCGCACTGCCCGGACTTGGACGTTCCGTCCCTCGGTGGGTGCTGGTTGGTGGTTTCAAACATTTTTTATATTTTCCACAATATATGGGATAATCATGGATAATCCTTCCCATTGACTAATATTATCTAATTAATATTTTTCAGAGGGATTCAAACCACCAACCAGGGCGTTATGTTTACCATCCCAAAATGGTAGTTGTTTATTAAGTAATTATGATAATTATGTGTTTTCCACATGATTTTACATGATTTTCCCATGAGACGTAAACCCTGCCCGCACCTTCCTAGAGCTGGGCCTAGGCACAAGACCTTTGCCAGACGGATCAGCGATGATCGCATATCGGAGAGAGCCTGGATGGACATTTCTCCCAAGATCGCTGGCGAAAATGTGGAATGATGGGGCGCTGCAAGTAATCTTGGCAGCTTCAAATTGGGGCCTTTTCGTTTGAATAGCTCTGGATTTGGGGAAGAGGAGGCTTTCGACAGTATTCCCATCCCCTGAAGATTTTTCACACCTCCTAGGTCCTAGATGGTCTCAAATATGTGGAAATCCCTTACTAAACCATGGTTTCTGGACGACCCTGGCCCGGTGCAGATCGCTGGCTCAGTACTCATCCAAGGTGCAAAGCTATGAAATCCAGCAGGTCGTTTTCGCAAACTCAAAATCTGTGTGCAAAAAAGACCCTCAGTAGAACAGCATGCCAAAAACGCGGGCAGGATGATAATATATGAATATATAATATATTATATAATGATAATATGTGTTGTTGATATTTGTTGATCTATTCTTCAGAGGGGCACCAGCTCGTTGGTAGAGCCCCAAACATTGACATCGTCAGACTTGAAAGTGCTCGGCTATTGCGTCTTGAGATGTTCGCTCCCGCTCCTGCTGGTGTCAGCTCCCGTGGGGGACACTTGCTCAGGTCAGTCCCTGGTGGAAGGGCCGCGGTTTGAAAGAGCCATTAATTTTGCAGCAGCTGTTTAAAAGTGATTCCGCAAATGACCAGCAATATCACATACAAACCACATAACATGGATAACATTGGATAACCACAACCCCGCGAAAGAAAAACGTGGAGTTACGAAAGATTCGCGAAAGTCACGCTTTTATTCGCAAAGAATTGTCGTTTGCAGACGAAAGAATCGAGACCAACCACGTGTTGAGCTCGGAGCCAGGACGCCTTGCTGTTCCCACAGTGGGGTGCGCAAGAGAATTGGAAGCAGCGGGGTCAGCGGGGTGTGGCTTTGTGCCAAGGCGTGACTTCGGTGCATGACGTATCACATGTGATGGGAATGGGGAGGATGGGGAGGAACGGAACTGATCTCCATCGCATTCAGAGTTTGCAAAAGAAACGTTCAAAAACAGTGGGAAGACATGGAAAGATACATCAAACCTCCACTGCCCTTGGCACTGCACGATGTTAATTCTACCTGCGCAGGCAGCAGGCATTGTGTGCGTGCAACGTTTGTTTGCTACCCGTGCTGCCTTCGGTTGGTGTTGGGGATCTTCTTGGACAGGTGGACATTGATAGATACAAGTGCTCACAAGTGCACGGCAGAATCTGGAAGACACATGTCTTGCAAGTTTGTGGGGAAATCGCGCAATGGTTTTCCACCGGTATTCCAGAAATTGGAGGCACCATTTACCAGGAAACCCTAGTAATCCCAATATTTGAGAGTAAAACAAACCTGGTTTCCAGATGCTTCCTGCAACATCTGCAACATTGACCTTGAAGAATCCCGGTTACCCTCTTTTAATTTAACATAGTTATGGATAATCAATGATCATCATCATTTTTAATTTGCAAAGGTGATAAGGTGGACCATGTTAAATAGCTAACTGCTAACTGTTGGATTAACAGCAGGTTAGTACAGTAAGTGGCCCCAGGTCTCCCCCGGACACGAGCTGTTTGTCGGAGAGCTGCCAAGGAGGCAGTGGGAAATGTGCCGGTTATGGAAAATGGTAAGCTCAATATAGGTGTCTGCAGATATAGTAACAATTCATGTATATTTTATTTTTATCTTTATACCAAAAATGTATGATAATGTATGAATGTATACGGCTGGGTGACCTGATGGCGATAGAGAGAGAGAGAGAGGGAGACGCATATTATTACAAGATAGATATAGAATGATACTATAGATATAATTAGATATATATATATGATATAGTTATTCGATGTTATTTGCATTTTCTCGCAGATCTCACATTGATATCACATGACCTCCCTTTGACAGTGTGATGCCAGGATTCACCAGCGGACAGCATGCCGGTGCCTTGCCGGTCAGCACCAAGCCGAAAGGCTAACTTACCGTCTTTGGAGGAGTGACCTAATTAACTGGGGGTTTTGCCCAGTTTGGCTGAATAATGTCAACCCCGGATTAATAAACCATGGTTTATTAATTAGGGGGCATTCCTCCAATAGTCATAATCTAATACTTACATGGTACCCTCCCAATTAAACAACCTAGGGGTTCATTAATCCAGGGTTGACATTACTTATTATGTGATTGTTTTAGGGTCAAGATCACTTATCACTGCGATGGATGTTTCAGCGGCCCTGCTTGAGGCGCATCCCAATCTGAAGGCCAAGTCAAGCTGCCCCCAAAACACTGCATGCAATATCATACGTGCACACATGTATACATATGTTCGAATTCATTATATATGTATATATCTAAAAGCCGAAGGGATTTCAGCACGACACGTATAATGCAGATTTACGACTACTGTACAGTATACACATAATGCATAATTGCATATGTTCATGATATTCGTATATGCATATTGTATACGTGCGCGTGTGTGTGTGCGCATATTAGCTTATATAGTTTATTTACTGATGATATATGCGCATTCAATATGTACATCATGACTGTAGTCCAGCCGAGAGACAAATTGTTCCACTCAGGCCCTAATGGTTGTCCCAGTGGCCGTTTGAGGGGATTTCCTTGGGACTTGGAAGTCCTGAGCAGCTACTTACTCAATTTTGGTCTGGTTATATATCAATAATGATAGACAGCAACAATGATGACGGTGATAAGAACAATGCACATATAGGGATGTAAGAACCAGATCGGTGGCAGCTGTATAGATAGGGATGTAGGGAGGACAGCAGATAAATGTTAGTCATCTGCATCTTTGCTGAGGCACCCGCCTTGTCTGAAGAGGCGCAGGACAGGGAAGTGCCAGGCCAGGTAAGGGCCCAGTCTTGGTGCCATTTCGAACCATTTCGGCCATCGATTTCCACTGGTCTATCCCCTCTGCAGCTTTGACGCACCAGGAGACGCTGGCTAAGGCCAAGGCCCGCTCCAAGGCCCGCAAGACTGAGAGGACGCAGCTTCACTGGGGCCGTGCTGGGCTGGGAAATTTCTTGGTGAGCCAGTGGATGAATTTCGGATCAGTTCTGGTATCATGGGTATCATGGGTGTGATGGTGGCACATTCCTGAGTACAGCACCAGTACAGCACAGAAGGCGCGATCTTTTTCGAAGTCGCTATCTTTTTCGAAGTCGCTAATGTTGATGGGTGAGCTGTGAGTGCAGGACTCCTGCGTTTGATCCATCAGTGTGTCGCCCAGTCGGAAACCTGCCACAAGCTTCATATATGGATATTGTCTCTTGTTGAAAGGTGTTACCAACCACCTTAAATCTACCAAGGCTGAAGTGGGTGTCACCGAACCCTTGGGTTTTTTCGACCCGGCTGGGTTCTGCAAAGACGTGGATAAGGCACGTGGCACGACATGGCCCGGCTTGGATGTCCGGGCAAGGAAAGATGAACATGGAATAGCGCGGAAGTCATTGATTCAGTCATGCTTCTGGTTGAGCAGTCGCCATGCTGCGCTGCGTTTTCAAAGCTAGGGTTTAGATTTAGAACCATCTAGAATTCCTAAAGTAAACCGACACCAAGAAAAAACAAGATGTGAAGGCTGTGGAACTAATGACTAGGCCAGACCAAACGTTCAGTTCATCCGCGCTTCCTTAGTCATGTTCGACCTCACGACCAGCAGGTACTTGTAGCATCTTGTAGCCAGGATTTTGGTATGGGTCAGGATCCATTCAAATCACACCTGACAATGAATTGACAAATCAAGTATAAAATTCTAATCGGACCTCTGCCGTAGTACCAGTTAAATCATGACACAATTGGTCTATTTTTGGGGCAGTGGGTTTTGTTTTGCCTCAGCTGCCCCTGCTTGCAATGTGTATGTTTGTTCAATCTTGCTGATGGGATTTTGATGGGGTTCACCCCTCCCAATCCGCAATTGAGTTTGCTTTTCCGTGGCGTGGGGTAATCTTGTTTTAGGATAATCCACCCCAGCCCATGTTGAAATCCACAGCATTCCACAGCTGAGCAGATCAAGTTCCGCCAGCTGCGCACCTCTGAGTTGAAGCATGGCCGTGCGCCGGCACAGATGGAAGATGGGAAGAAATGGGTATGGCTCCGGTAAAAAGGTCGGAGGCCTAAAAAAGGCCAAACTTTTGACCCTGCTGCTGTTTTCAAGACGTTCGCTTACCGCAGCTGGACAAAGCATCCGGCCATCATCCGGCCCATAGGGTTCAAAACTCCCACATTCGGCAGTTTCTTGGTGGCTGCACGTTTGCAGCTTGTAGAGTCTAGCCCCTCATCATTCTTAGTCCTGCGATGGTGAAAGGAATGCCCATGATTCTTGATCGAAACATCCATACCCATCACAGCCTTTAGCTCTTCCATGATCAGTTGGGCGCGCAGGTATTGCAATGTTGGCAGCCATTGGCCTAGTTGGCCAGTGGCAAGCTTAGGAAAGGGTGGAATCTAGATCACTTTCATGTAATATGTTTTGATGCAAGGTTGGGAAATCTGGGTTTACATCCCTTGGCCACATCAGGCACTACTTGCGTTTTCCCGTCACCGTTTTCGATGAGCTTCCCAATGGAATCGGCACCTCGGCTGCATCTATGATAGTCTATCACTCTGGTTCAACATTCCCGAACATGAAACAGCTGACTTGACTTCCCTCGTGGTTTTCCCCTTCGGTTTGATTGATTTAGCGCTACGTATACCAGTTCACTATCCTTTACTCAACTGCGCGGCTAGGTGCGGTGACGGAAGTGTCGGGCACCCAGTTGGATCTTGAATGATCTTGAAAACTTAACCTAAAGGGTGAGCAGCACCTGGCCCCTAGACACAGAGACAAGCCATATAAATCTCAAGGTAGGTATGGATTTATGATGATTTATTTGGATTTCGCGGCATCCAGAAACGGAAGTCATTCAGTGATTCATGGAAAACAACTCTGCGGAATGGGTATCCCAAAGGAAATGTTGCATTGTTATCACACATCAATAGTTACCAACTGGTGCGGGATTTCTTCCATCAGTAGATTCTTAGAAGGTGAAGGACAAATCCCGTGCAAATCCACAGAAAAGGCCCGGGCAGCTGGGAATTTTCACCTTATTTGGGGTCGGGCAGCCCGGAAGGCATGGCACCAAGGAGTGTCCAATCTGGATATGGGATGGGATTGGTACCTGCAGATTAGGCAAAGCCCCAAAATACTCCTATTTATTCGCGTGTTCTATCAGTTTCTCCAAAGTTGACATGAGTGGGCAAAGCCCGATGTGAACAGATGAGTGTTGAAATCATTGCATTTGGAATCTAGATTCAAGCTCGGTTTTTGAAGCTCTTTCTATTGAGACGCATGTGAATGCGGCGTGGCTATCACTAACAGCTATTGCAATATCTTCTTTTAAAGCGCTGACCAAAGCGTTAGAAGAAAAGCAGCGCATCCTGTATCCAAGTCTACAAACACATGTTTAGATTTTTTCTCAGACAACTTGTGCCAAGTCACTTGTGAAACCTTCTCGAAAAGAAGCTCGTCCTGCTTGGGTTCCCTGGTTGGTTGGACCTGTGACATTTCGAGGTGGCATTGCTTCCCGAGTTCAGCACACCAGCAGCAGCCTCAGGGCGTCGTTTCGAAACTGAGCTGGCTCGTTGAAGACATGTTGGGCATATAAATTTATTTATATAAATGGATGTGTCTGAATATGGGGGATACCCTAACATACCCTAACAAGATTGCAGTTTTCATATGGAACATGTTTGAACAGCTGCCGATTTCGGTCATCCCATCTCTGGACCCGACGCCGAAGGATGCGTCTCGAGAGGTTGGTGACTTTGGAGGCGGCTTGGATGATGGGAATGTGGTGGGACTTTGTGGGCCAACTGGGACCACAAGCAAAGTTGGCAGGCAGTGATCATCTTATGAAGTCTTATGACTGTTTATATTTGTTCATATTTTTTCCACCTTGTAGTTCCTGATGTTCAAAGTTTTTTTTTGGAGGTAGAAACGTGCCTGTCCATGAAAAAAATGAAAGGATGCGACGCGGGAACCCTGGAACCCTTATAGCAATGCACATAGCAAGGGAGAGACCCCCGAGAAGATAGATATGAGATGATATGAGTAAAACATCCTCCTGGGAAAATAGTGGCACATTTTACATTGTCTATCCTTTTCTGCATCGTTGTGGCGGTTGCTATAGGGGTTCCCGTCGTCAAAAAGATCGCTTGCCACCGCTGTCCGCAGATCCACTGGGCTTCCAGCAGTTGACCTTCGGAGCGGACCTCCGTGAGCTTCGAAATCGCGAGCTGAACAATGGAAGGCGGGGCTGGGAAGATGCTGATGAGTCGAAAGCAAGGAGAAAAAGGCAGCTGAAATGGTGATAGCCGGTGATTTAAGCAAAATTTCCGCAACCAACTCTGGGATTTCAGCATCTAAAGCGATTCTGTCAACTCAAGTGGGGACTTTATCAGCTGAACCAGCATCAACCAGCTAAAAGAAGCGGTCAAAATGGTCGAAGCATCTACCACTTGGTGCAGAAATTTGTTATCGGCTAGATTGTTGAAATCCTGAATCAGCCGGCAGTTGTTTGTGATGATTGTAGCTGGGTGTTGCCTACTTTTCCATATTTTTCCACATTTTGTTGCCTACTCGACTCATTCCAAATTCTCTTTACCCCACTGCTCGTGCATCTGAAGGTTTGCAATGTTTGCCACCATGGGCATCATCGCCGCCGAACCCCCAGATTTGAGGATTTTCTGACCTTTGGCTCGGGCTTGGCTGGTGGGATGAATCCATACCCATAGGATCCATGTATGCCATATATGGTAACATTTACCATTAATATACCCCAAATGTTAGCATATATACCATACATGGATCCTATGGGATATGAAGCCTTATAAACGATATAAAATGATATGAAGATATAAAGCTGTATGGACCTTCCCTAGAGCCATAGAAAGCCGTCCTCCTGGACAAGGCATGAAAATCTCACCACTCCCACTTCGGCCAGGCTGAATTGGTCACGGGCAAAGATGCGGTGGAGTTGGGCTTCCCAGTTTTGGCGGCGACCAACATAGGCGTTTGTAAAATCTCAAGAGGTCACAAGTGGCAACATATGATAGTCCAACGTCCCGAAAAAAATACAAATTCAAGTACGGGTTTCGAAATGTCCCAACTTCCAAAAATAAAATTATAACATTCATCCGCATTTTCATTTGAACATATTTCAACACTCTAAGGCAATTGGGCTTCAACTAAATTCAAAATAATTCCAACCCATCATAAAAAATATTGAAATAACATATTATATAAATATCAATATATTAGATATATATATTTGAAAAAAATATCAAAAATTATATTGCAATGAAAAAAAATATATATAAATAATCAAATATTAATATAATATAAATAATAAATGAAAAAATATGAGCAAGAGGCTAAACTCTCCGTGTAGGAGGTATGTATTCGAGCGCTCTCGTATGTAAAAATATGCATCTTGATATGTAAAACGATATAGTGAAGTCCCAAAAACGATAACCTGGGAATCATATTATATGTAAAAGCATTGTGGGAAGTGAAGGGGTTGTGTACATGACATGATGGTGGATACCTGTTCTATAAGCATGTAGATCATCTAGGCTCTCAGTTGTGGGGTACACGTCATGCCCAGCTCACACTACGGAAGATGTGCAAAAGTATGCTGACACTCTTGATCCTGGCCAATTTCTTTATTTCTGATTACTGCAAACGGTTGTGTATCCAATCACGTATTGTTATGTGGTAACTAGCTGGATGACAACAGGTATCCTTTCCAACTTTCCTTGGTTCATGCCATTTTCCCAAAAATGTTTCCCTCTTTGAACGATAACGAAAACGATAACTAAACGATAACCATTTCTTGACAAAATGTCCTTCGCTGATGGATGGCCCAGATGCCAAAAGATTCTTGAGACCTTTGCCGTTTTATATTATCACTTGCTCATTGCGATCTTTTCGCTGCTATGCATATTCTTTTGCAGCGCTCCACTGCTTTAGTCAATCCCGGTTCATCTCGGGCACAACTGCACCTGCAGGTCCGGTTTGACGATCTTTATCCTAAATGAAGATAGCCAAGGCAAAGGCGTTGGACCAGGTCGATGGTTTGCTGCGCAGACGCTGGCGAGTGAATGAAAGGCATGGAGCATGTCGCTGTGAGAGCTCACCCGGGTTTCCTCCAACAAACTGAATTCAAAGCTTGTTGCAACTGTGATTTGCAGTTGCGTTGGCAGGTATCACACCACACCCACCATACAGTTGAAGCGCTGGAAAAGAAAGCGCAGGGCAGTCAAAGATGCCCAAGACGCGAAGTGGAGGTGTAAAAAGGCTTTCCGCATGCAGTTTGCCAGGGGATGCGGATGATGCAATCAGGATATACTGTAAAACGATATAGTGAAGCCCCAAAAACGATAACTTTGCCCCGAGATCGCATTTTTCAATTGAGGTTTTGCCGATCGCTCATATGTATTTATTATATTATTTCTTGGTAATTATTTTGGTAAACCGCCACGGTGGCTTTCAGCTCCTGCAGACTCTTTTTTGTGCACCTGCGCTGTTGTAGCCTGAAGTTTGAGTGTGCGCACTGTACTGTTATGACCTTTGCATATCGCCAATAAAGGACGTTCAGCGTTTTCAGATGGGACTGGGCACACCTCATAAAATCCATTAAAATCCATTAAAATCTCATAGATCTCATATCAATGGTCGACGCATGTCGAAGCTATAGAATGGGGCAACGTTTGGCAGTTCAAAAGGTCACTTCTTGCAGCATGCTTGCTGTTGCACAGCACTGCTGATACACATCAGCTAGCTGCTAGCAGCTGCTTTGTGTAAACTTTGTGCAGCCACTCCAAACCAATTTCAATAGCAAATGATGCTTGCAATGCCAGTGACAGAAAAGATGCTAGTTCTGCTGCTTGAAGCTGTGAATTGATCCATGCCTCTGTTGTTTAGGTTTGCACACCAACCCCACAGGATCTCAACGTCTCTAAACAATATCAAAACATACCTACTAAACAATGTCTGTATATGTCTGTACAGCATCCTGATGATCTCATTGTTGGTGATGGTGATTAAGACATATTAAGGCGAATGATTTGAATGAAGAGCACTTCGCAGGAGTTCAATTTTTCATAATTTTTCCACTGGACTGCAGTGCTTCGGCCTTTCGTTACCGTCTTACAGCGCATCAGCGCCCTCCTGTAACTTTGACAAAAGGTCTGAATCTGCAGGAGTAGCGACAGTGTAGACTGTCTGTAGACTATGCTTTCGCGTAGCAGATTGCATCTTCTAGCTTGGTAGCTAAGGCCACATGTTTGTAAATGTTTTCGCAATCTCTTTGTGGTTTCATATGAATTTGAAGGCCAAAAACTCCCTTTTGTGATCTTTTGTTGTTTCGGCAATGGGTCGTCGCTACTAGCTCTGCCGAGGCAGGGTCTCACATTGATGAGTCAGAGGGTTTGCAGTTTTATTGTAGTCAGAAACGTCAGAGATTTTTGTAGAAATTTCATGAAATTTCAGCCAAGGTTCAGCCGATGAATGGCACACCTGAGAGGCCCAGCCGCAGATCTCAATGGCATGGTGCAACGGGTTTGTTTAAACGGCTGCACTGAAATCACTTCAGCATGGCAGTGATTTACTTCATCTATCTTCATCTATCTTCATCTATCTTCATCTATCTTCATCTATCTTCATCTATCTTCATCTATCTTCATCTATCTTCATCTATCTTCATCTATCTTCATCTATATTGAACATAATTTCAACATAATTTCAACATAATTTCAACATTCATTTTACATTATTTAATACTATGACAATACTACGACATTTGACTACAGTCGCCCTATGGATGCCACTCAGACTTGATCTGACTTGATGCCTTTGAATTGCTCAGAGTCTGAAGCCCGTATGTTACGGACAGGTATCCCAGAACACCAGCCGGTTCAGATCTAGCAATCCAGTTGCCTTTGACTCCAACTCAAACTCTAACTTAGTTTCATTGCTCGAGCTGACCACAGCGAAATATCGAATTCTAACTGCAGAATTTAGTGCCACAGACCAGACCCACAGCACAAAAGCTGCTGCTTGCATAGAGTATACTTACTATAGTTGCAATGAACAACCTGTCATCATGTACAGTACTCGTTACACCATGAACAAGCACAGATAGCATGTACGTGCCATGGTGTTTTGGCGTGTGGCCGCAGTGTCACTGTGGCCCTGCAGGGGACACTTCGATGAATTAATTGGGTCTGGGCCAGGACTCAGATCTTGGCCATGGAATGGTACCCTGTGCAGAACTGTCAAAGCTGTCAAAACTGGCAGAAGCTCACTATAATATGATTATAGTTTTCAAAGTTTTCACTATGTGCAGGTCTCGAAGCTTCACTAGTTGTCACTCAACAAGCTATTCTATCGCTTTTTTTATTTGTTCAGCTAAGTTTCTTGCTGCAGCCCTGCTGGAAAAAATGTCAACTCAATTTGCATGCCCTTGAAGTGGCTTTTATGTTTCCGGTTCTAACTGTAGCGCCGCGTGATGTATTGAGTATTTAACATGTGCATCGCAGTCAGGAGGAGATATTAGGTTAGGGAAGGGAGAATAATTATATGGGTAGCATTGGGTAACTGGAGAAATGATGACCAATGACTCAAATGACATCAAATGACTAGGAAGATATAGGAAGATATAGGAAGTTGATGGAAGTTGGATCTCATCTGAATCTCCAATGATCTCCTGGCTGTCCCTCCCCGGTTCCCCCAGGGCACTTCATCGAGCTTCCGGGTCTTCGTTGCACGGAGCTGCCACAGCATCCACTGGGCTCCAAAGGCGACCGCTGGAGTGACGACTTGGAACTGGACGCCAGGAGCGAGATGGAGAATGCACCGAGTCGATTCCGTTAACAAATAGAACACTGAACAACCATCAAAGGCCATCAAAGACCATCAAAGACCATAAGATATCACAAGAAATCAAACAAGATGGATATAATAGGATAACAGATGCCGAAGTTCATTTTGGCTCTAAGTTGGTAAACCAAGAAACACATACGAAAAGCGTTGAGGTCGACATATGTTTTCATTAGGACTTGTTTTCCAGGAAAACAATCTGTCATTACAAATCTAGCGATACTTCAATCTCTGCAACCTGGACTCACCGGGCTGCTTGACCAGGAATGCTTGCGATGACACAGATTCGTGTACTGGCTTCATGCGATACACAGGCACAGCCGGCAAGCATCGGCAAGCATCGGCAAGCATCGGCAAGCATCATTATTCAACAATTATTCAACATATTCAACCTCGATGCGATTCTGAAACCTTTTTGAATCAAAAAACATCACAGAAAGCAGTCGGATCAGTGCTTCCGTTGGATGTAGCTGGTGGCCTTGAGATGCCAACGATCATCCCTAAGGTGACAACGATCAACACTGCTTCGACTGGTGTGGTCGGCCACAATTTTGCATGCCCGTGTCGGACCAGGAGTGATCAAGATCACCTCCAGTCACTGAAATGTGAATAGTTGAATCATTTTGGTTGTTTTGGGTTATTTTTGGTTCATGGTTCACTTTTCCGCTGGTGAAGCCTTACCTTGTGACAGTGAGTTGTAGAGGACAAACGTCCGTTCGCACCGAATGCGGCATGGACCAGCTACGTAAAGTCGGAGTACTTGGAGGTCTCCTTGGTTGCAAGTTATGATGCTATGGCTATCTATGGCTGCTATGCCCTGCCAATCAGGGACACTATGGGACACTGATCAGAAATACAATCTTTTTCACAACAAGACGGCTTGGACTGCCCTCGTGCTGAGGGTCTTGGAATCTCCCATGCAGATCTTCGTGGATACCTCCCTGGACGAGCGCAGCCAAAGAAGCCCCTAGATGGCGAGCTTGCGCGCGAGGTGAATTGCTACTCGATCTGCACGATATGTCTACAGTTAGCGTCATCAGATGTCACCGGCGAAGTCCAATTCTATGTAATTGTAGCTTGGTTTTGCATGGTTTTGCTTGCTTGATTGGTTGATTGGTTGATATTGGTTGATATTGGTTGGTTGAGAGATGTTTTTCGGGCATTTGACATTTAGACATTTTGACGCTCACATCTCACATATCTCACTCGTGCCAAGGCGATGGAACTGGCTTCGGACAAAGTTCCGATGTGATGCTCATAGGACCAGACCGGCTCAATGGTGTGGTGAATGGCTCCCATCCCCTGCAGTGGCTTGCAAGGTGAATCAAGGTGAGACATGTGGGACTATGTGGGACTGTTGAAAAGATGAGGGGCTTTTTGTTTTTTTTTTATGGCCTTGAAATGCTTTGAATACAAGACTTCCTACAGGAATTTGCAAGTCTCTAGATCTCCTTTTCAAGGGAACTCCAAAGCTAAGGTCTGCAAAACTAGCATTGCTTTTCAATCCTTTTCTTACCTTGCCTCGTTTCGGCTTTGTTCCATTTTGTTCCGATTGCCAGCGCTTGCCAACTGAATCTTCTCAAAGCAGCTTGTTTCCTCTTTGCCCAAATTAATGGAGCTGGATATCAGCTGGGTGAAAGATGGTGAAAGGGTAGAAATCTGTAGAACAAAAATGATCAAAACATATTGAAATCGTTGAAACTTTGCAGCATCTTGCAGCTAAGGCCTGGCTGCCACGTTCTTTATTTGTCAGTTGGTGACCCGCCGGAGTTGCTCAACAACCAAGCAGTGCATGGCGTGTTAAGCGAAATCGAGGCCAGGCTCACAGCACACACAGCAGTGATCGAGACATATCGAGACGGTTCTGTGATGCCAATGCATGTCATCGGTTCTGCAAGTTTCTCGGGACGATCTTGGGAGAATCATATATAATATATATATTAATATATATTAAATATTAATATATTATAATCATTGTCGAGTCTTGCTTTCCATGGAAGGCTGATTCATTGTGTGTTTCCATATTTTTTTTCGAAAATAGAACCTCAATGAAGCTCAGATAATCGGAGATCATCTAAGTCATCTAAGTCTTGTCTCCGCGAATCTGCGGCCAGGATGCAGTGCTGCCAGTCTTCTCTGCCAGCGTGCCAGATCAGGACCCACAAAGTGGTCAGCTTGTGAAGTTGTGAAGTTTGACATGGTAAGGCACACTTAGAATCAAATAGCTTCACTGAGACCTGTGCAACAACTCCAACTTTGACATGAATTGAGTCTGCTCCACATATTTCAGTGCAAGGGAACATAAGGATATATAAGGATCATAAGGCAAAAACATTAGAAAAATATGAAGGATTTTGGCAGTCTGCAGAATTCGATTTCTGGAGGATTTTGCTCCAGGCACTGCGCTGCCCAAGTTGCCCAGGCGTTACTACTTTGATGCTGTGCCTGCAACTTGGAAATGAACACATCTAAGGATCAGCAAATTTTTGTCAATTCTTCGTTTTTGGATTGTTTTGTTTGGTTTTGTTTTTTGTTGGAGTGGGAACAGAAACTCCCAAAAGATGTAGGAATGACTACTAATCGCCAGAGGGTCGTCGGTTGTCTGCTTTTGGCTTCTCAAACAATGAATCGAGGAATTTCCCACCACGGTTGCCTACAGAAAGAAGTATGTCCTGTCGGTGTATTTTTTGTCTCCAGAGAGTTATTGCCCTGGTCCAAACAATACACGACTCAGCCCTGAGATGCTCGGCGAAAGCACTTCTGGAGTGATGTTTGTGCTGCCAGTGCACCCCAGTAACTTGCAGCATCTTGCCGCAGCAACAGTATCCCCCGATTTTGCCAGGCCCCTCTCAGTCATGGTCCACATCGTGCACTTAGACCACTTATTGACCACTTATTAGACCACTTAGACTGTTCCTAGTGAGTTACCGGTTCCCGCTGCTCTGACCTGTCCCGTGCCCTCGATTTAGGAAGGTGAAAGGCGATCTTTCACCACAGCATGTCTACATCGAAGATGGAACTCATCAAACACGGGAAGCTGCGTTTAAGCACTATCACTTCACCATGTTCTGCGGTGATTTCTCGTTGTCACCATTTCCTCCACTGGCCTTGGTCTACTCTCTAGCATATGTGGCACACGTTCCTCAGCAAGGCTTTTGGATGCTTTTTGCGCATTTGTTCTTGCACAAGGCGAATATGAATCAGCATGAAAGTGGCGGAAGATCTCAGGACAAACACGCATATTTCATAGTCAGAATGTATCCATGTAATTCTATGTAGATATCCGTACATACACGTGTGTCACATGTATATGTGTGTGTGTTCTATATTTAATATAAGTTTATCATTCTATATGTAAGGATATGTAAGGTGTGTTGAGAAATTCAGAGGCCAAGTTGCTGTGAACTGGCTGAACTGGCTGAACTGGCCTTCACCAAACTGAGTGCCTTTGCTGCCTGTGCTTCGCATTTCTGAGGCCATGGCACCAGAATTTATCCATTGGAAGTCCAGCCGAATGTTTTTCCACCTGCCAGATGCGGCACAGGGCGTGCGCTCGACCACTTTCACCAACCTGGAAGTGCCATGGCCATGGATGACGATGGACATTGATACTTTTGAATGGTGGCCATTGGTTTTGGACATTCCTCAATGTAATTCCTTATAGACATTCATGAATTTTCATGAAATTCATTCCTTTTTACCATTGCCCAGATGACTGAACGAGGCATACTTGCAGAACATGATGACCGCACCCTCCCAAGAGAAGGTCATGGAGTTCAAAGAAACCTTCACGCTCTTGTCACAGGCGCGTTGTCCCTGTCGTCCCTGTCGTTCCTGTCGTGCTGGTTTTGTGCTCACTTGTCTCTTGCACCCCCCTCCCGGTGCCAACCGGCTCACACTTTCTCTTGGCCTTTCACTTACCTTTTCAGACAAGACCTTGCAGCTCCTCCCAGTGACGTGTCCATGATGCCATTATCACAACAGAGATGGCGAAAGTATGGAAGAGTATGGTACAATGCACTGACATGTGCCCCATCACAGACGCATGTTTGTTGTGTGCCTGTTGGTTTGTTGATGTTTGTTGTATATTGTTGGCGCGCTGACCAGGTGCTTTTTCGCTATCGTTACGTGGAGCCCATCCGCCACCGCGCTGACGTGGCGGCCTGCGGCCTTTGCGATGCGCGGGATCGTGAACGGCGAAGGGCCGAGCAGCAACAAGCAAATGCCAAGGTGCCGATGCCCATGACACGTTGAGATGGGGAAGATGGGGAAGATGGGGACACAGACATGGATCCTGAGCTGGTTGTTAGTTGTTGATGTTGGAGGCTAAGAGGATTGCATTTAAGACACGAGTGGCTGGATGGCAGGGATGAGTACAATGAGTACCATGTATAGTACGCGGTGCGCAGGTAGTACCGTGTATTTTCAATACCCGTTGCGATCCTTCGAAGCTTTTTCATATTTTTTCATGTTGCAGTTGTGCAGGTAGCGGCTGCATTGTTTCTAAAGCTTGTCTCGCCAGACGTTTCCTCAAGTTGTGTTGGAAATTGAACCTGTTGGTGCCACTTAACACAGATCTGAATTTGATTTGCTCATGATGTACTCATTTCAACATATTTCCACCCATTTCTGGCAGGTTGCGGTGGCTTTCTGCATCATGAGCCGGCGAAGTGCACATGAGCTGCGCAAGGTGGGACTCTGCAATCGGATTTTTCAAGACACTGCTTGCCATGGGGAATCGACTTGAAATGAATCGTTGATCAGTCTAAGGGTCCATGTAGAGATTGTCCATTACAAAGGCCGCCAAGGTTCCAACACGAGACCCCCGCGAAAGATAAATGCTGGGTTCGCGAAAGATTCACGAAAGTATTGTTTTTATTCGCGAAGAATGGCCCGTTTGCAGATAAAGGAATTTAGATCAACCACCAAGTGACCAAGTATATCAAACTTAACAAACGATTCACATTGGACACATCTTAATCACATTGAAAAGCCTTCATTGCATGTTCGCTGGGATGTGCTTGAGGTGGTACGAGAGACCTGGGGGAAAGGCTTGGCTGGCAAAGCACCGAGTGTCGTGCAGCGCTTCTTTGTGGGGAAGGCTGCGAACACGTGACTTGGGCTGCATGTTCGTTGCCAAATCAGAAGAACCAAGTGAAGAGCTGGTCAAGTTGTATTTAGCAAAGTAATGCAAAATAATACATATTTGCTTCCAGGACAGTTTACTCACCCTGCGGGCTTCATTCAGGTGGCCAAAACATGCCAAAACTGCTTCCAACATGATTTGCAAAACAAGGAGTTTTGATGATTTTGATGTCATGTGCAGGAATTGTTCATCACATCTCACTTCTTGCAGCCTCATGCAGCTTTAGTACATTTTAGTACACTCTTTTCGTGTTTTTTTGACTGGTGGATGTGGCGAAAAAGCAACAACGAACAAGCTGCGGAGGTCTCATGCTTTGCATGATCTGGACGATGTCGTGGAGTTGCCAGTGGTGGAGTCCTACCGTACACTGAACATCAAGGCTTTATCGATGTTGTCCTGGGCTCACAAGACGTATCCCAACTTGCAGTGGTTGGTCAGACATGACGACGATGTCTATTTGAGGGCTCCAGCATTGCTGGCTCAGCTCTCTAGCAGACCACCGATCCGATATTTCTGGGGCATGTTCGACCACGGTTCAAGCCCGGTGAGAGATCCGTCGCATCAGCACTACAACTCCTACGAACAGTTCCCCAAACAAGAACATCCGGCCTGGGGCGATATTTTTCCGCCCTACGTTGCTTGGCTTTGTGCTGAGAGTCTGTCAGCGATGTCGGTGGTGATTTCTGCTGAGTCACTGTTTACTGGCAGAGATTTGCGGTGACATTCTGTGACATGCTGTGAGACTGTGAGATATTGTGACAGCGTGGTTTTTTGATTGCCATAATGCCATTCTTGCAGTGACAGGCGAGGGGACTGCTCTGGGCTATGTCAGCTGACCTGGTAGCCGCGACTGTGAAAGAGTTCATGGCAGACCGGGAGGTGGGCCAAGTGGGCCAAGCACAAGAGTTTCTTCAGTTTCTTCAAGTTTCTTCAAGTTTCTTGACATTCTTGACATCCTTTCGCAGTTTTCTGCATTGAAGCGTTGAAGTGGAGCAAACACGTCTCCCCAAAGGATCAGCCGGACATCCCCTTGGATGAGGTGCAGCTGTCATGAATAGATATGAATAGTCCATAGTCCTGTAGTGACTAATTTCAGTGTGTTTCCAATTTTCTCCATGTTGGGATGACCTTGGATGACTGAAGTTGCCAGGTGGCTGCAAGTAGTCTTCCCCACCCAGATGATCCTGCAGTTGGAGTGCTTATCGCTGGCTTGGCCACTGGCCTGGAACAAGTTGCATCGCCATTTGTGCAAGGTTCGAATCAGCTACACCTCAAACTTGGAAACCTGGGAACCCTGTTGTGTTCAATGATGTTTGACAAGGTGCAGCGCGGCATGTCTGTGAACCTTGATGACCGGGACTTCAATTCCTTCTCGCTGAACCCGTCCTGCAGCTCTGATCTGTTGATAAAAACTGGATCAAGAGACGTCGCACACATGGCATGGCATAGACGCATGAGACAAGGCCGCTTTCTCTAGCGATGGCCTTGGGCCCTTGATATGAGGCAATTCTACTTTCTCCAATATCCACAATCGCACCTGGGCAACTTATCTAAAGTTAGATGCTTTGTTTGGCCTATCCAAGGAACTTTCAAGGTGAACGGAAGACATCTTGAAACTTGTGACCATGGTGACCCTGGACAGTCTGTGAGGTAGTGCACCATGTCCAGCCAGAGACGATGCGTTGCATGTGGGAATTGGATAACGCGGAGGAAGCACAGGGCATTTCGTCGAGCAACTCAGTAACTCAGCAGCTCCAGGGCATTCTGCAGCGCCAAAGAAGTCTTTGTAGAGGTTTGTAACGCTTTGTAGTTTTCTTATGTTGTCTTGGCTTTTGATTTTTCATTTTTTTTGTTGCTCAGTTTGAAAAGCAGTTTCTATATGTTTCTATGTGGAGTGGGTTGGAAGCTGTTTGTTGATGCGTCTCAACCTCTGAACACCCACTGACGGAGATGACAGGTGATTGATGCATCCAGCCGGATATTCCCAGACTTGTGCCTGTGCTCAACTGATGTGGTGGAGGAGGAAGATGGCGAGGAGGAGTCTTTGAGAACTGGAAGCTCAGAATTGTGGCAATGTATGCATGTTTGATCATGTTTGATCATGTTTGATCATGTTTGATCATGTTTGATCATGTTTGATCATGTTTGATCATGTTTGATCATGTTTGATCATGTTTGATCATGTTTGATCATGTTTGATCATGGACATGTGCATTTTTGGGGCAGCAAAGTCCTCCTCTGCTGGACTTGGCCAGGAGCCTTTCTGGTATGACAGGTCCCGCTTCAACAACGCCCGCTAGCTTGAAAAAAGCTTTGTACGAGCCAGCGGCATCAGCCGTAAGCAAAAAGTCAAAGCGAGATGGCTTAGTTTCGTAGTGATTCGTAGTGCATTTGCAGATCTTTGGAGGCCAAAGACTGCTACATCTCAGGGCTCCGCAGATCACAACGCCCACATCTCAGAGTCTCAGAGATCCTATAGCTTTTATAGCGGCACCTGGCTACTATGACTAGCAGGAACTTTACTGCAGCGCTTGCCTTCCAAACTGTTGGCTGTTGGCTAGCAGGAACAGGATTCCAACATTTTTGCCAATCCTGGAAAACAACATCACAGCGGTCCTTTCATGTTATTTGAACATGTTTGAAGCTTTTGTTGAAAGTCAGCCAAGTCTTCAAATCTTCAAATCTCGTGTTCTTTGCAGGGAGCGAGTTTCTGGGAGGAAGTGCAGCGCCGCAGACGTGAGGAAAGACAGAGGCCAGAGATGGCCAGAGATGGCCAGAGTAATTAAATGTAATTAAGGTATATTAAGGTATTTCTTGGCAAAGATCAATACATTATGTGATAATATATGTTTTGGCACATGCAATCCAAGAAAATCCAAGCCTCCTGCATGATTAAGAGTGGACCTGAGCCGGTTACGAATGTGCCCCGATCTGTGCACCTCGCAGGCGCCAATCCACAAGCGAGGCGGTTTTTTTTGCCACGTGTTACACACGTTCTTTGCTTTTCGTAGTACTTTGTCAAATCCCTGTAATGTGCTTTGCGTGTTTCCATTCTCCATACTGTCCATACTATCCATACTGCTTCTGGAGTAGTGCCAACTCACGCACTTGTGACCAACCACCATTCGCTGTCGACTGCCTTCATTTGTTCTGCTGGTAATCCATCTCGCCCAAGTCCAGCTGAATGCTGAAACTGGAAGGTGCAACAGCTCTTGCAGGAGGTTCGAAAGGAGCGCAGAGCAAACCCAGAGTCGGTCACGTCCTTGGCGATGCTGTGCAATTTTCGGGAAACCCGTCCAAGTATCTACAGATTCTACAGAGCAGTTATTTTATATTCTGTATATCGTCGATCCATTATGAAAGCGCCAAGCTTTTCATGTACTCAAGTCTTGGCATAGATTCTTCTTCGAGTCAGACATGAGGTACAGAGTCCAACATCAGGCAGTAGCCGAAAGGGTCTCGAGTCAAACTAGGGTCACTGCGTTGCATTTTCCCATATCGATTCTCTACGATTCTGGTTCACTTCTGAAGACCCACCTGTGGGTTTGAAGATGTGCCTTGTATGTCTTGTATGCTTTGTCTCGAGACTATTTTTATTATTTTTTATTGATTTCTCACCATCCTTTCCAGTTGCCCTTCACTAGGCAGCGAAGCCACTGGGCCAGGATCCGAAAATAGAGCTGGGTTCTCAGCCCTGATTTGACACCACTAACTTCAGCCAGTGAGCCAAGTGATGTTATTTTACATATTTGTTTCATGTTGTAACATGTTGTAGCATGCAACAATGTATACTATAAAGTAAAGACTATAATGTCATTAATGTATGATTGAAAGATTGAAATACATCAAACTACATTATACTATCATTATACTTAATAGTAATACGTGAATGAAGTATTTCATATGCTCCAGACATCTCCAGACATCTCCAGACATCTCCAGACATCTCCAGACACAGCTCTTCCCGCCCATTTCCCGGCCCAGGCTTACAGCTTTTCGCCCCCGCGGCAAGCCAGCGAGGTGCAGCCCAATCTTGCGACTCTGAACATTTTCCCAAAATCAGTTCCGAAGCTGGTTTTCAAAGTTTGAAGATGTCAAAGAACGTGAAAAGAATGCCAAAGCAGGTGGAGAAGATCCTGGCAGAGATTCGACAAGAGCGCTGCAAAGCTTCTCCAGGTGCAGAGTGCCTTGAGTCTGACTTGCTTAACGAGTTGTTACTTGTTGTGTTCCAAGAATTCCCACAGTGACTCAAGATTTTAAGTGTGTTGAACATCATGACATTAACATGACTCTACTACTCAAGTGAAGTAAGAAATTCCAAGCCTGCAAAGTACGCGTATGCCTTTCCGGCCGTGCCCCCTGACAGCCTCAGCGCGGCCAGCGCGGCCGGCGCCAAAGAAAGCACAACGCGTGCGGCCAAAGAATCCACAGCCAAACCCGGTGGATTCCCTGCCGCGGCCAAGAAAGGCGGGCTGCAGCCCGGTTGATCCGATGATCTCTCGATCTCTCGATGATCCCTGGTTTTCGTGTAGAGTTGGATGATATCACATGTCGAGTCACTAGGATTTCTTCGCTTACCTAGTCAATCCGAATCAGCCAATGCAGACGCTCCAATGATCCAAGAGAAAGTTCGATGCGAGGCTTCTCCGGTGCGGAAGCAGCTCTTCAAAGATGTATCATCAAAGACCGAACACTCGCAGTCACAGCAGTTCTCGATGACTCGCACTAGCAGCTCTTCCACTTCGAGGAACAGAGCTGAGATAGGTGGTCCATGGTGGTCCCTTGCAAAGTCCACTGAGGATCCCACAAGCCTACGAGGAAAAACGATGATTCAATGTACTTACTCTATCTTACTCTGCTACGAAGATGATGCCAGTCCTGGGTGTCAAGATATAAGCTCTGATGATCTCTATCTGGTGGATATGAATACAATTGTGTCAAAACAAGCCACGCACGACCAGAAGATCGTGTATCTAGATAGATTTTAAATGATTTTAATATATTTTAATATAATATATAATTCTATACTTTCTATGACTGTTTTCTGTTAATCCAGCAAGATCAGCAAGTTGTGTGACGTGGTGCGAGGAGGGAAAGCCCCAGCAGGCTGCTGGAGCTCGGCTGTTTGGGCAAAGGCTGCACTGGCAGCTGGTCTGCTCAGCTGCGCCCGGAATCTCGGGACTGACCGCCACCCGATGCAGGGCCCGATGCAGGGTATTTATTGACGTATTGACGTATTGACGATACTTACATCATCTTACATCTATTTACATCTCAATTTGATGCAGGGCCAGCTCTTGACAGCTCTTGACAGCTCTTGACAGGTTGGCTTGCCAAGATTCATCAACATTCTAGATATGCTGAGGTAGTTATTTGCCTTCTGGAACTCAAGACGAGCCAGAGGCAGATGACCGCTTTGTCAAGACAGCTGTTCAGGCGAGGACCGAAGAAATATGGTGTTTGATGTGTTTGATGTGTTTGTATATTCAAATTTATTCAAGACATCCCACAACGCTGTGAACTCTTGGCTCCACATGGCTCCACAGCTTGTATCCATAAGTCACGCCCTCTGAGTATCTCTGAGTTTCAGCAAGTCAACGCTTACAGGCTTACATTCTCATCATGGATTCCATGTCACTCCTTCCATCTCTTTCCTGCATTCCCTACGTATCGAAGTCTGTGATGGTCTATGATGGTCTGTGATTTCTGAGGCATACCCTGCCGGGGGCTGGGACAGCCGAACCAGCTGTCCCCGTTTCTTCGACAATTTCCCTGGTGGAGCTGCTTGGCTTTTCTTGGAGAATTTGGAGAATTTACAACGCAGGCTGGCCATGGCTGGCCCTGGCTGGCCATCATATACAATGATGATTAACAATGCAATCCCATTGGAACTGAAACAAACAAAACTTAAGTTGGATTTTTTGATGGCCTGGCGATTGTGTGAGTATGTGCTTGATTGTTTAGGTTTTCTTGAAGCCTTTCAAGTGGTGAGCTTGTAAAATCTTGTAAGTTTCAAAAGAGTGACGATCCATGAGGTGGCATTTGAATATATTTGAATATATTAATGTACATTAATGTAATATTTTTGAATAAACCGAGCCGTGGGAACCAATCGAACATATTCGAACTAAGTCATGTAGCACTCTGAGTTTGAGGTGATCAAGCGCAACCCAAACGAGGCACGACCTGGAACTGACTCAGACTGACTCAGACTGACTCAGACTGACTCAGACTGACTCAGACTGACTCAGACTGACTCAGACTGATGACATCAAGAACCAGGTAGAACATCCGGTCTAAACATGGAACCAAACCACTGTCCTGACTGCAATTTGACTGTGAAAATTGTGAAAGTGTGTCAGGCTGTTGAGCCTGTTGAGGAACTCGGTCGAACTCGGTAGATCAGTTTGTGAAATTGTTAAATGTTTTTGTTGCTCCTCTGTATTCAAATATTTCAAATAGGCATCCGATATCGGAACGTCTCTCATGACCTGTAAAATGTATTAAAATGTTTAAATGTCATGAAAACGTTCTTGCCACTTGAACATACATGACTTCCTGTGAGCTAGTTGAGCTGGCAGACTTTACCACGTGCGCGGAGTCTGCCACGACTGAAGGCATCCAGGACCAGCACATGGCCATGGGATGTGCAGATCATTGCAGAGCAATACCCCCATGGTGATCATGGTGCAGAATGAAGTGTGACACATCAGCAGTTTCGGTCAAAACTTGTTGAGTCATCTCTTGGCTTCGTGTCACATCAGCAAAAAGATCAAAAAGGATCTATACTGAGAAGCATTGGCAGCCTGGATGAACCTGGATGAACCTGTTTTTTTTTAAAGACAGAGACGCAGACACCAACGGGTCACAGGAGCCGAAGCACATCTCCAGTCTCACCGCGACAGACACCTGAGAACACCACTGAACTGCGCTTCAAAGAATTGCTGAAGGACGGGTTTTGTTCAAAGCACCAATGCCAATGCAGTTGCGCACACGTGCCTTGCACATTTTGCAGCCGATCTCATCCAATGTCTTAGATGGTAGTTGCACTATGTTGCACCTACAGTTGAATCTCGCCAATACAGTAAGTGCACGAATCATGAATATATTGCATCATATTGCATCGGCGCTGTTTTTGTCTTGTGGCACGTCCGTCCAGGATGCACAGAATGCAGTTCTTCGGGTCAGCCGCGCAGATGGTATCTCTTCATTTCGCAGAGAGAAGAAGAAACACATTTGTTGGAATCGTTTGGCTATAGACTTAACATTAAGAGACATCCAATTCAGTCTAGGTTGTGACGTTTCTGACAATTGAAAGACAGTTGCATGGGATGCTACAGGGAAGGAAGACTTCTCCATCTGTGACTCAATAGTACATAATAATACAATATATACCTTCGGAATCCTTCGGATTGACATGGATTGACATGGATTGACATGGATTGACAAAAGGCCACAGAAGAGGCTGCGCTACCTTCCAAAGAGGAGGTGACCGAGGTGACCGAGATTTCAGAGGTGCCACGGTGTTCCTTTCGATATTTTCGGATATTTTCGGTGAATGAAAGGAATGAAAGGCCGACAATAAATGACAATAAGAAGATAGGAGTGTCACAGCTCTTCGCAATTTCAAAGTTCATTTGGCAGCAAAGTTGCACACTGTGCATGTTCTTCAACATGCAGCATGTTAGGCCATTGAAATTTTCATTTTCACAAGAGAAAGCAAACATTTGACTCATTTGAAAGCCTCGAAGAGTTCTTGCCTTGTTTGAGCCACAAGTGATTTGAGGTGGTGCCAGCAGATGTCACAACTGCAGAATGACCTTCTAGATTGCGGTTTCGAAAAGCCAGCGATGATCAGCTATTGTATGCCGAGCCTAGCACATCAACAGCTGCGAAAACTGCTGTGCATATTTGGTAGTGCTTTGATGTTTTTTGCAGATAGGTGAAATGCCTGTGATCGTGGATTGCTGGACATTGCTAGACACTACCACATTGCCGCAGTTTGCTACAGTTCTTCCAGTTTCAATTTTCGTTGAAGTTGATGGGCTATGGCATTCGTGCGACCCTCAGCGCATGACAGCGCCAAGTTTCCAGCTCTGCGTGCCTTCGTGCCTTCGTCGCGCACTCCGACGGAGGTCACCTACTTCTCTGGCTTTGCAGGCGTGAGACCTGGGAGTCCTGGGGTCGTGACTTGAACGCATGAGTGGGTGACATCGGGCGACGGTGACCATTGCAATGTGCCCTGCAAGGCACGGATTTGACACCAGCCGAGAGCTTATTGACAGGTCGTTGACTCTTCTTGATCTTCTTGATCTTCTTGATCTTCTTGGGACTTTGACAGGGAGTTGCCAGCTCACACACTGCTGCAAGGCTCAAAGAAGTCAACCAAGTCGACTTGGCCGACCGCAGCGGCATGTGCAGCCCCATGCTCAGCGAATCTTGTGAACGTGGCAACTATATCGTTGACTTTTGCATGGCAGTGATGCTTTTGCATACCTTCTCACATCTTCTTGCTATTTATTTCTTGTAAGATCGAGGTATGAGTGCAGCAATGCAAGCGTCGGTAGGACCCTCAAACCACAATTCAGTGGCTTTTCCGGCAAGTGTCGGATAGCTATTCCACATGGAATCAACTTGCGTGTAGAAAATTGATGAAAATGAATGAACATGTTGCGACATCTCCGCAGCTAAGAAGCCCATAGAAGCCCTGCTTTTCAGCCTTTTCCAAGGTGCCTTTTTGGGGCTGGGGCTTCTGTTGGGAGCCCAGCCCAGGTAGGCCAGATAGGCCAGGCCTAAGCCAAGTGGAATCCACTTAAATCAGATCGAAACAAATCAAAAGAGATCGCAGCAATCGCAGCAATCGAAGCAATCGAAGCTTCAGGTCCAGTGCCCAAGCCCGACGTTCCAAGTTCCACTCCGGGAGTTCTCACCGATTGAAGGCTGGACATGGCAAGACCTAGGGACCTAGGGCTGGTACAGGCTGGTGAAATTCAGTAAACTTCTTTGTTGTGGCCAAGAACGCGCAGATTTCTCAAAGACAAAGCCATTTTGTCTATCGCCAGGTGCAGCTTACGGCTCGGCGGCGCCGCCGTTCCGAGGATGTGGACAAGTTGGACCCGTTTAAGCATTTGACACTTGGCATCACTTGGCATCACTTGGCCATTTTGTTCAGAGATGTTCAGAGGCTTCCACTTTCTGGTCTTCATGCTGGTCAGTCAGAATTGAAAGCATTTAACTTGCAATTTCTACTACGCTAATCTAGTCAGACACAAGACCTACTTGTAAGATCTTTGAAGTATATGATTATATGATTATATGATTATATGATTATATGATTTATTATGATTTGTTATGATTTATTGAGTATTCGAATTTCAGAATCTCAGATACCTCTGCAAGGACACCGAGGGCCGAGGATTTGGAGCCAGGAGAGAGGCTCTTTCAGCAAGTCTATCGGCGAAGATCTCAGGGGCTCTGGACATCAGACATCTTAGTGCCAATCAGACGAAAGATCAATCGTGGAGACCCTCCAACACTGACTTGTTGAGGCCGAATATGCGGGTAGCAGACTTTCCAGAAGATGAGCAAACAGACCAGGAGGATCAGCGAAAAATGGTTTCTGTAGGATTTATAGATTCATTGGACATCATTAGACTCATTCTCCTGTTGCCATGCAACAGAAATTGCTCCTGCAAGCAGTGTTCCTCGGATACCTTTTCCTAGGTCGTTCTGGGGGTCTAGGGCCTCTATTTGAGAGTAATTAGATACGTTAGTTTCATTTGGGATTCAGGCTGCACTTTGATATCACAGGAGCCAGACAACTTCCCAAAGAAAAGAAGGTCGGCCCTAGAATGACGCCGATCGCCGATCGCTGATCGCCATGTGTCGTCACTTGACCGGTTTGGGACAGGCGGCATGAATGGCACTGAATCCTTCCTGCAGGGGCAAAGCAGAATGGTTGGCTGCCAACCAAGAACTGAAGAAAGATCCTGCATACGGAAAGAAGTGGGTACTGGACACCGCTTTCGCTTTCAAACTTTGAAACAAACTGACAGAACTGACAGACTGACCTGATACAATTAACAATATTTAGAGCTCAGTCGTCACTCGTTGTGTCCGGCACTGGTCCCTTGAGCGCCTTGAGGACCCGAGAAAGAGCGGCCCGAAGAAGAAGCGATGGGCCGTTGGAGAGGTGGTTGATGAAGTCCAGGACGTTCTTGCCAAACATGTCCAACGAAACCATGGCCTGCCAATGATATGCCAATGATACACATGGCCCACATGGCATGCGGTATTTTGAGCAGATTTGATCCGGCTTTCATTTTGCATATTTTGTTTCACGTGATTTCAAAACGACAGGACATCGACAAGGATGCATCACGCTTGCGGACCATGTGCTGAACTCAACTTCTCTAATGCTGATGGTGTAGCTTACTCGGACTTAGCATGGATTTTCTGGGACAGTCTGAGACAAGCACAAGCTGTCCACTGTCCATAGCTGTCAGAGAGTCGCAACAAGCGTTGGAGTCTCTATAGAGGTATAAAAGACCGCGCTTTGATTGGAAGGACGCACAGAAGGCCGCAGTGCACTCGTGCCATCTCGTGCCATCTCGTGCCAGTCTACCAATGTGAGGGATGCTATAGATGCCATGATGATGCCAGGGATGCCATGGCACATCATCGCGACGCCCAGGATGATCTTCGAACAGAAGCAATGTCCGGAAAGATGGCCGCCATTGGCAATGATGAGGTGAAAACAACTTTCCAGATGTTCTTTTATTTGACAGAAAAAATCAAAAAGCTACGGTGCATATGTGAATTTGGCTTTCGTTTACATCGGGAACCCACGGCCCCTATTTGGTTGGCCATTTGGAACAGAACCTTAGCGTTTTTGATGAATCGTGCACAATGGTTGCATATGGTTGCCAAGTCTCTTGTCACATCTTGTCACTGTTTCAGTCACCAGGTCTGGATCTCAAAATTTTTGTCCCACTCGGGAGTTTGCTCGCGGCGCAGAGTCAAGGAACTTGTGCTGCAAGGCTCCACACGACCACCATTCGGTGCATTTCGCTGAAAGTTTGTCGTGGTAAAGTGCTGAGATGATCTGAGATAATGGTTGGAAGCAAAGCACATAAAGCACGTGTGCAGGTCGAATTACCGTGAACGGTGATGTCATCCAGGAACGTGCTGTTGTGGTTTGCAGATAATTGTATGACATTGTATGACATCTTTGGAGAAGGATTCTTGAAGTAACAGAGGCGTCCGCCTGTGGCTGGGTCTAATGAAAACAGGATCCAGTCTTGAAGATTGACCCAAAGAAGGACACGGCCTTTTGCATCGCAGAGAGAAGCATTCAAAAACCGCTCAGCTCAGAAGTAATGAACCATGATAGCACGGTGCTCGCACGCTCACATGAGTTGGCAGGATACAGTTGCCGTTGACGGGAAGGCACGACTTGGCAGATGTTTCACACGGATCTTTCCCAGTCCCAGCTTCCCTTTCAGGTGCAGAACCTCCGAACCCTCGATGAATTGGTTTGGGTCATGCTCAACAAACCCAAGGCACCGACGGCTGTCCAAACCTGTCCAGTCCCAAAGGCATTTCAAAGGCGATGCAACATCTCCGAAGCCGTTGGCAATTTTATATATTGCAGGGCTGTGGTTTTGCCATTTTTTGCCAGGATATACTGTCAACCTTGGAGGCGGGAGCGGGAAGGTGTCGGCTGTTCAACTTGAGAGATCTTGAGAGACTGGATACATGACTGGACCTTTGCCAAGAGGTTGCACATATTTGCACATTCTCTTTGATAATTTTGATACTCTACCAACATCTCACGATCTGTCCGGAGCCAGTTTGCTAGGATCCAGCTGGCCGCAAGACGGTCGCAGATTTGGTGCCCTTCGCACGTGCAAGACGTTTGGTGTCGCATGCCCAGTTGCTTTGTTTCAAAATTGTTTTCAACAGTTTCAAGATGTTTCAAGATGTTTCAAGTTTCAACAGATTGATGTTTGCTTTCAAAATCCGTGTCGCATCTTGTCCCCTTCAACTTCGGTGGACCGGAAAATCCAAGGCCAATTGGACGGTTGGAGAGAAATTCCACAGGTCCGCCACTCTCTTTCCCACACATTCCCACACCTTCCGAGTTGCTTTATCTTGTTGCATCAATGCAATATATAAATATAAATGCATATAATGCATCTTCCATGGTTCTGCACAGACGGAAGGTGTTAGGTTTCCTTCGACTGAAATCAAATCAACTTCCAGACTTGGTCCGAGCCAAGACTTTGTTTGGGCTGTGCTCCTCGAAGTCAAACCGAGGCATCATCCTTTTGACCAACGACTACGAATGGCACACGGTCTTGGCGCGGTCTCGTTCACAACTTGTGTGCCAACTTTGTTGACGCCTTGTACATGTTTTGAATATTGTTGGAATCATCCATTCCACACTGATTCCATTCGTTTCCATTCCATACATTTTGGATCATTTTGGATTTGATTTTTGGAGACCCCATCATACCCCATCTGCATGCTTGCCGCGAGGCGCATCCGCGCTACGAGATGCCAAAGCGCTACCGTGCCAGGATCCTTGGTGGTACACATGACACGTGACAGAAATCTCCATGGCAGGCATGGCATCGACATAACATGACATAACCGGTTGAAGCTTGGAGATGCAGAATGAGCTAGTCTGTTCCAGAGGTGACAGTCTACAACGGAGCACCGGACAGCCAGCGGATGCAGGACCAAGGGGATTGGAGAGTTCGGATTCGGATGATTCGGATACTTCATGGAGTTGGAGCATGTTGAACCGTGTTGAACCGTGTTGAATTGATGAGTGGGCGATGCCGCGATGCCCCAACCTTGGCATCGAAATTCAGACAGTGAAAGGACATCATCAAACAAGATTGGCCAGAGAACCGAGACGCAAACCGGCAAACGCATTGACACTGGCAATGTCTGCCTAAAAGTTGTCAGTAGGCTCCAGAGGACCAAACAATACTGTAGTTCCTCTCGATACTTCAAGCAGCAACAAAGAATTGTTGTCAAACAACGCATAGGTTTGGCGGCATCCCAACAAAGAACATTTATCCAGTGGACGGAAGACTGTTCTGATAGGTCTTGCCAGGCATGCCAGCCAGTTCCAGCACTTTGCCGCTTATCATTTTTCAGCCATCACCTTTGAAAAAAAACTCAACAGATTTAGTGTATTGATGCACCCCATTGTTTGACCCCCCAACGGGGAGTCCAAAACTGTGCTGACTGGCAACTACCGCAAAGCATGCCAACCCAGCACCATCCCACGACGCTTGCCATTTAATTCTTCTCAAGACTGCAACAAAACAACCGATACTTACAAAAGCGCTCCAACCGACTCCGCTTGCCATTGTGGAGCTGCTACCTCAAACGCTTATTCTCATCTCACGCTCCTACCAGAGCATTGCACCGCTCCCACGTCACTGGCACCGGCTTAGCAGCAGCATGCTTGGTCTTTTGATGTCGTGTTCCAGGCACTGCAAACTGGATTACATTTGCCTGATGAAGGGCGGCCATGTCTTCCCCTGGAAGAGCTGGAAGTGCCCTGGGCGATGGAAAGCTGGCTGGCCAGAAACAATACCTGCACTGGACCTGCATGTCTTTGTTTGAGCCTATTCGAGCCTACTTCCAATTGAACTGAATTCATGCAAACTGCAAGCTGATTCAATTGATTGATATTGATTACCTTTAAATTTTAAATCTTCGAATTGTAAATATATTTAAATGCTGGAATACCATGGATGGAAGGTATTCAAAGTGGTCGAGTTTTTACATGGCTCTGAGCTTTGAATATGGGCTTCTGCTTCAAATCCATTCGTTTCCCTACATTTGGGCAACTTTGAGGACTTTGGGGATTTGGGGTGCATGCCAATTCTTTTCTTTTTTTGGGGGGATACATGCGGTATGTTGCAGCATTGTTACTGATCCTCGTGATCAATACAAACTGCAATGTCACAAGCCCCATCAGATTCTGCAAAAATCCTTAGGTATTGCAGAATGATCGACGACTCGGCATGGCAACCTTGGGCTTTGTCATGAAGGAAGGAAAGTGCGCTGAGCATTGAGCATGTGTAATTTTCCTGTGTGCACGTGTGTATTGTTGAACACATGGATCGAACTGGGTGCATAATGTTTGCATATTTTTGCATGTTTTGGCTTTCAACATGTTTCTAGTCTAGCGTGATGTGTGGCATTATATGGCATTATATGGCATTATATGGCATTATATGGCATTATATGGCATTATATGGCATTATATGGCATTATATGGCCATGTTGCCAAACTTTCAGGGCTTGCAGTGCGGAATGTCTGAGGTACAGGCAGATCCTCAGGATGTTTGAGTTCATTGGGCATCCCATCCGAGTGGTGTCCTCAATGATCTCAATGCCCTGTGCTGGAGACGGCTCGAAGAGTGTGCTGGAGACGAGTCAGACGAGTCAGACGAGTTAGACGAGTCAGACGAGTTGCCTGAGGCAGTCAAGCGCACCCAGCTGGCAGCTCAGGGATTTGCTCATTGGTAGCCTGGTAGCCTGGTAGCCTATTGGTACTCTACGGTAGCTCATGGGATTTCACTGGGCACAGAGGACTTCAACATCTTCAACTTCAACTTCAACATGTTGTAATCGGTGTGGAAGGAATCCAACGAACCTCAGGATTGGATTGGTGAGACTTGACAAAGAGCTCAAGGCGTCTAGCACGATGTTTCTTAAGTCCAAAATCAAGTTGCAATCCAGAATCCAGGTGCTGCCATGTCTTGTCACGTTTTAGGCTGCAAAGCAGTGCTGTGCTGTCTGGGACTTTTGTGCTGTTTGTGCCACAACTTACCGAGTGCACAGGCCGGGGAGTACAGAATGCTGACTCCCAAAGAAATCCGCAGGCACGAGCAGTTCCAGTTCTGCATTTTTTTGCAAATTAATCACTTGGATTTGAAATCATAGACATAATATAATATATCATAATATAATATGACATAATTGCATAGACCATAGACTATGACCATAGATTTGAGTGGACATCATGTCGCATTCTCAGCTGAAGATCCTGCAATTTAGCCCATTTTTTCACACTTTGTCACCATTACGGCAAGGAGTGGAAAGCTGCTGCTTTCTGCTGCTGTTGCATCATGGCAGGCTGAAGGGCTCAACGATCTTAAAGAAGCCATTGGGTGATCCGATTGCAAGGTGCCATGCCCAAGCTGGAGTTGACTAAGTGGTACATTTCCCGGTGAGCAGCGAAATCCAGTGATCACACCAGGTCCACTCAATTCAGAACAGTTGAGTAAGCAGAAATCGGATCAAAGATGCCTGACTATGTACATCTACAGTAATTAGAGTGATAGGGCCTAATTGTTTGCAGCTCAAGCAGAAAGGGACTGTTTGAAGTGTGCAATGCTGGTCTGAGGGCCAAGAAGACCGAGAACGTTTTCAGCGGCCAGGGCCAGAGTTGCAACCGTTGCAACCTTTTGAAGCTCTTGATGACTCCTCCAAGAGCTGGTTATTAAATAGCGATGCTTTTCGTCAGCGTGTGCATGTGTCAAGGATGAAGGAAGGGCGAATCATGAATCGTTTTGGAAGTTGCTGTGGTGAGTATTGTGTGAGCAATGACCATGATGGCCGATTATTCATTGTCAGTGGATTCACTGCCGGTTGAAAGACTGTGGCAACTTGACCCATCCTTTTTCTCACCTCCCGTCCTTCCAACGAAAGGCTCAGAGGATGACATTGAATTTGACGAGCTAGACAGACCACAATCCAGGACGACATCTATTAAAGCTACGGCAGGTCCTGAAAACATTCTGGATTTATATGAAAAGGGAAAGCGAGGATATAGTCAGACATGCAAAAGTTGAAACATTTGGGAGTTTCCGGGTTAGATAGCTTTCCATTTTGGATTTCAGATTTGCGGACATGATTTGTCAGATTGCAGGACTGGCAAGCTGCCTCATGGCCGAAGAAGAGAGGCTCTTGGGCCGACCGTTGCTCCTTGCGTTGCAGATTGGACCCTTGGTTGGTAGAAGGATGGACAGGAAAACTGCCGATAGATTCCCCACGATTTTGATAATTTATGATATAATTGTAATCATTATATAGCTCCTGTGCCTGGGTCATGTAACATGTCGTGTAGTTCTGCACTGAGATGCCCCTGTCCGCACTGGCAGGGAGACGGAACGCCACGTGGATCTCGTAGAGGATTGAAGGCCTTGAAGGCGGAAGAGGAAGAACCACAGGAAGCCTCCTTGCAGGCCAAGAAAGACTTGCAGTGATACCATACATGGTAGGTAAGACATGATGATAATAGTGATGATACCTGGCACTTGTCATAAATATGTATATATATATGTGATTTATAATCAATGCTAATATAAGTATGTATGATGCACTATATGTATATTACACAATGTAATCAGTTATGTTGCATTTGCATATACATATACATATACATATACGTATATATATATATTATAATAATAATAATGGAGGTTATATATAGTTATACATATTGTACAAGCCAAGTACAAGCGTGTCACGAGTGTTTTGATGCCTGTTGAAGACAAACTGGAACAAGCTACAGAAACAGCTGTGCTTTACGGTCTTGAATTTTGTCATAGTGCGGCTTCTTGAGACCTTACCCATATGTCATTTGTTCAATCTTTTGGCAACGTTCACATTTCTTCTTGTATGAACTGTTGAGTGTTGCTGAACGGAGCACATGGCAGGGTTTGCGGGCTTTAGAAGACTCTGCATATAGAGAAGGAGGCGCCAGTGTGCCGACCTTAGCAGGAAGTTTGTGAGTTTTTGCACTCTCAAACACAGCATGGGGCTACATAGCCCTTGTTCGCGTCGTGCCTGAAATCAAATCTTACATTATGGAATCAGAGAGCATCAGCATTTTTCCAAAGGATGTACCTCGCTCAACACATTCAAAACCCTTTCCACTGATTCCACTGATTCCACTGATTGTAATATTGAAGTCCAAACTAAGGGTCCAGAGCAAGATGACTGGGAGACGAGTTGGGTTGTGACCTCGGTAGCAGTCTCTGCCAATTTGTCTTGTGATTTCATGTGATTTCTGCATTTTTGGAACGAGAAGCCGGCGGTTTTTCACACATTCTTCATATCCAAAACCACCCGGTGGCCATCCCAGATCCAACAGCTGGATGAAATGAGCAAGAGAACTAGATGAGCGTGGCGACGGGCGAGGGAACCGAGGCCAGATCAGATCAGAACTAGATGAAACGAATGAAACGATCAATTCAGATCAGATGCTCAGCGATGCTCAGCTTGTCATTGAGTGCTGCCCTGCCTTGCTGCCTCGTTTCCTTTGTCAGGCTGCCAGGCTGCTTCACCACGGGCTTCCGTTGACTCTGTACTTAGGCGTTTCACCAGATGCGTCAGAACTGTACGCGCCAAGAATAGTGCCAGGGCAGAGGGGGCTCAGCCAGATAGCCAAGCAGAGAACGAGCCAGATTCTAGCCGAAACAGCTTGCGCGCGATACGGTTGATACCTTGGTACTGGTACTTCACTTTTACAAGAGTCTTGTGCTCTCCACCTACCATGTGATTACGTGTCATTACTTTACTGCTCAAGCCGATAATGATTCCAATGATTCCAATCAGAACCTACCGAAACGTCAAGTGCGTTTGTGTGTGCGGTTGTGTTTATGTGATGTTTGTCGGCTCAGTAGTGACACTCCAAACCACAGTCCATCACTAGGTCCAGACTGGCTGTAGTTCAATTTATCAGCCAACAATCATGTAGGTCGGTCCGTCCATGTCCGTTCACTATTCACTGGATTTACTATGATTGATGTATGATCTGGTCGCATGTCTGGCAAGCACGTGTTTGATTTCTTGCGAGTGTTTTCCAGAAAGCCAAAAATCCTTTGCGGAAGCACCGCACATCATGGATCGTGGTGGATCTTCATGTTTTTTTTGTTTTTAGTTAGTGTCCTGGGTCATCTAGGCTTCATGTCTTCTGAATGCGATGGCGAAAAGCTTAAGCAGCTTGACTTTCAAACAGCTGGTGCATCCGGACTTGGCCCGTGGCTTACAAAGTTTAGGCATTTCGGCACCCAACAGCATCCAGGCCAAGGCCATTCCTTTGGGACTCAGTGGGCGTGATGTGTTGGTTTGTGCGCAAACGGGTTCAGGGAAAACCTTTACTTTTCTGTTGCCCATTCTGCAGAGGCTTCTGACTGAGACTGAGTCGACAACTGCAGTAATTGTTGCACCAACTGACCAGCTGGCCCACCAAGTAGCTGCAGTGGCTCAGCATCTTGTTTCAAGCTGCCAGAAGCGATACAAGAAGAATGGACGGCCCATTGAGCTTTACTCGAAAGACTTTGAGGGCCCAGTAGACGCAATTGGCGGGCGTCATTTGTTTGTGGGAACTCCAACATTTGTTTCCAAGCATATGCCCTCCAAGATTCACATGTTGGCCATTGACGAAGCAGATCTCCTGCTGTGTGAGAGCCAGGTGCATGAGTCTTATCTGGACTTGGCCAATCAAAGGTGCGCGGCGGAGGAACTTCTGCGAGCTACCAGGTCTATGGACTCGCAGTTGTTCTTAGCGATGGCTCACCTGACGGATCAGCGAGAAGAGGAGCTGTTGGCACGATTTCCGAGCATGCAGCAGGTCGGCCACACGGGAGTCCTGGTTCCGACCTTGAGGCAATGCTTTCATTACTTTAAAGGTGATGAGGATGCGAAAACAGCAAAACTCCTGTGGATCTTAGCGGAAGCTGAGAAGGAGGAGCTGGAGTGTGTCAATGGTGCAACTTTGATTTTTGCAGCATCTCCCGCTAAGGTTGAGCATCTTCAAGTCCTCCTTGCAAGTGAAAAACCTGGATTCAAAATTCTGAGTTTACATGAGAATTCGAAAAGTGTTCAAGAGGTGTCAGAATGTTTTCGCAGTGGCACTGCACAAGTCCTCGTTGCCACAGATATGTCTGTGCGCGGGCTGGATTTTCCACTCGTCCGTCATGTGATTTTGTACGACCTCCCTGTAGATGCAACTGCGTTTGTCCACTGTGCAGGCCGCACGGCTCGTTCAGGAAATACCGGGCTGGTGACGTGCATTGTTGAAGCTGGAGATCACGACAGGGTCATTTTGATGGCAAAGCCATACACTCCTTGACAGATGGGCCTCAATTATCATTTGGCTACAAAATATCAATTTCAAAAATAAAATTATATTAAAAATACAGGTATCCAAAAACAAATGAACCTAATTAATTCCCCATACTCCCCAATTTCCTAAATATATTATATATTATATATATTTATAAATTAAAAATTATAAGCTGAAACCACATAAATTATAGATCTTAAAAAATAAATTAAGATTTCTATTTTGGTATATTTTGATATTTATTATTCTTTTATTTGATAAAATAATAATATTTAGATATTATTTAAGATTTAAATATAATTTATTAAATATATGTATATATTAATTTTATAAAAGATTATTTTTAATTTATTTATAAATTAAATTATTATGTATATATATAATATATGACGAATAATTAATAATTTATGGTAATTTAGGAATTTAATTTAGATAGATAT